>VDFB02271358.1:1051684104-1051830739 GCA_007258455.2 Sequoia sempervirens | reverse complement strand
TTACAGCTACATCTAGCCCCATGGGTGCATATTCATCAAATCCCCTCATTGGTACCTAATTTAATCCCTTAGGAGGAAGTAACCAATGTGTCTTTGTTCAAGGACCACAACCAAATGTTAACACGCCAACACAATTTAATACTAATCCCTCCCAAGGACAAAACACAAATATTCCCCTTGGACAATTTCAACAATTTGGACAAGGAAATCCAAACACACAACATATGGCATCATTCAAACACCAAAATATTCATGGTCACCATATTCCCCAAATTTTGACTTAAATAACTAGAGGGCATGTTTTGACATAGTCATCCCATATTCACACCCATCAATATGTCCCAAATCCAAACTTTCAATATCAACAACATGTAAACCAAAACACATCATACACGTCGCAACACCACATCCCACAATAGAACACCAACATATTTTCACAACAAATGGGGACCCATGGCATATCTATCACTCCCACATATGCTACCACAAATAACCTTATAATCAATGCCTTGAAAGCTAAGGTGATGGGTTTAGAAAAGACCATAAAAATATGCACAAGTATCCGATAAGAAGTCACACATCTCATATGACCTATCCTTGTATCCTTTTGACACAAATTTATATATGACACCATTCCTGCCTAGATATGTGGCACCACACTTTACCAAATACAAGGGGAAGATGAGTCCTATTGAACATATTCGAGAATTCATGACCAACTCTATGGACATTTCCTATGAACAAACTTACTTGATGAGACTTTTCTCTAAGAGTCTTACCAGACCTGCACTTGAATGGTTCACCACCTTGAAAGGGATAAAAACATGGGATCAACTTAAAGACAGATTCATAAAGAATTACTCATATAACATTGACATGGACACCTCCATCGCTAACCTATGCAATCTTACACAAGAAGATGTTGGTGAAACATTTATCCCATTCTTCCATAAATGGAGAAGTCTAGCAAGTCATTGACACATTGACATACCTAAAAAAGAAAAGGTCGACATGTTTGTTCAAACACTTCTAGGCCCCTTGAAATATGGATTGCAAGTTCATTGTTGCACAACATTCATGGACTTAGTTGAAAAGGGTGTCCAGGTTGAGAAATTCCTCATTGCTAAAGGTGTGAATTAAAATATGGTCCTAAAAACACAAATGCAAACCCACACATGGACAAAAATAAGTATTGGGTCAAAAATAACATGTTACCCATGATGGCATTGTTGATGCCAAGGCTGTAAACATGATGGGACTAGTGCTCGCTCTTAAAGGAGCTCAGCCACAAAACAAACGAATGACAATATTGATATCCCCCACCAATGTCATTCAAAATAACTAAAATGGTCAAAACAAACAAAATCAAGGACAACCCCGCCAGATAAGACAATTCCTGGAAAGACGAACATACATTGCTTTGGGAGAGCCAATTGAGGATGTCCTTAAGAAGCTCCTTCAGAATGGTCTCATCACACTTGAGGAACCTAGGCCATATGACCCAGGGCAGTTTAAACCATCATGGTGGGATGATAATGCCTTTTGTGATTACCATCAATCTAAAGGACATAAAACATTTTCTTACTGACAACTAGGGAACATTGTCCAAGACCTCATTGAAAATTGAGTAATTGAAGTGGGTGGGCCACAATTCACATCTAATGTAGACCATACCATTCATAAGAACCCACTGCAATACCATGGTTCTAATAAATCCTCCACATCATGTCCCAAAGATAATAATAATCAAGCCAAATTACGCTCGCACTGCATACATTTATTCAGGAGGAATAGTTATTAATAATGTTTGAACTGATGAAAAATATGTGAATACCATAATAGTCAAAAGAGCCCCTAAATGCAATTCCACTACTCAAAGTGGAAAAATCACCATAGCTAGTCCACCTCCTTAGCAACCAAAAATTACGATACCTATTTTGTCCGCAAAACAATCACAACTCGACTCATCCACAAAACAATAGAAACCCAAGAGTCACTTTAACCTCATTGACTAGCTAGGAAAACCCCTACATATATTTTCATACTTGAATTTATTTGCATTTCTCCTATGCATAAAGCTATACTTGAAAAAACCTTGCAAGAGTCCTCTATCTCACAAGACATTGATGTCAACTAATTTGAGGCCATGGTGGGATACCTCACTACACCTCATCATGTAACATTTTCTGATGAAGATTACTCATCACTGAAGAATAACTATAATGATGCATTACACATCGAAGTGTTCATCCATAAGCACAAGGTCAGAAGAGTTTTAGTAGATGGTGAAGCAGGATTGAATATATGCTCCTTAAAACTGGTTAAGGCTCTAGGATTTTCTGAGGCATGTGTGGACCCTACAAAGAGCATAGTTATAAAAGCATATGATGATGAAGAACATTCTTCTCAAGGAGTTATATCTCTTCCCATGAGAGTTGGACCGGTCATTGTAGACACAACTTTCCAAGTTCTGGATCTAGAATTACCCTACAACATCTTGCTAGGCCGACCTTGGATTCATGCCCTAAAGGTTGTTCCCTCCACATATCACCAATGTTTGAAATTTCCCTTTGATGACACATAAATCACCATATATGGCAACCTTGACCCCTTTTAGTATTGTACCAATTTAAGGGGTATTTTTGAACATCAAGTTCCCATCAACCAATAAGTTGCAAGCCCTTCTTCTTCCAAATACATTGACCCATCCACACTAGCCTCATCATCCATTTCCACTCCATCCACATCTTCTGCCACACCACCATCTTCCCCACTTCCTAAGGTTGAGTCCACTGTCAAGATCTAGGACCTAGGCTATGGAGAATTCAAGCTGAATATGCCATATGGCATCACCATAATTCCCAAGTCTTTGAAGGTCTATGGTCGGCCATGTTTCAGAATGGAATCTAAAGAAATTTTTAAAATTCCACCAAAAATAGTTTTCATAACATGGGGAGACATGAACAACAAAGACATTGCCGAAATAATAGGATGGCTTTATAAAGAAATGGACAACTTACCCCCATTACCAGTTAAGATATATGGAAAAGGATATCACATGATGGAGGCTAAAGGCTATGATGGAACTAGCAGCCTGGACATAAATAAAATTGGGCAAAGAGAGCCTATAGAGCCTTCCAAACAACCAAAGTATCTTGGGATAGGGTATGGTCTACCTGAAAATGAGGATCGACATACCAATGGAATTTCGAGTGAGAGCATGAATGCTTCGGAAAGTGTCGAGACCATTAAGGAATTCCTTACCGAAACTGACTCCAATGAGTGGGAATTTGGCTCCCAACAATCCCTAAGTGATTATTGTCTTGATGACTTGTTCCTTGAACCTAGGGAACTTACCTCTGAAAAATGATTTTGGAAAACATTCAAAATTGATCAAGAATCGGATAATGACAATCCTAAGATCCCAAAAAAATGAGAAGACTAGAATAGACCTTTTTTCCCAAGAAAAAATTACAAGCCAGAATCCTCCTCTAATCCCATTAACCCTCATCATGACATACCTGTCTAGCCATCTAAACCTAATAACCATCAGTCGGATTCATCTAAATTGCCACATGACACTGACAACCATGTCTCTGAGTCCTGCATCCCCTACTTTGATAAGGAATACAAGACAAGTGAAGGGGAATATTGGATAAAATCTGATGTGGAATTGGATGACGACAATTTCATTTTCAATGTCTTTGTATCCATCTGCATGCTTTATGCATCCTCCCCACAATTCACCAATGTTGATGATGGAATTACCCTAGTCTATCCGCAACTAATTAATTGGGACCAACAAGGCCCTCCAGTCATGGACACCTTTCAGAATGATGAGGCCATTATAGAATTTATGGGACTATGTGAGGGAATACCTAGTGGTGATCACAAAGTTGGATTTTCTATTGACCTAGATTATGCAGCTTACTTCAGGGAGACTACTCCTTCCTCTAGTTGCAAAATGAAAAATAAGAATTAAAAAAAAAATGAAATGTCTCTAGGTGAAAACTGAAAGGCACCTTCTGACGACAAAAAAGTAAAAATAAAAGATGAATCTATAGGTGAAAACCTTTATGAGGCACCCAAAGATGGAGGACTGGAATTTCTTCCTATGACTCAAGAGAAATCAGCTATGCTCATAGAGGATACCATAGAAATCAATATATCAATAGTAGAAGATCCCAGAATGGTCCTCTTTGTGGCATCCTTGACAAAAGAAGAGAACCCGGAGTTCCACAAATTCTTTACATAACGTAAAATTAACTTTGCATGGTCATATTCTGATATGTCAGGGTTGGATCTAGAGCTGGTTTTACACTATTTTCCACTATTGCTAGACACTAAACCAGTAAAATTGAAGATACACAAAATGCATCCTCAAATTTCCCTATTAGTCAAAGCTAAACTCAAAAAACTGCTAAATGTAGGATTCATACAGTCTATCAACTATGCTGAATGGATATCCAATCTTGTAGCAGTCACAAATCCAAATGGTTAGATTTGTGTCTACACAGACTTTAGGGAACTAAACAAAGCATGTCCAAAAGATGACTTTCTATTGCTAAATATAGATATCATAGTTGACCTCACGATAGGATATGACATGTTGTCTCTCATGGACAATTTCACGGGCTATAATAAGATTTTTATATCCCCCAAAGACCAACATAAAATAGCATTCACTTGTCCTTGGGGAACCTACTGCTGGAATGTCATTCCTTTTGGTCTTAAGAATGTAGGTGCCACGTATCAGACAGCTAATGATATTTCACGACATGATACACAAGGTAATGGAACATTATCTAGATGAACTTTTAGCTAAATCTGTGACAAAAAAAGATCATTTGAATGTGTTAGACATAATTTTTAAGAGACTGGAAGAATATAAAGTCCAACTGAATCCTAAGAAATGTGTCTTTGGTGTGACATCTAGAAAACTTTTTGGGTGCATTGTTTCTCCCAGAGGCATTGAGGTTGATCCAACCAAAGTGAAATCCATCTTAGACATGCCTCCTCCCAATGGAATAAGTGAACTCGAGACATTACAAGGTAGGTTACAATCTATCTGACACTTCATAGCACAATTGGTTGACAAGTGTCAACCATTTTAGTATCATCTACACAAAAGTATCCCTTTTGTGTGAGCAGATAAATGTTAGGAGGCCTTCCAACTAATAAAAGACTACCTACTATCACTGCTAGTCCTTATGCCTCCCATTCAAGCAAAACATTTGATCTTATACATATTTGCAACAACTTCAGCACTAGGGGCAATATTGGCACAAAACAACCATGAGGAAAAGGAAAGGATCATATACTACATCAGTCAAACACTGGTCATATATGAGCTGAATTACACAAATTGAATGTGCTTACCTAGCAGATGTCTTCATTGCTCAGAAGCTAAGACACTATATGTTGAATCATAGGACACAATTGGTAGCAAAGATTGACCCCCTGAAATATCTATTGAGTCGTGCAACATTGACAAGACGTCTAGAAAAATGGGTCATGATTATAAGCAAATAGGGAATCTAGTATGTAGAGCAAAAGGAAATAAAGGGACAAGTGATAGCAGACCAACTGGCAGATGTGCCTATGCAAAGTGATCATCCCTTAGTGGTAGATTTTTTCTAGATGAATCCATATTACATACAAAACCTAAGTCACCTTGGAGACTATATTTTGATGGGTCTCATACTAATCATGGATCAGGGGTAGGCATACTGTTTATCACCCCTCAAGGAGACTCCATCCCTAATTCTTTCTTCATAGCTTTCCCATGTATAAATAATGTGGCAAAATATGAGGCACTTTTCATAGTACTTAGAATGGCAATAAAATGGAAAATCAGAATACTTCATGTTTATGGAGATACTCAGCTAGTGATCAACCAAGTTAACGATGACTATGACACTAAGGACAAGAAATTAATGCCCTACAAACAAATTATTGATAGTTTTCAGACATATTTTCACATGGTGACTTTTGAGCAAGTTTTGAGAGCACAAAACAAGGCAACAGATGCAATGGCTACAATTAGCTCTCTCCTAGACATTCCAAGTAATATACCTCAATTGGAGTTCTTGGTAGAATAAATTTTGGTCCCCGCCTATGATATTCTTGAATCAGAGATGGTCTGCAAGCTTGTTGGTTCCGATTCTCCTTGGTATCAATATATTTATGACTACCTCAAGTCCCAAACCCTTCTCCCCAACCTGTCCAATAACTAGAGAAAGTCCTTTATTCAAAAATCTACCAAATATGCCATTGTCAGTGACACCCTTTACCGTCGTAGCTTTGATGAAACCCTCCTTATATGTCTTGACACCAACGAAGCACACATAACATTACATGAAGTACATGAGGGTATATGCAGGTCTCATTCGAGTGGTCCTACTCAGGCCAAGAAGATAATGAGACTTGGGTACTACTAGCTGACCTTTGAGAAAGATGCACTAGAATATGTCAGGACTTGTCGCCAATGTTAGATACATAGTGATTTAATTCATGCTCTAGCGTAGGAACTTCAGCCGATTACTTCTCCTTGGGCCTTCACATAGTGGGGACTTGACCTTGTGGGAAAAATCCATCCTACCTCATCCAATGGCCACAAATTCATCATCACTTCCACTGATTACTTTATGAAGTGGATCAAATCCATCCCCCTTATGTACATAACTGACAAAAAAAATTCCAAATTCATTCTCAACTACATCATTTATCGGTATGGTATTCCAAATTCCTTCATCACAGACAACAAAAATCCATTCAAAAAGCAAGACATTTGTGAGTTATGTGAGCGATTCCATATCCAACATCATTTTTTGACACCATTTACCCACAAGGAAACAATCAAGTTGAGGCATCTAATAAAACCATCCTTAAAATTTTAAAAAAGATTGTTAATGACATTGGTTGTGACTCGCACATCCAACTTAATCCTACTCTATGGGCTTACCACACTAGCATTTGTACACTTACAAGAGCCACTCCATTCACCCTAGTCTTTGGAATTGAAGCCATATTTCCCATCGAGGTTGAAACACCTTCCTTACGAGTCTCCTTGAAGGGTCTGACTAATGATGAGGAGTATAGACAATCGTGCTTGCATGAATTGGAGATGTTAGAGGAAAAAAGACATAATTCTCTAAACCATTTGTAGGCATATTAAAACCATCTCTATCACAGCTACAACAAGAGATTCATAGTTAGGAAGTTTGACATTGGTGACTTAGACCTCAGGAAAAATCCCAAGAATTAGGTTAATAGAGAAAAACTTGGTAAGTTCAAACCAAATTGGTTGGGTCCTTACATTATCATATTTTCTTTTGGTTATGGAGCTTATCAGTTGGCTACTCCAGAGAGGGAACAATGAACAAATCCTATCAATAGTCTACATCTTCAAAAGTTCTATGCATAGCATCAGAAAGTCGAGCTGAAAACCTTAAAAATATAAAAAAAAATGAAAAAATATAAAAAATCATCACCCTAATGAAAACCTAGAAAATAGGTGTCTTGGTGACACCAAAAAAAAAATGACAAAAATAGTAAAGAGAAATAATTTGTCTAACAGTGAAAACCTAGCAAATAGACGCTCTGGATAAGTACCATGGTGAAAACTTGGCAAACAGGCACCATGCATAGTCAATCATTGCTCTACCATCTACTATTGCTTTATCTACCTTGGCCTATAATGAGACACATTTTTTGTCACCACCATGACAATTGCCATGAAATAACACCTTTCCTCTCATGGTTGACAAATGGTTGATATCAGGACCTACATATTGTCCATTCGTCATCCCATGCATATCTTCAAAATTGGATAAACCTTGGGCCTGACTAGGGGAAATTTTTTATCATGTGACTATAGTGGGTATTGTACATGGTCATGAAAATTGTAAAATGTCCTTAAAAAACACAAAAAAAATGTAAAATGTCTTGAAAAAAGACAATAAACATTGTAAAATGTCCTGAAAAAAGACAAAAACATTGTAAAATGTCCTGAGGAAAGATAAAAACATGTTAAAACATCATGAAGAAATACCAAAAACATCATAAAACATCTTGAAGAAAGACTTAAAAATCAGAAAACATCTGGAAGAAAAACACAAAAAAGTCAAAATGTCTCAAAAATGCAAATATAGAGTCATATTTTATCTAGTCAAGTCAAGTCAATTTGTGTTGGTCATTTGGTTGAACTACATTGTCTTTGCACTTTTTCTATGTAGGCAAGGCTCAAATTTAAGCCCCTAAGACATTAGGTTTTTCAAAATAAAATCATGATTCAATATTTGGTCATGAAGACAAGTCATTGGTCATGTCAAACTATGAGGTCTCTGAGTGTATGACGTAGGCAAGGCCATCTATCGATGAGCCCCCAAGGCCATACCATGTTAGTCCATTAGGGTTCTTGGCACTATACTAGCACACATGTCAAAAGTCTTCAAGTCAAGACAAATCATTTCCAAATAGGAAAACTCCTAAAACAAATTACGACAATCATTTATTCAACATGTCAATATCGACATGTAGTCAATACAAGTGAATTCGGTCAACTTTAGTCAACTTCAGTCAAATTTTACTCAAAACAAGTCAAATTATCGTAACCAGTCAAATGGTCAACTCTTGGTTATTCTTCAAATATTTCCTTCTAAAGAACATCCTCTATCATTTATGCCTTAGTATGTGTCCTTCCTAGGCATTGTCATCATCATCTAGCATTTGGAGGGATCCTTTTGACATTTAAGGATCAATCCTCTTGACATCGACGCTATTTAGGATATGTCCTTCCTAAATTTGGCAATCTTTTCCATTTGTCATCTCGGCATCGTCACCGTCATTTGGCATTTTGAGGGATCCTCTCGACATTCGAGGATCGATCCTCTTAACATCAACATTATTCAGAATGTGTCCCTCTTGAATTTGGCAAACATGGACATTCAACATTTAGAAATTGTCAAAACATGACACCTTGGCATCTTGACATTTAAAGCACTCGACATTTAGACACACTTGGCAAACACTTGGAAAATATTGTCTTGGAATTTTCATCTTTAAATATTTCATTATGTTACTAGCTTCTCCGTGATGTCCTAATCCTGGGATTTAGAGAAGCAAAGACATATCATGATGATTGTCTTGTTTTATCTTTTTGGCAGTCATGTTGCTAGTTCCTCGAGGATTTCCTAACGATAGGATTTAGAGGAGCAACGACATTTCATGACTTGTATTTCTTGTCTTTTTTCTTGTGGTTGAGAATATGACAAAAATACTAGTGCAACTACGTGCTTATTATGAGTCATGATCATCCTTGTCTGTGACTGCTTGTCTCATGTGATGGTACGACCTTGTGCACCTTGATCTATGTCATATCATGGTGTTTGTTGACCATTAAAATAATCTTGCCAATGATGATTAAGAGTAATAAATATTAAAGTCCTATGGTGATATGTTGAGGGATTTGGTCTAGGAACTAACATGCATCTTCTTTTATATTATCATCTTATCTCGTCCATCTCATGATGATATCCTATGGCATACAAAAATGTAAATGCATACATGATCATATAGGCATTCCACTAGGTCCATACATACATAATCTATATCATTAAACCACATATATTGCATCACATATTAGATCATACATATATAGTCATGTATTAACATAATCATAAACATGGCATCCATTCAATTTAATGGTGAAACCATCCGCACCATTATTTTTCTTCTCATCAAATTGACTTATTGGGACACCTTCCAAATTTTTCTGTCATTGGCTCAAAATTTGAAAAATTCCCTGAGGGGACATCGATACTCTATACCTTCGCTAAGGCATGAATTTAACTTATTTTCTTTGTCACAATGTGACATGCTACATTATGACAAAGAGGGGAAAAATGTAGATACATAAAAATGACCTAGGCTTGTAAGCTCTATTTTTACCACTTTCGTCCTAGCATAATTATGACATTTTAATTATGTCTTTGGTCCACCTTCGACTATTAAGTAAATAATTCATAATTATTTAATTAATTCATGTCTTTTTATTCTTCATGATTATTAAGTAAATAATTTTATTTATTTATTCAATACGTCACTAATTGTCTAAAATCTTCCTATAATTAAATAAATTTCGTAATTTATTTAATTATCTTTATTCATTATGTCTTCCCGATTATTAAATAAATATATATTATTTATTTATTTAATATCTCACTAATTCTTAACTCTTCTTATAATTAAATAGATTTATTAATTTATTTAATTATTGGACCCATTCTCTAAATTAAATAATTGTCTTTAATTATTTAATTGCCTTATTTGACATTTTCCTCATTTTAAATAAAATTAATTATATAAAATGTCCTCACATGCTAACCACCACTACTTTTTAGTAAATAATCTAAAATCTATTATATACTGTCACACAAAATCCATATTTTGAATTAATTTTAATTCAAAAATTGTAATATTCTTCCATAAATCAAGTAATTGCTAAAATTATTGATTTTCCAAATCTTATCTTTCTGTCTAATCTTTATCTTATTGATTTTTGAAATCTTTCTTTTTCTGGCTAATCTTTATCCTCTTGTCACATTTATTTTCAACTATTGATTTGATTTTCTTAAATTGCATCTTGGTTGCTCACTTCATATTTTTTCCCTAACCCTAATTATGGGTTGTCACATGCAATCTTGACCTCTGATTTTAGGCTTCTGACAACTTTTAATCTTGGTCATTCGTACAAAATTGCATTTTCTATAAAATGCCAATTTTGCTCACATTTTTGGACTACTCACACTTACACACACAGCTTCTTAATGTTTCGTTTTGGCATCATTTCTGAGTCTTAGGCAATCTCAATATTCTAGTAATTTTGTCATAGGCATAGTCACATTTACATTTCATTTGGCTTAGTTTATTGCTTACTATTTGCATGATAGCATAGCATTACAATCATCTTAAATCCTTCAAACCTTGCTTAGGACTTTTTCATTGTATTTGTCATTAAATTGCTTCTATATTGAATTTGAGGGAAACACATATTTGTAGTAAGTTAGAAGGTGTAATGGAGATCAGCCATGGAGATTCAAGACACTTGGTGAGATTGTTCCATTTTGTGTTTTTCATTCATTTTCCTTTGCACTTCATTGCTTTCTTTGGGTTTTATTTGGGAAACTATTGTCCACCATTGATTAAATTATTTTTAATTTAATCTCAACCATTCATCTTTTCTTATTGAACCCTAACCCTACTTGCTAATTGTCACATTGAATCTTGTCCATTGATTCTAGGGCAATTGTCAATCTTCAATCTTAGCAATAAAATGGAAAATTAGAACACTTCATGTTTATGGAGATTCTCAGCTAGTCATCAACTAATTTAACAATGACTATGACACTAAGGACAAGAAATTAATGCCCTAAAAATGAATGATTAACTATTTTCAAACGTATTTTCACATGGTGAATTTTGAGCATGTTTCAAGAGCACAAAATAAGGTAGCAAATGCAATGGCTATGATCGTATCTCTCCTAGACATTCCAAGTAATATGCCTCAATTGGAGTTCTTGGTAGAACAACTTTTGGTCCCAGTCTATGATATTCTTGAATCAAAGATGGTCTGTGAGCTTGTTGGTCTCAATTATCCCTAGTATTAGGATATTTATGGCTACCTAAAGTCCCAAACCCTTCCCCCCAACCTATCTAATAACCAGAGAAAGTATTTTATCCAAAAATATGCTAGATATGCCATGGTTAGTGACACCCTTTACTGCCATAGCTTTGATGACACCCTCCTTAAATGTCTTGACACCAACGAAGCACACACAACCTTATGCAAAGTACATGAGGGTATATGCGGGTCTCATTTGAGTGGTCCTACTCTGGCTAAGAAGATAATGAGACTTGGGTACTACTAGCCGACCCTTGAGAAAGATGCACTAGAATATGTCAAGACTTGTCACCAATGTCAGATACATAGTGATTTGATTCATGCTCCAATGTAGGAACTTCAGCCAAGTACTCTTCCTTGGCCCTTCACACAATGTGGACTCGAACTTGTGGGAAAAATCCATCCTACCTCATCCAATGGCCACAAATTGATCATCACTACCACTGAGTACTTTATGAAGTGGATTGAAGCCATCCCCCTTATGTACATAACCAAAAACAAAAATTCCAAATTCATTCCTAATTACATCATTTTTTGGTATGGTATTCTGCAGTCCATCATCATAGACAACGAACATCCATTCAAAAACCAAGACATTCATGAATTATGTGAGTGATTCCATATCCAACATCATTTTTTGACACCATATTACCTGCAAGGAAATAGTCAAGTTGAGGTGTCCAATAAAACCATCCTTAAAATTCTAAAAAGGATTGTCAATGACTCTAGCCGTGACTAGCACATCCAACTTAATCCTACTCTATGGGTTTACCATACTAGCATCTGCATGCTTATAGGAGCCACTCTATTTTCCCTAGTCTATGGTGTTGAAGACATATTTCCCATTGAGGTTGAAATCCCTTTCTTATGAGTCTCCTTGAAGGGTCTGACAGATGATGAGTATAGATAGTCGCACCTACATGAACTGGAGATGTTAGAGGAAAGACGACATAATTCCCTAAACAATCTACAAGAATATCAGAACTGTCTCTATCACAGCTACAACAAGAGAGTCATGGTTAGGAAGTTTGACATTGGCGATTTAGTCCTTATACAAAATCCTAAAAATTAGGTTGACAGAG
Organism: Sequoia sempervirens; assembly: GCA_007258455.2. NCBI lineage: Eukaryota > Viridiplantae > Streptophyta > Pinopsida > Cupressales > Cupressaceae > Sequoia > Sequoia sempervirens. Next base: position 1,051,817,974 of record VDFB02271358.1, on the reverse strand, counting down.
AAAAACCAAGCAAGGTCGAACCAAATTGGTTGGGTCCTTATGTCATCATATCCTCCTTTGGTTCTAGGTCATATTAGCTGGAAACTCCATATGGAAAAAAATTGGCAGAACCTATCAACAGTCTACATCTTTAGAAATTCTATGCATAGTATTAGAAAGTTGACCCGAAAACCTTAAAAAATACAAAAAAAAATTAAAAAATATAAAAAAAAATCATCATCTTGATGAAAATCTAGCAAATAGGTGTCTTGATGACACCAAAGAAAAAAATAATGAAAATAATAAAGAGAAATAATTCATCCAATAGTGAAAACTTGGTAAACAAGAGCTTTGGATAAGTACCATGGTGAAAACTTGGAAAATAGAAAGCCATGCATAGCCAATCATTGCTTTGCCATCTCTTGTCACTTTATCTACCTTGGCCCATAATGAAACACATCTTTTGTCACTACCATGAAACTTTCCATGACATTACACCCTTCCTTTCATGGTTGACAAATGGTTGACATCAAGTCCTGCATATTGTCCATCCACCATCTCATGCATATGCTTTTCCCACCTTTCAAATTTGGCTAAGTCCACGGGCGACTAGGGGTAAACTTTTATCATGTGACTATAGTGGGTATCACACATGGTATCAACAATTGTAAATATCTTGAAGAAAGGAAAATCCATCGAAAATGTCCTGAAAAATACCAAGAACATCATAAAAGGTCCTTAATTTTTTATTTATTTTTAAATAGAAAACATTTTGAAAAAAGACCAAAAAAATTGAACCTAAAAAAAATTGAAAAATGTCTTGAAGAAAGACCTAAAAAAAATTGAAAAACGTCCTGAAGAAAGACTTAAAAAATTAAAAACGTCTTGAAGAAAAACACAAAAAGGTCAAAATTTCTCAAAAATGCAAATATAGGGTCATTTAGGGTTGTATTTTATCTATTCAAGTCAAGTCGGTCAGTCTTGATCATTTGGTTGAAGTACGTTGTCTCTGCACTTTTGCTACATAGGCAAGGATCAACTTTGAGCCCCTAAGACATTAGGTTAGTCCTTTTAGGTTTGTCAACATTGAAATCATGATTCAAACTTTTTTCATCAAGACAAATTCATTGGTTGTGTCAAACTATGAGGTCTCTAAGTGTATCATGTAGGCAAGGCCATCTATTGATGAGCCCTTGAGGCCGCACTAGGTCATTCCATTAGGGTTCTTGGCACTATACTGACACACATGTCAAAAGTATTCAAGTCAAGAAAAATCATTTCCAAATAGGAAAACTCCTAAAACACATTATAGAAATTATTTATTCCACATGTCAGTATCGACATGTAGTCAATACAAGTCAATTCGATCAACTTTAGTCAACTTCAAACAAATTTTAGTCAAAACAAGTCAAATTATCGTAACCAATCAAATGGTCAACTCTTGGTTATTCTTCAGATATGTCCTTATGAAGAACAACCTTTATCATTTATGCCTTAGGTTGTGTCCTTCCTAGGCATTGTCATCATCATCTAACATTTTGAAGGATCCTTTTGACATTTAAGGATTGATCCTCTCAACATCAGCACTATTTAGGGTGTGACCTTCCTAAATTTGGCAATCTTTTCCATTTTTCATCTTGGCATCATCATCATCATCTAGCATTTTGAGGGATCCTCTCGACATTCAAGGATTGATCCTTTTAATATCAACATTATTCAGGATGTGTCCTTCTTGAATTTAGCAAACCTAGACATTCAACATTCAGACATTGTCAAAACATGACACCTTGGCATCTCGACATTTAAAGCACTCGACATTCAGACAAACTTAGAAAACACTTGGCAAATATTGTCTTGGCATTTTGGTCTTTAAATATTTCATCTTGTTACTAGCTTCTCCGCGATGTCATGATCCTGGGATTTAGAGAAGCAGTGACATATCATGATGACTGTCTTGTTTTGTCTTTTTGGCAGTCATGTTGCTAGATCATTGAGGATGTCCCGACGATAGGATTTAGAGGAGCAATGACATTTCATGACTTTTCTTTCTTGTCTTTTTTCTTGTGGTTGGTTATGATGAAAAGAATGGGGCAACTGCACCCTTAGTATGAGTCATGATCATCCTTGTTTGTGACTACTTGTCTCATATGATGGTACGACCTTGCACACCTTGATATATGTCATATCATGGTGTTTGTTGACCATTACAATAATTTTCCCAATGATGATTAAGAGTAATAAATATTAAAGTCATATGGTGATATGTTGAAGGATTTGGTCTAGGAACTAACATGCATCTTCTTATGTCTTGTCTTCTTCTCTCGTCCATCTCACGATGATATCCTATGGCATACAAAAACATAAATGCATACATGATCATATAGGCATTCCACTAGGTCCATACATACATCATCTATATCATTAAACCCATATATTGCATCACAAACATAATCATAAACATATATAGTCATGCATTAACATAATCATAAACATGTCATCCATTCAATTTAATGGTGAAACTGGACCATTGTTTTTCTTGTCATCAAATTGACTTATCAGGACACCTTCAAAAAATTTCTATCACCAGCTCAAAATTTGAAAAATTTCCCGAGGGGGAATTGATACTTTGTACCTTCGCTAGGGCATGACTTTAACTTATTTTCTTTGTCACAATGCGACATGCTACTTTATGACAAAGAGGGGAAAAATGTAGACACATAAAATGACCTAGGCCTGCAAGCTCTATTTTTACCACTTTCATCCTAGTATAATTTTGACATTTTAATTATGTCCTTGGTCCACCTTTGACTATTAATTAAATAATTCATAATTATTAAATTAATTCTTGTCTTTTTATTCTTCATGATTATTAAATAAATAAATTTTATTTATTTATTCAATATGTCACTAATTGTCTAAAATCTTCCTATAATTAAATAAATATATCTTATTTATTTATTTAATATGTCGCTAATTCTTAACTCTTCTTATAATTAAATAAATTTATTAATTTATTTAATTATTGGGCCTATTCTCTATATTAAATAATTATCTTTAATTATTTAATTGCCTTATTTGACATTTCCCTCATTTTAAATAAAATTAATTATTTAAAATGGCCTCACATGCTAACTGCCTCTTCTTTTTTGTAAATAATCTAAAATCAATTATTTACTATCACACAAAATCCATATTTTGAATTAATTTTAATTCAAAAATGGTAATATTCTTCCATAAATCAAGTAATTGCTAAAATTATTTATTTTCCAAATCTTATCTTTTTGTCCAATCTTTATCTTCTTGATTTTTGAAATCTTTATTTTTCTAGCTAATCTTTATCCTCTTGTCACATTTATTTTCAACCATCGATTTGATTTTCTCAAATTGCATCTTGGTCGCTCACTTTAGATCTTTGCCCTAACCGTAATTATGGGTTGTCACACACAATCTTGACCTCTGATTTTAGGTTTCTGTCAAATTTTAATCTTGGTCATCTATACAAAATTGCATTTTCTATAAAATGCTAATGTTGCTCACATTTTTAGACTACTCACATTTAGACACACACACTTTGTATACTTAGATTTCTTTTGCATTGTCATACTTGATCTCATTGCTTATCGAGTCTTACGCTTTCTTGTCATAGGCATAGTCATATTTACATCAATTTAATGTTTATCATTTGCATAATAACATTATAGTCATTTAAATCCTTCAAACCTTGCTTTGGACTTGTCCTTTGTCATAGTTATTGCTAACACACTAAAATCTGAGGGGAAAAATCACATATTTGTAGCAAGTTAGAAGGTGCTATGGAGGTGATTCATGGAGGCTTTGGGGATTATCTAGTATAATCATTTTATTTATTATTGTTCCTTCATTGTGCTTTATAGCTTTCTCTGGGGTTTTATGTTTATGATCTAATCATCTAACATTAGGAAAATTCCCATTGATACACATGGTTATTAATTTGATCTAAGAATAAGGTTAATAAGTTTAATAAGTTTGAAATTCTGTGACAACTGATTCACCCCCCCTTGTATTTGTCTACCCTTGTGTTGGCAACATGTTCTTGGATTCAAAGAATTGGATATCATAAGTCACATTGTGTTGCATGAGGTCCAATTAAGGTGGAGTGATGTAAGAGCATCTAGTGGTGTAAGGGAAATTGTGAATCACCCAAAAAAAATGTTTTTCCTTATTTTATTTTGTTTTTTTGAGTTCCATGATGGAACTTAAGGGGTGTTACAAGGAAATCAAAAGTCAAAATGGGTAAAAAAAGGATGCTTACTATTTTTAGTATGTATATCTAATTAGGATTCTATGGACCTAGAAATTTACCCCAAGGAGCAGAGCTGAAAAATGTATCCAATGGAAAAATAATCATATCAATATATTGTATTCTTTGGGAGGTATTTAAGTTTCTATCCTGGGAAAGCTGCAATATAGTTTCAAAATCAAGTTTGAAAACCTTAAAATCCTCAAAATGACTCAAAAAATGGACAAAATTGTCTTTAGAAAATTTTGATTTTGTCTATCTCGTCGAGAGCTTTCCAATGATATGTTATAATAGAAAATCTAACACACAAATCAAAAGTTATGGCATTGGGAATTTTTTCTACCAAAAGTAAATTTCGATATAATATCTCCTTGGACAAATAAAATGAATGGATGGACTTTTGGGCACCGAAACAAAAGGAAAAAACAAACCTTCTACAACATTCTTTGGTGTTTATTAGGACAAAATAAAAGGGGTTAAAGGAGGTTTTAGGTGATGGCTCCATTAGTGCATACTATGGCTCTAAGTAATAGATTTTCCTTTTAGAGTTGATTTTGTTGTAATGAATTAAGCCCATGTGGCTATAGCATTGCAATTTTTGAATTTGTAATTTCATTTTCTAAAGTTAATTGAAAGTGAGTTATTTTTTTTCCTACATCTTCTATGTTGATATCTATCATTGTTTTCTATGGGTGTTGGATGGAGTGACCCCTCATCAAGTGGTATTAGAGCAAGTTTTATCTAGTGTGTAAGTAGATTTCCGAACATGAGGTGGTTTGCACCAAGAATTATGGTTGTGGGTTTCTAAGAAAAGTTATCATGGTGGTGGAATAAGTATTGTTGTACCAGAAGAGGGTTTTAGAGCCCTACATAGATAAGTTCAAGCACTGCAAGAGGAGATGAAAGTGAAGATGAAGCTAAAAATGAGGGATAGTTCGAAGAAGAACAAGATGCAATAGATCCATATCAAGTCATATTGTTTAAGGCCATCTCAAATATTGGGAAAAGGCCAAAGATTGATGTTTCTACATTTTCTAGAAATCTTAACCCAAAAGAGTTGATTGATTGGATCAACGATATGAAGGATTACTTTGAGTATGAGGTGGAAGATCTTGAGAGGGTCAAATTTGCAAAGACCCAGCTAAAGGTTCATGTGACCATTTAGTGGAAAGAGAAACAACTAGAAATAACTAAAAGAAGAAAAGAGAAAATAACAAGATGGGACCAGATGGTGGAAAAATTAAAAAAACAATTCATTCCTATGGACTATGAGCTAGATTTTTGAAGAAGATGCAAAGGTTGAAACATGTAGGAAAATATAGGGCATGTGTAGGATCATGATGGGCCAAAAAGTGGCAATATGTTGGGTATGTGTTTGACCAATTTTTTTAAATCCAAAATTGATGAAACGAAAAGGGTTTTTAGAAGAGATTCTCAACTTTCCACCAATATAAATTATGCTTTACTTTGAATTTAATAAGTATTTATTATTCATTTTCTATTCAAATTATGACTAAAGTCCTAATTGATAAACTAAAAAACATATATATCTTTCAAATGGTATCACATTTTTTGAATCAAAAACATGTGGCATATTCTATGTTTCACATACTATAGGATTAAAAAAATAAAAATTGAATTTCATGAAGTTTTGAGCAAGTTAAGGTGGTCAAACATATGAGCTTTTATATTTTTAAAAAGTTGTAATAAAAAATTCATAATTAATTGTTTACTTGTAAAAACATTACAAAAAAATATGCATCACATCAGAACATGAGTCCTCTACTTATATATAAAATTTTATTAAAAAATATTATCTTTTTATTGTGGTTAGGGTGGTCAAATAGACACCTACTTCATTTTTTTCCCTTAAATTTAAGTATTACTGCATTGAAATTTCAAATTTTTACATCAAGTTGCCTAACTCTAATTTTTCTAATTTTTTTGCCACTTAAGGGCCTATTTTTTCCATGATGATCCTGAACATACCCTCTATCGAGTATAAAAAATAATTCTACCATTTCCTAACCAAAATAGGCTATTTTGAGGCCAACAAGGAGAAAGTTTCTCATTATAGAAATGGGTTGAATTCGAGTATTCAAGAAGAGTTGAGCCTTGTAAGATTGTCTACCATGGAAGATGCATATAATTTTGATTTTATGGTAGAAGAAAATTTGAAAATAGGGTTTGAGAGAAAGAAAAGTGGTGGAGGTCATGGTGCAAATACTAGTGGTTGTTCGTATGGAGGCTGAAGTGAAGATCAAAATAAGGGTGAACGATTTAATAGCAGCCATAACTAGAAAGGAGATAACACCTACCATCCTCATGATCAAAATAATGGAGGACAAAGAGGAACATGAAGATATGGAAAAGGATTGGGAAGAGGAGGCTTACACATAGCCTATTTCTAGTGTAGAGAAGAATGATATAGAGCATTTTAGTGTCCTCAACATCAAGTCCAAAAAAATAGAAGACATAATCGTAATGCACAAGTTGCACATGCAGATAAAGATGTTGAGTCTTCACATTCTAAGGATTTCAAAAGAGGAGAGGCTCTTGTTACCAAAAGAGCCTTGTTGAATGATTAGAAAGAACCAACTCAAAGGAAGAATTTGTTTTGCACAAGAAGTAACTATGAAGGTAAAGTTTTCAATGTGACTATTGGTGGAGGTAGTATTGATAACCTTGTTTCAGAAGAGATGGTTAGTAAGTTGCAGTTAGAGATAAGAAGGCATCTGAATCCATACTAGATTTTCTGGTTCTAGAAGGACCATAAAGCTTTGGTCAATGAACAATGTCTGGTAAGGTTTAAGATTGAAAATTATCATGAGGTATTATGTGATATTATGCGTATGGATGTTTTTCATATTTTGTTAGGGAGACCATGGCAATTTGACTGGCGGGTAGTACATGATGGACATGTGAACACCTATTATTTGACAAAGGATGGAATTCATGATAAGTTGAATCCCTTGAAAGAGGTACAGGAAAATTTATGCAATAATGTCAAAATCTGTTTAGTTGATGGAATAATTTTTTTAGAATGTATGAAGCATGAACATATGTGTTATGCTTTGATTCCTAGAATTGATAGAGAAGATGATAAAGGGATGCATGTATAGGTTTTTGGTTTATTGGATGAGTTTCAAGATATTGTATCTAATAATGTACTTGAGGGTTTTCCTCTAGTGAGAAATATTATTCATTAGATGGACCTAATTCTTGGAGCCAATTATCCAAATAAGGCAGCCCATCGAATGGCTCTAGAAAAGAATGAAGATTTTGAATAGACAAGTGCACTTGAGATGTTATGGAAGGGATTGATTCAAGAGAGTTTAAGTCCATGTGTAGTACCTATAGTACTAGCACCAAAAAATGGTAGAGAATGGAGAATGTGTATAGACTCCTGAGGCATCAACAAGATTACTATCAAGTATAGATTTCCCTTGTCGAAGATGGATGACATTATGGATTGTTTGAGTGGATTTGAGTACTTCACGAAGATAGATATGAAGAGAAAATATCTCTAGATCTTGATGAGAAGGAGATGAATGGAAGAAAAACTTCAAAACCAAGGATGTCTTGTACGAGTGGTTAGTCATACCTTTTGGGCTAACCAATGCATCAAGCACATTTATGCGGCTTATGAATGCAGTATTGAAAGAATTTTAGAAAAATTGTTTGTTTATTTAGATGATATTTTAATTTTAATAAGACATTGGAGGAGCACCTGATGCATATTCGAAGAGTTCTTGTGAAGCTAAGGGTGAATAAATTTTTGATTAATCTAAATAAATGTATTTTTATGAAGAGAGAGTTGTTGTATATGGGATTTTTTACCTCAATAGAGGGTCTTAAAATGGATCTAGAGAAGGTGAGGGCTATCATTGAATGGCCTACCTCAAGGAGCGTTATAGAGGTAAGATAATTTCATGGTCTAGCAAGTTTTTACACAAATTTTTTAAAGAATTTTAGTAGTATTTATGCACCTCTAACTAAAGCAATGAGAGGGGATAGAAAGGAATTTAAGTTGAATATAGAAGCAACAAAGAGTTTTGATATGTTGAAGAAGAAAGTCACAAAGTGACCTATTTTGGCACTTCTAGATTTCAATAGGGTCTTTTAGGTATATTATTATGGTAGTGGTAGTGCCATAGGAACTGTTTTGAGTCAAGAAGGTAAGCATGTTTCCTATTTCAGTGAGAAGTTGAATGATGCTAAAAATAAATATTCAATCTATGATCAAGAGTTTTATGCTATAGTTCAAGTTGCGAATAAATGGAGACACTATTTTTTGCCATAAAAATTATTTTATATATTCATTTTCAAGCTTTTCAATATCTTAATAGTCAAGGAACATTAAATTAAAGGTACTTAAAATGGGTTGAGTTTTTGCAAAGTTATACCTTTTTTTTTTACTCATAGGAGTGCAAGGTCAAACAGAGTTACAAATTCCTTAAGTAGAAGGAAAATTTTTTTGATAGAGATGAGAATAGAGGTTGTTGGGTCCAATGAAATTAAGAGTTTGTATCTTGAAGATCTAGACTTTATAGAAGCTTGGAAGGCTTTTTTGGAACCTATTATTTTGGATAGGACAAAATGGTTGGATTTCTTAATCCAAGATGGGATGTTAACATAGAGGAAGAAAATTGTGCATTCCATGTTCTTTGAGAGAGAATTAAATGAAGGAAAAGCATAATGGAGGATTGGTTGGATATTTTGGTTCAGATAAGACCATTGCTATTGTTAGTGAGAATTATTACTAGCCACAGTTATAGCGATATGTGAGGAAGTTTTTATAAAGTTGTAGAGTATTCCAAATGGATCAAGGGGTAAGTCAAAATATTGGACTATATGAGCCATTACCTATACCATAGAGGCCATGGGAAGATATTAGCATGGACTTTGTTCTTAGTTTACCAAGAACATAGGGAGGACATGGATCAAAATTTGTGGTGGTTGAAATATTTTCAAAGATGACACATTTTATTCCATTTCATAAGACCAATAATTTTTTTCACATTGTAGAGTAGTTTCTTAGAGAGGTGATGTGACTACATGGTCTTGCAAAGAGTATAGTTTCATACAAATACCAAATTTGTTAGTTATTTCTAGAGGAAATTATAGAAGAAGTCAAAGAAAGATTTGAAGTTCATTTTTGCACACCATCTACAAACTGATGGAAAAATAGAGGTAGTGAATAGGAGTTTGGGAAACCCACTGAGATTCTTAGTAGGAGATAAGCCCAATGGATGTGATTTGATTATACCACAAGTAGAATTTTCTTACAACAATTCTATCATAAAGAGTACTGGTAAATCCCCATTCTAGATTGTATATGAGAGTATTCTAAGGAATGTTTTCAAGTTGAGGAATATGATCAAAGGAGAAAATATTAGTGCCAAGGTAGAAGATTTTACATAGAATTTGAGGAACTTGCACAAAGAAGTAAGAAATCACATCAATAAGATGAATTCTCAATACAAAGCTAAGGCCAATCAAAGGAGGAGATTTAAGGAATTTCAAGTTATAAATGAAGTCATGCTTCACCTAAGGAAAGAAAGGCTCCCAATGGGAACATATAACAAGTTTAAAATGAAGAAATTTGGACCATGCAAGATCCTAAAGAGGCATGATTCAAGAAATGCTTATGAGGTAGAGTTATTGGGTGGGATAAACATTTCCCCTATGTTCAATATTGAAAATTTGATATAGTATCATGAAGGATGTATGGAGGGAAGACCAATAAATGAGTAGTGGAATATTCCAGCACCTACTTTAGAGAAGGAAGAGGTAGAAGAAATCTTGGATAGCCGAGTGGGAAAAAGTACAAGAAATGGACAATGTGGAGAATATTTGGTTAAATGAAAGGGGAGGCTGATTGAAGATTCATCATGGTTGTCTACATTAGAGGTTGATCATCTTATTTTTCCTTCAATTCCATAGGATTTATAAAGTCACTTCTCAAATTACCTTGGTTGTTTGATGCAAGAGCATCTAGTGGTGTAGGGGCAATCTTGCATCACCTAAAAAAAATGTTTTTCCCTATTTTATTTTGTTGTATTGAGTTCCATGATGAAAATTAAGGGGTGTAAGGAATTTAGAAGTTAGAAAAGGTCAAAAATGGTTACTTACTATTTTTAGTAAGGCAATCTAATCAGGCTTGTATGGACCTAAAAATTTACTCGAAGGAATGGACCTGAAACATGTATCCAATGGAAAAAGAATCACCTCAATATCTTGTACTGTTTGGGAGATATTAAAGTTTTTGTCCCAATAAATTTCTCCAATATAGTTTCAAAATCAAGTTCAAAAACCTTAAAAGCCTCGAAATGGCTCAAAAAAGGAACAAAATGTCTTTAGACAATTAAGGTTTCATCAATCTCTTTGAGAACTTTCCAATAATATGTTATAATAGCCAACTAGACACATAGATCAAAAGTTATGGCCTTGGGAAGTTTTTCTACCAAAATTGAATTTCCATATAATATCTTCCTAGGAGGGAAAAATGAATGGATGGACTTTTGGGTGCCAATACAAAGGGGATAATCACACTTTCCAAAATATTCTTGGATGAATATTGGGACAAAATAAAAAGGGGTTAAAGGAGGTTTTAACTGTTGACTCCATTAGTGCATTTTATGGCTCTGAATAATAGATTTTCTTTTCAAAGCTGATTTTTGTTGTAATGAACCAAGCTCATGTGGCTATAGCATTGTAATTTCTAAATTTGTAATCTCATTTTTTGAAAGTAATTGAAAGTGATTTATTTTTTCTCCTACATATTTTGTGTTGATATCTATTATTGTGTTTTGTGGGTGTTGGGTGGAGTGACCCCTCATCATGGGGCCCCATAAGATTAGGGATATTGTAGAGTGGAAAATTCCTAGGACCCTGAAGAACCTATATGGTTTCTTAAGGTTTGTAGATTATTATAGCTAATGTATAAATAATTATGGAATCATAGCATCACCTCTCATATATTTTTTGAAGAAGGATTCCTTCTAGTGGAACGAAACAACTACAAGGGAATTTCAATAGCTAAAGGAATCCATATACATGAATTGAGTCCTCACTACCCTATATTTTTATAAAGCATCCATTATGGAATGTGATGCTTCAGGTCATGGTATAGAAGTAGTATTAATTTAAGAAGGAAGACTCATATAATTTGTGAGCCATCAACTTAAAGGTAAAAATTTGTTGAAACAAATTTATGAAAAGAAAATGTTGGCTATCTTGTATGCAGTCAAATATTGGATACCTTATCTAATGAGATGATAATTTAAGTTAAGGATATATCATGATAGTCTCAAATATTTGTTGAAATAAAATTAGTTATTTGAGGAATAAAAAAAGGATCACAAATATGTTAAGATGTGATTTTAAGATCATATATAGTAAGAACAAGGAGAATATTGTGGCTAATGCCCTATTGAGGTGATATGAATACATAGAGTCAATAATGAATATTGTTTCCATATCATGAGTAGATTGGGTAAATAAGGAAGGAGAAGAATGAGAGAAGGACTCAAATACCCAAACTCTCATTGAGAATATCAAGTAGGATTCAAGTGTGTCAAAAAAATTTACATGCAAAGGAAATATTTTTTGGTACAAGGATAGGTTGTATCTTTATAGGAATTCAATCCTTAAGTTTAAGGTGTTAGAGAATCTACATGATTTTTTAGTGGGTAGGCACTCTAGATTCTTGAAAACTTATCCTAGAATTAAGCATAATTTATTTTGGAAGAGGAAAAAAGGGATGTTAAATATTTTATAGAAGAATGCATGGTATGTCATCAAATTAAAGGGTACAAAATTATGAATCTAAGTCCTTTACAACCCTTAACTATCCCAAGTTATTGTTGGGAGGAGGTTTCTATGGATTTAATCACAAAGTTTTATAAATTTGAAGAAGAAAAATCATCATGGTTGTTGTGCATTGTCACACTAAATGTGCACACTTTTGTGTTTTGGAACACCCACTGGTAGCAAGCATTGTAACAACCTTTATTAATACTATTAAAAATACATAGGACTCCAAAAGCTATAGTAAGTGATCGTGATCCTATATTTACAACTAATTTTTATATTAACTTATTTTCATGATTGAGACTCATTTGGATTGTAATTCATCATATCATCCCTAATCTAATGGATAAATGAAGATTGTCAACAAATTTTTGGATGTGGATTTTCCTACACTCAACCTTGGCAGCCAAATATCATAAATTTTATGTGAATATTTACTATATCAAACATTGTAGGTCTAATGGAAAGGATTTCTTTGGCTAAAGAGGTCATTTCTATAATTTTATCCTCAAAAAACCTTGGTGAAAACCAATAAAAAAACCTTATCCCATCCACTAATATATTCTCTAATCTACAATAGCCAAAAATCTACAAACAATAATCTCCAAATGTACTACTCTCATAACTAGGAAAAAAACACCTAATACCTTAAAATGTTTGAAATCTCTTGAGAATTTCTATGGATTCAAATTTAAAACAAATATACTCAAAAAAAGGCTAAATAAAACTTGGGAACAATCATCTCTATCAATTGCAACCCTATCTTTAATACCACTTGTTATTAAAAACTACTAGGCTGGTCAAACCATTTCCTAAATAACCGTATAAGAGAAAATTATACATGCAATATTATCAAGTAACCATAATTAAAATATCAAAGACATAACACAAGAGTACATAAGATATTCCCTAGAAAAACCCTCATGAGGAAATAATTGAACCTCCAAAAGCATTGCCACTCAATATATCATTTATCTTGATGAAAACATTACAATACAACTCTAAATAGTTCACGAGGAAAACATTTAGCCTCAAAATGTACGCACACTTAATTTATGATTAAGCCCTAAAAAAATTACTAAATACCTTTAGAGTTTTAATGAGCAACTTTGAAGCATCAAGATTCTCTAATACATCCCCCATGTGTCTAAGAAAAAATGGTAAGAATGGAATCTCACATTCTATGGCATGCTTCACATATGTATTCTACAAGAGATGCAAATGGCAACCAACCCAAACCACTAGAGATATGTTTAATTTTATAAGATCAAGACTATATAAAACCACTAAGTGGTATTGGCTAAACTATGTATTTCAAAACCATAAGAGAAAAAAACTAAATTGGTTCCTAAAATTAAAAATTTGGCTAAACTATGTGTCTCAAAACCATGAGAACTCAAAATAATTGAATCCAAATATTAAAAATTTATCCTATATCTCTCACATATAAATTTTAAAGTTTTATTATAATATAAATTTACAAGTGAGCCTAATTGCGACTAAACACATCTTCAATTACCATATTGAATGAATGTTCATTATGGCCATGCTTTGGGTTTTGGGACCCATTTTATTTAGTCGGTTACCTTGTTTTTTAATGATCCAACACCCTAGAATGCATCATCATTAATGAGAAGCAATCCAAAGCTTTTAGGATTTTCAAATCTATTTTCTAGTGTTTTCCCTTTTCTCCAACTCCTTATGTACTTAATATTGAAGGTTTTTGCTACCTCTTCATGCATTTACTATCGCAAGGGTTGGTTAAAGGAATTGACTTACCTAAATCTATAGCTCAACTTGTTAGTGGCCATTTTGTGGAAGACTTGTTTCTCAATCTCATTGATGAAGAGAAAAATATGAAATGGCTGCTCAAGTGCCTTGTTATTTTTGCAAATATTTTGGTTCTACTATTCAATGGCACAAGACTAAATGCTATATGAAATCATTCATTCACATGCCTTCTTTCCTTAGTTCCTTTGCTTTCAAATAGATTGGTCATGGATAAAAAATTTTAGATTCTTGAGAATCCTATTTTCTTTCAAGTCTTCATAGGTATCCCTTTAGTAATTCATTCTTCTCATAATTGAGAAAAATAGCTTACTTGATCAAAAATCCACTTTCTTTGGTATAATTTTTTAGGTATGCTCATAAATTATTGTGACTACACTCATGTTTATTACTCCTCATGTTGGGATCCCTCTAAAGCCTCTTTCATGAAGTTAGGGAAACATATATGTGATTTTCTTCATGATTCCTAAGAAAATCACAAGGGATTTAATAGGGTTGCATATGATTTATGTTGCTTTCCTAGAAATTTGGTGGTTTGGGCATTTTATCCACCCAACACAAGGGCTTGGCTCTTTGTAATAACAAGATTATTCATGCCCTTCATTGTGATGAAGATTGGAAAATTCTTGTGTAACATTGCATTGCCTTTGGACATACCTATTTTCAAGCTATTGTGAATGAGATTGGTCTTCAAAACTCTCTCACCATAAAAAAAAAATTAGTGCAGATTCAAGAGACTTTTGTGATAGAAAGAATTTGGGGAGATTGAGGAGCCTTGAAAGCATGGGTCTTCTAGAACAATTATGTATTTTGGGATGGGCTTTTCATCAAACAATATAATATTTGGTGGTCCCCTATTTTAAAAATCCAAAACCACTCATTGGCTAGGAAATTGTGGATACATGCTTCAAGATTTCACATGAAAGGGATCCAAACTCTATCAAACATTTTTTTATATTGATAATCACTTACAAACATTCTACTCATATGAGCACCAAAATGAAACCAATACATTTTTTTTTAGTACAACCACAATACGTATAATAGCTCCTTTTGAGAAAAAACACTAAAAACTATTGGAAAAATCTATTCATTGATATCAAAAGAGTACAATGGGCAGTGTCAATCATGAAAATGCAAAGGAAATTATAGTCATGGTAGATCTGATTACTATGTTATATTTCTTCATTGACTTGCTATGACAGGTTGCAGGTTACCTAAAGTGACAACTTATGTCATTAACCTCGTGTTGGTGACTAGACCCATCACCTAGGTTGGTGGTTTCCTAGAGGTACGACAGGATGAATTAGTCATTTAGAAGAGAGTCTCATAATTGTCTCTTTGATCATACCATATGGTAATGTTTCAGTGTGAGTTGGGCATACGGACAAGAGACTCTACATTTTCTCCTTGACATAGCAACAAGACTATCTCAATGGTGACTTGACATATTATGAAGTAGATAAATGGAGTGATGTGATTAGGCAAACAATAATCCACATCTTTGTTGTAGATTATGGAGTTGTGGTGTGGTGAATATGCAGACACGTAATGACAGTGTGTGGACCCCATATCAGAGTGATATTTTATATTTTATCATCGGTAGGACTCTTACGATAGTCCCTTTGATGTCACGATGATTATCTTCATCGGGTGGATAAAGTGATGTCACTAAGAACTATGAAGCTAGTCCCTTCAATAAGGCAATGATTGTGCAAGCTAGGTGGGACTGAGCATTGGTGGATAGTGTCATTTGGTGATGTTAGAAGTGTATACATGGCGATTGCCCTGCTTGCCCATTGGGAATTTAGTGGGGCTTGTTTTAGACCCATGAGGAAGCGAGGATCAATGGGAAGTAATCCACAATGGTTGGTATGTAGTAGTCGAACCCAATGGAAAAAAATACTATCACTAAGATTCTAAGTATCACAAAAACCTTTTTGAAACTGAGTTGAAGTTTAGTGATACATGATGAGATAAGGTGAATGGAAGAGATCAAAAGGTATGTGATTTAATGGTGATCACTATGTCTCTTCACATCACTTTAATGAATGGTGAAGCTCGATGTGTTACAATGATATGTGATAGAACATGGTCATCACATCCACTCCCTCATATTGGCAAAAAAAAAGGGAAGCCCTATCAAAGTAGTGATAAAGCGATGACTGCTACATCGCTAAAGTTAATATGCACTTGCTAACTTTATAGAAATATGGTGATAAGGTAATATTAAAATATGTAAATGAAAAACTATTGATTGTTGATGTGGTTACGAAAGAATAATCCAATGATGACACATGGCAATCGATCATTCCTTGATTTTGCATCCTTGTTTCAAATCAATGATTTGGTCAATAAGAACCTTTGATGATGGTGATCTATTGGATAAACCTAGTCAATGAGAAGATGAAAAATGACATAGCTAGGGCATGAAATCTTGGTGTGGGAAGACATAGGTGTTGGCATGATTTATTATGTGGTGAACACAACTATTAAGGTGTTCAATCCAATGGAAAACTAATGGAAGATATTCTTACAAATCAACAAATGAAGGATGAGATCGATCCAAAGAAGAGGATGATCGAATATAATCTATTGCAAAAATTATCAAGTAGACATCTAGAAAGGATTTTTTTCACTATTGGATGAAGATGATGGCTCTAAGGCAAAGGGGATCACTTAGTTTAAATTTGAATTCACTGCATAGGAAAATGGTGAAATAGAATAGAAAACCCTAGATGCAGCCCACCAAAATGAAATGATTTACTGAATTTAAATTAGGGTTATAGATTGATTTTTGTCACTTCTTGATGAAGATAGAATTGGATATATATGTGGACAATGGAAATGGATGCACAACTTCCTAATCCACACAAAAGGGAAAGAAGGAATGGGGATTTGATTTTACAATGTTCACATTCAAGAATACCTTAGAGATCTCAACCTAATGAAGGATATGAGAGATCTGACTATAAAATATCCTTGGAGGTGAATTGAGACAAGAAATTGGTTCACCAGCAAGTGTAAACTTGGAAAATGCAAGATATTTGAAAACATAGTGTGATATGCAAAAAGACCTAGAAATGTAAGTACAATTTAACAAAAATCTATGAAACTAGAA
This sequence comes from Sequoia sempervirens, assembly GCA_007258455.2. Lineage (NCBI taxonomy): Eukaryota > Viridiplantae > Streptophyta > Pinopsida > Cupressales > Cupressaceae > Sequoia > Sequoia sempervirens. The sequence continues at coordinate 1,051,800,992 of VDFB02271358.1, read as the reverse complement.
ATGTGCACCTAGAAACTTGCTAGAGATGGAATGGAGCTCTAGAATCATGAAAATTATAATGTTGATACCAACTGGGACTCATATGCCAAGCTGGGTGACTTAGTACAGTTTCGGGAAGACTGTGCCTAAACAGGTTTCAAACAAATGGGTACTTAGATTTGCTAAATTCTTGTTTAGACCTAGTCAATGTGACTCATTCACCAATAGTGGTGAATCAGTCCACCTCTAGATTTCTAGAAATTCAAAACAAGAAACTATAGCTCTCAATCTACTCTTCTACTCTTGATACAGATCTAGGTCTGAAACTACATAATTCAACCTAGAGATTTCTCCAAACTTCTCTTAGGACTTTGACAATTTTGACTTGTTTTGATCACTTTTCTAATCTTCACTTCTTAGTAAATTTTTAATCTATCCCTACAAATCACACACAAGAAGAGGGAAGAATGTTGTGGGGTTAGTGAATAGGGGTTTTCCTTGGTCAAACCCCTTGTTGGTAATTAAACCCTTGAAATAGAATAAAATAGAATAGAGAATGATGAATGAACAAATAATGATGTTGCAATTCACCAAACCCTAGCAAATATGGTGTTGCAAACATGTAAGTAATGGATCCAATGGATGTGAACTTGGAATCTAGCTTGATGTTGTTAGATCTTGAATGAAATTCTTGCTTGAACCACACAATCCTACATCACAAATGTTAGCTCTAAAACAACATGATGCAAAAAATCTTTGACATGATGGATGATACTTGAAAATGCTCATGATTGCTTGATTATCTACCCTTGAAATACCTTGAATGCTCTTGTGGATGCTCAAATTCTCTTGTAAACTATATGCATGAATACTTGAATGCTAGGTATGAAAATGAGGGGAAGAAGCTTGTATTTATACTCAATTATGCAATAATTCCCAAAATTACAACATCACAGGTTGACTTTAGATCTTGGAGAATAAAATCCTTCCAGAATTTTGAATGAAATTTGAATATTGAGCTAAAGGGGACTCATTCACCATCTTGGGTGAATGATTCCAACCTAAGGGGACACATTCGCCCAGAATGGCGAATGAGTCCTACCTTAGGAATTTAAGGTGGGTTTCACGATTTTGATGCTTTAAATGATATTTTTTGGGATTATTCTCAAAAATATGCATAAGGCATGTGGATTGAAAATGGGGCCAATTAAAGCAGAAGAAAGCCCAATTATTGAAGAAAAACCTAGAAAAGTGTGAAAGTGTGTTGCAACACTTTACAACACTTAAGTAAGGTACCACTTGAATCCTTATAGTTCAAAATGTCCCAAGACCTAATGTAAATGTGTTATCCACATTACAACATTAAATCAAGGAAAAATTGAGCCAAAATCACAAGGAGCGCCCAAACGAGATAGAAAAAGTAGAAGGGTTACTTTTTTAGTGTCCACATTTATCCCCCACTTTAGTGAGAGTTTGAACCTTCTTCAAACTCACACTAAAGTAGACCTACGCACATCAAGAGGGGTTCTAATGAACCAATGCTCGCAATATGGGACTAAAATGATCAAGAGGGGTGATCAAGCCCCCATGATCAGGATCCCATGACAAACCAAACATAAGCACAAGGGAACACAGATGAAAATGAAATCAAGAACAAGGAATAAGCATACAATACCAAAGATGAAAAAGAGAAAAAAGAAAAGGAAAACAAAGAATCAGATCAAGCTTCAACCATTTGTCCCTACGATGTGGATCATATCTAGGTTGGTTGTCCAGAAAATGCATACTCACTCTGAGGCAGCGAAACTTATGGCTGTCTGCCAGGTGAGAAGGACTAAAAGGTGAGAAACATACACTCATGGTTGGTATTCCCTCACAAACACATAGGTGGCTATGGGGAAATTCATGCCTAGAAATGGGCTTCCCGCTCAACCATACCAAATGTATACCTCCTAATAACTTCAATAAGGTGCCACAAAAAGAAAAATGGTCTTTTGAGCTTCATGAGACAAGTAAAACTTCATATGCTTGGAACTCATGAAAAAATGTGATGGATCCACAAGCATGCAAGTTGTGTTATGCAAGGTGGCCATATAACAAATGCAAAATGCAACATGCAAAGAATGTTCAAAGGAGTCTTGCTTAGTTCATGTGAGGTCTTTAACTTAGGGAACATTGTGCCTAATGTCTCCAAAAGAGGACCAATCAAGAAATAGAAGATTCACAACTTAGGGGATGTAGTTTTTCATATCAAGAAACTAAGAGGAATATAATATGCTAAGATAGATCACTCTCATGAAGGACATCATACCCAATGTCATCCACAAAGTGACAAACACATCATATGAAGTAAGAAGGTTGCACTAAGAACCATGAAAAATGAAAATGCAAAAGAATAATGCCAATGTATGCCTCCACTTTAAAGGAATTTCTAAACACCATGCTATGACCAATTACTTTAAAGTAGCAAATGAAAAATGCTAGCAAAAAGGAAGACATGAGAGCCAACTTGGAAAGCCCTATGCCAAGTCATATGTTTTCAAGTAAAGTTGCATCATGCGAGAGAAAAAGAAAAGAAAGAGGTTTCCCCCAAAATGAAAGCACCAAACACATGAGGGATCTATGGATTTGGAGTTAGTATGTTCTTTGCTACAATTTTTTAGAGAACTCAGAAATGTCATCATTCCCAAAATACACAGAACTAGAAGAATGACACAAAGAGAGTGAAAACAAAGGAAAAAAAATTTGGGTCAACATGGAAGAGACATAGGGTGCCTTGACTTACATCATCCCCAAAAGGAAAAATAAACAAAGATAAAGAAAAAAAAAGTGAAAGAAAAAGGAAAATGTTTTGGGTCAACTGAAGGAGACATGAATGTCTCAATGCCTTGTGTCATCCCAAAAGGAAAACATAAGAAAAATAAAAATGAAAAGGAAAAGGAAAAGAAAAGAAATCCTTTGGGTCAACATGAAGGAGACATGAATGTCTCAATGCCTTACATCATCCCCAAAAGGAAAAAACAAGAAAAATAAAAATGAAAAGGAAAAGAAAAATAAATCCTTTTGGGTCAACATGAAGGAGACATGAATGTCTCAATGCCTTGCATCATCCCCAAAAGGAAAACCCAAGAAAAATATAAATATAAAAAGGCGAAAGTGATTCACGACTTAGAGAAGAATGAAGGTATAAATAGAGGAATGTCACAAAGAAAGAGAACATCAAACAAAACATCATGGGGGATCACATTACGCACATGCAATCACACAAAAGAAAATGAAAAAGAAAGAGAAAAATACAAAAGACTATTAAGAAAAATGTGGTTCAACCTATGAGCAAGTCATTTTCCTCCCAATCATGTTCATTATCTACCAAAGGCGGATAGATAGCCAAAGGGACAAGGGAAAGTGTTGAAATAGAAGTACCAAATTCATCACTTTGTATAGGAGATTTGTTAGTTAAGCTCATGGAAGAGGAAAATAATGTGTTCAATTCATTATGCACCTCTTCATCAATTTTAGTTTCCTCATCATCATCCAAATTAATCACAACAGGAGGACGAATGATAATTTCCATCAAAGAGTTCATCTCTTGTTGTGATTTTTGTATTGGGTTTCTTTGTTTTGGTTGGGAAGAGGTTCATCATGCATTGCTTTGGTCAAGTTTCGGATTTTGATTTTCTTTAACTCTTCATGTAACTTGTGAGCAAGGGCACGACATCTACACCTGCACTCTCTAGCACCTTTGTTTCTTTTCCTTTTTTTTCCAAGTTGCATTTGTGAAGGAGTTGGTTGATCAACCATAGGTTGCTTTTCTTCCCTAAGGGGAGGAATAGAAGGAACCATATAAGGTTTTTCATACACTTTATCTTTTTCTTTGTACATTTTTTTTATTTGAGGAGGTATGATGAAGTTGCTTTCATTGTCTCTTGGTCTTTTGGATGATGTAGGGGAAGTTTTTGTTTTTGTTTGGTCTTGGTTTTTTGGTTCTTGTTTAGGTTCAAGAATGGTTTCATCAAGGATGGGAGGTGTAGAAGTAGAGGGGGACATGTTTCAGAGGGATAGTTTAGCTATTTTCTTTTCTTTTAATTTTTGGTAAGATACAAAAAAGAAGTCTTCTCATTTCTTGATAGTTTCCATGGGCTTGGGAAACAAGGCTTCTACGGAAAATTTTCCTTTGGAAGACAAGGGGTTAAAGCCACTATGGTGAAAAGTGAATATTTCATTGTCAAATGGAAACTTTAAGCATTTGTGCACAATTGAAGGGAAAATTTTCATTGAGTGAAGCCATGGATGGCCTAGCCTCAAACAAAATTGGTCCAACTTTGGGATGATGGAGAATGTGATATCTAATGTTTTTGGTCCTATTTATAATGGTAGGGTGATCAATCCTATCGTAGGCCACACAAAGCCATTGTGTATCTTAATCCATGCTTTTGGTCTATCATATTCATCTTGATAAAGTTAATGCAATAGTAAGAACACATTAGTGTTCACATTCTCTCCATAGGAGGGATCTATTAATATCCCATTAGTGGGCTTGTCATAGATATGGCCGGATATGTAGAGAGGACCATCGGGTGCATGTTTAATTATATCCTTAGAGGAGAAAGCAATATCAAGAGGGCTCTTAGGTTGGCCATTACAAGGGATGAAATCTATTGCTCCTACCATTTCATCCATAGGATTTACATTGATATCATTTGTAATAGGATCATTATGTTCATCATCTAAATCAACATTCATCACATCATTCTTTGTAGTTTCACTGGCTTTGACAAATGAAATATTATGTTTGGGCATCAGATTAGTGAAAATTTTCAATTTTTGGTTCAGAGGAGCAATGGACTTATTGCCTTGGTCACTAACACCTCCAATGGATAAATGATCGGAATCAATGAGGTCTTGCACAAGATGTTTAAGATGCTTGCAATGTTCTATGTCATGTCCATTTTGTCGATGATAGTGGCAATAGGCATTTGATTTAAAGCTCAAGGGTAAAGGATTATTAGGGTCAGTTGTTTTGACGAGAGGCAAGGTAATAATTTATTGTTGTAAAATTTGGAACATTGTGTTATGAAGGGTGTCGAGTAAAGGTGTGAATTGTCTTTTCATATCTCCATAACTAGAGGGCGCCATAGTTTTGACAAGAACTACTTGGTTGTTGACATTTTGATTTGGTTGTTGAGAGGGGTTGAATTGCAAGAACCCTTTATTTTGTTTTCTAAAAGGTTGAGAATTCTTCTGGTTGGATGGCTCAGATCTCTCAATTCGGATAGAAGTGGACCTTGTATCTCGACTACTAACCGAATTTTGATAATCACAAAGGGCAGTACATAAATGGATGAAGGATGGGAATTTCATCATAGTGAGCTTGTCCTAAATTTTGGTTTGCAATTTTTCTATAAACATATTTTGAAGGTGTGATTCAGGGTCTTGACATTAATTTTGGAATAAAGCAATTGATAATGTGAGATAAAATTAGTTATCTTTTCTTCCTCGTTCATCTTGCATCTCATCAAATCAGCCAAGGTTTTCTTGGGATTCATATGCACTTGGAAATGGTTTAAAAATGCATCAAAAAGTTCATTGAATGAACAAATTGAATTGTTTGGTAAAGAAGAAAACCATTCCAAGGCAGTATCTTTTAAGGACCCAGGAAAATGTTTTTCTAACAATTTATCATCAAGGAAAAAGTCATTACATAAGGTAGTGTAGGCATTAACATGGTTAGAATTAGGATCTCCCTTCCCTCTGTATTTCTCAAATCTAGGCACCTCTATTCCTTGTGGAATCAATGTTTTCAATATCTCCAAAGACAATGAGCTACTTCTTACATAATATGTGGGTGGGCCATTTTGATTTTGGTTTATGGTGGAGATTTTCTTTTGCATGGATGAAACAATTTGGAAAAGTTGTGTTATGAGAGGATCATTACAAGTGGTATGAGATGGAATTTGAAAGTGTTGATGGACTGTATGTATTAGTAGGATAGGTGAATGGAATGCTTATAGGTGTTAATTTGGTAGAAGATAGAATATGTGATGCCACATAGGAACTAGGGATGCTATTAGGAATACCCAAGGAAGGAATCACATTACTAACTTGTTGAATTGTTGTTATGACTTTAGGAGTGGTATAGGTAGGTATTGAGGCTATCATTGAGGAAGGAGGAATTTGAGTTCCTCCTTGGATTTCAATATTTTTGGTTGGTGTAGGAGCACTAGAGGTTGAAGGAAGATGTTTTGCACATATCTCAACTATGCTTTTCACAATGTCAAGGCCATCTTCACTTTCAAGCATGCAATTGATGTTTTCTATGGTAGGAATTTTAGTAGTTGAAATGTTTTCAAGGCTTACTTGATGTTGGAGGTTTGATAAGTCCTCATGGATTTGAATTGTTTTCTCTTGCGAGATATTATCATTACGTGGTTCAAATTGCATGAACTTTAAGGCAAAGAATTGTTAAGGGTATTATCCATGCCTAGTGTACTAGTGTCAATACTAGGAGTGGAAGCTCTAGATAACCCAAGATCCACAATGAGTGTATTAACATAGGATGACATGAGTCTTGAAATTCTTCCCACTATGGTATTAGCAATAGGACACCAAATAGTCATGCAAATCTACTGATGGGTGAATGCAAATGCAATGTAAACTAGCGAGAATAAAAAATTATTTAAACATAAATTCTAGAAATTAAAATAGAAATGTAGGAATAGTAAACAAAAACTCAAAAAATGAAGATTAAAAGCTAGAAAATGAAATTCAAACTTTGCAAAGGAACTAATTTTCCCAAGCTGGCGAATGAGTCTTGGTACTATTTTTTTTATAAAAAATTAGAATTTTTGAAATGAATTTTATGCTTTTTAAGTTTTCTGATGCAAATGCAAAATTTTACTAATTTTTAATGAAATTAAGCACAATAATGCAAGCTAAATGAACTTTTCACTAATACAAATTTTCAAAACCTTGAAATGTAAATTAACTAATGCAATCTAAATCTAGGATGTAAATGCACTCCAAATTAGAACTATGATGCTCAAATTTTGGGTTCACCAAAATGTGGAAAATGGAAATGAAAGCTCAACTTCCTAGTCCACACAAAAGGGAAAGAAGGAAGGGGGATCTGATTTCACAATGTTCACATTCAATAATACGTTAGATTTCACAATGTTGAATTGTTGTTATGACTTGAGGAGTGGTATAGGTAGGTATTGAGGCTATCATTGAGGAAGGAGGAATTTGAGTTCCTCCTTGGATTTCAACATTTTTGGTTGGTGTAGGAGCACTAGAGGTTGAAGGAAGATGTTTTGCACATATCTCAACTATGCTTTTCACAATGTCAAGGCCATCTTCACTTTCAAGCATGCAATTGATGTTTTCTATGGTAGGAATTTTAGTAGTTGAAATGTTTTCAAGGCTTACTTGATGTTGGAGGTTTGATAAGTCCTCATGGATTTGAATTGTTTTCTCTTGCGAGATATTATCATTACGTGGTTCAAATTGCATGAACTTGAAGGCAAAGAATTGTTAAGGGTATTATCCATGCCTAGTGTACTAGTGTCAATACTAGGAGTGGAAGCTCTAGATAACCCAAGATCCACAATGAGTGTATTAACATAGGATGACATGAGTCTTGAAATTCTTCCCACTATGGTATTAGCAATAGGACACCAAATAGTCATGCAAAGGCTACTAAATGAAGGGTGAATGCAAATGCAATGTAAACTAGCAAGAATAAAATTATTGAAACATAAATTCTAGAAATTAAAATAGAAATGTAGGAATAGTAAACAAAAACTCAAAAAATGAAGATTAAAAGCTAGAAAATGAAATTCAAACTTTGCAAAGGAACTGATTTTCCCAAGCTGGCGAATGAGTCTTGGTACTATTTTTTTTATAAAAAATTAGAATTTTTGAAATGAATTTTATGCTTTTTAAGTTTTCTGATGCAAATGCAAAATTTTACTAATTTTTAATGAAATTAAGCACAATAATGCAAGCTAAATGAACTTTTCACTAATACAAATTTTCAAAACCCTGAAATGTAAATTAACTAATGCAATCTAAATCTAGGATGTAAATGCACTCCAAATTAGAACTATGATGCTCAAATTTTGGGTTCACCAAAATGTGGAAAATGGAAATGAAAGCTCAACTTCCTAGTCCACACAAAAGGGAAAGAAGGAAGGGGGATCTAATTTCACAATGTTCACATTCAATAATACGTTAGATATCTCAACCCAATGAAGGATATCAGAGATCTGACTATAATATATCCTTGGAGATGAATGGAGACAAGAAATGGGTTCACCAACAAATGTAAACTTGCAAAATGCAAGATGCTTGAAAACATAGTATGATATGCAAATGAACCTAGAAATTGAAGTAAAATGTAACAAAAAGCTATGAAACTGGAAAAATGCACCTGGAAACTTGCTGGAGATGTAATGGAGATCTAGAATCCTAAAAAATCTAATGTTGATACTAACTGGGACTCATACGCCAAGCTGGGTGACTTAGTCTCATTTCAGGAAGACTGTGTCGGATAAGGTTTTAAACAAATGGGTACTCAAATCTACAAAATTATTCTTTAGGCTTGGGTAGTGGGACTCATTCACCAATAGTGGAGAATTAGTCCACCTCTAGATTTTTGGAAATTCAAAACAAGAAACTATAGCCCTTAGTCTGCTCTTTTGCTCCTGATACAGATCCATGTCCAAAAATGTAGAATTCAACCTATAGATCTTCTCCAAGCTTCTCTTAGGACTTTAACAACTTTGACTTGTTTTGATCACTTTTCGAATCTTAACTTTTTCATAAATCTGCAACCTAGCCCTATAAATCACACACAAGAATAGGGGAAAATTTTGTGGTGTTAGTGAATATGGGTTTTCCTTGGTCAAACCCCTTGTTGCTAATTAAACCCTTGAAATAGAATAAAGAATGATGAATGAACAAATAATGATGTTGCAACTCACCAAAACCTAACAATTATGGTGTTGCAAACATGTAAGTGATGGCTCCAATAGATGTGGACTTGGAATCTATCTTGATGTTGATAGATATTGAATGTAATGCTTGCTTGTATCACACAATCCTACATCACAAATGTTAGTTGTAACACAAAATGAAGCAAAAAATCTTGGACATGATGGATGATACTTGAAAAGGCTCTTGATTGCTTGATTATCTTCCTATGAAATGCCTTGAATTCTCTTGTAAACTATATGCATGAATACTTGAATGGTAGGTATGACAATGAGGGGAAGAAGCTTGTATCTATACTCAATTATGCAATAATTCCCAAAATTACATCACAGGATGACCTTAGATTTTAGAGAATAAAAACCCACTAGAATTTTGAATTAAATTTGAATTTTAAGGTAAAGGGGACTCATTCACCATCTTGGGAAAATGGGTCCCACCTAAGGGGACTTAATCACCCAGAATGGCAAATGAGTCCCACTTTAGGCATTTAAGGTGGGTTTCAGGATTTTGATGATTTAAATGATATTTGTTTGGATTATCCTCAAAAATACACATAATTAAGGTTTTTGGATACAAAATGGGGCCAATTAAAGCACAATAAAGCCCAATTATTAAAGACACCTTTAAAAGTGTGAAAGTGTGTTACAACACTTTACACACTTTACAACACTTAAGTAAGGTACTACTTGAATCCTTTTAGTTCACAAGGGCGCAAGACCTAATGTGAATGTGTTTCCACATTACAACATTAAATCAAGTAAATAATGAGCCAAAATCACAAGGAGGTCCCAAATGAGACAAAGAAAGTAAAAGAGCTACTTTTTCAGTGTCCACAATATATAGCAGTTCAAATATATGAATTGTAAGTTCTGATTGAAGAAAGACTATAGTCAGTGAGTGAAGAGTGTTGTTGTATCAAATTTTCAAAATATAGAATGTATATTTGAATATTTGTATAGTTGTGTATGAGAGTGAATAGAGAGAAATATTCATGTGTTTAATTGATGCATTATAGATTTTATAGAACCAATTTATGCATACTTTAATTTGTAAATCTGTAGAGGTGGTTACCTCAGTGTGTGTTGAGTTGTAGCATTCTTGAAGTTGTAGCTTCTAAAATAGGGAGTTGGTGCTTCCTTAGGGTTGGAGCCCTTAACATTGTAATTGAACTTCATTTCTTGTGAGGCTGGATTAGGATAGTAGTTCCTAGCAACATTTCTCACTGTGGTTTTTTCCATTCTAGGTTTTCCACATACATTCAGTGTTATGTGTTGCTATTTCATGTGCATGCAATTGTTATATTTGTTTATGTTCTAATTTGTACATTAAGTATTTTAGAATATTTTCTACTTGAGGGTTTCAAGATTAAAATTTTTAAGTTCTACTTATTCACCCCCCTCTTAGTATATTGTTGTGTTCCAACAATTGGTATCAGAATAATAGGTTCCCTAGGATAAGCTTAAACATCTTGGATAGATCTTGGATAAGTGAACATAATGGCAAGTTAGGAAGGTTCAAGAAAGCCACCTAGGTTTGATGGAACAAATTATGCTAAGTGGAGCTCATTGAAGAAAGGATACTTAGGTTCTCTTGGACATGATTTTTGAATGTTAGTTAAGAAAAAATAGATGATCCTTGCTACTCCTCCTATTGATGCTACAAGAAAGAAGGGCTGTGAGAATAATGAGAAAGGTTGGTTCCACATTATGAACAATTTATCTAATTTTGTGCATAGAAACGCTATGCATTGTGAAATATCTTATGGTGTCTGGGAATAATTGAATAAGATCTATGAAAGAGACACCAAAGTGAAGGTGGAAAAACTACAAGTGCTAAGAGAAAAATTTGAAGGATTGAAGATGACTGAAGAGGAGAAAATTGCAGACTATATTTTGAGAGTTGATGATATAGTGAATGCCATTAGAGGTTATGGTGTGGAAGTAAAAGAAGATGTTGTGCTAAAAGTTCTGAGGTCTATGACAACTAAATATGATTCCAAGATTTATGTTATTGAAGAAGAAAGATAAGTTGATAAACTCACTCTTGATGAGTTACATGGAATGTTTACAACTTATGAGATGAGAATGCTATATTTCAAGTCTTCCAAGAGAGAATTTTCATTTAAGGTTGTTGAGAAAGAGAAGGATAGAGCATAAAATAAAGAAAAAGCAACAATCATTGCTTTAGACAATGAAGAAACTGATAAAGAAGAAGCAAATTTCATAAGAAGATTGAGGAGAGGATCCAAAAAATATAAAGGTAAGCTACCCTTCAAATATTTTAATTATGGTAGAATAGGTCACTTTGCTTCTAAATTTCCATATGATAAAGAGGATAACTCCAAGCAAGAAGGATATAGCAAAAAGAAGAAAACGTCTTATCTGAAAAGGAATAAATTTGGAAAGAAAAGAATCATGTACATTCAAGAAGAGAGTGATGCATCTAATGCTAGTGATCTAGTTTAGATGACAATCAAGATTGTGCTATAGTAATGAGAGAAGTTGAAAAATAGTTCCTCTTTATGGCTAAGGTCATTAAGGATCAAAATTATGCACAAGTTAAGGAATCGCAAGAATAAGACAAAGAGGAAGAAGTTGTTGATCTTGAGGCAGAATTGATTAGCACTCTTGAAGATCTTGATGAGTTAAGAGATAAGTTTGATGATCTTAGGAGGGAAAACAAGAAATTGAAAACTATTGTTCAAAATGAAAATGACAAATTAGCTCAAGAACTTTAGGAATCAAATAATTTGGTTGTAAAACTGAAACTTCAGGTTGAGGAAGCTAAAAGAGGTGAAGAAGTAATGAAATCCAAGCTAGAATCTGAAATAAACAAATGTATGAAATCAGAAGAAAAAGTAGTTTCCCTAAGAAAATAATTGGAGAAAGCTAGGGAGTATATCAATAAAGGTCTAAAATTAAAAGGTGTTATTGACATTCTTAATGAATTATTGAGTACACAAAAGATAGCCAATAAAGAAAAATCAGGATTAGGACTAGAAAAAGGAGAGAGCTCATTTTTTGATGCCTCTAGAAAAATCTATGAAAGATTTAGAGCAGAAGAAAAATCAGTCCTCAATGATGAAAAATCTAACAAAGAGGAAGCCTCTAAATATAAAGAGAAATCTAACAAAGAAAAGAAACTAGTTGAAGACAAGAAAGGTAACAATACAATCCCTAATTATCAAAAGAAGTAGAATACTAAAAGAACAAACAATGATGGATTCACAAGAGTACACTATCCAAGGAGGCCTATACAAAGATGATCTCCTCATCTAGCTAAAGGAAACACCATGACCAGGTACTCATCTTACTTTAATGGGTATTCCTATACTTGTAACACTTTTGGTCATAGGGATAGAGATTGTAAAGTCATTCCAAGAAGGAATACAAATTTTGTAAGTAAAAATTCATTTTCTCCTTTGGTTGATATAAATGTAGTTTGGTACAATTGCAAAAATTTTGGTCATGTACCTAGAAATTGTAGAGAAAAATTTGTAAGACAAAATGCTCAGATTGTAAAGAAGAAAAATACATCTTCCAAAGTTGAAAAGGAAGTTGAGGATTCTAAGAAAAAGGAAGAAAAAGTTGAAAAGAATCCTAAGAAGATGTGGAAGGAGAAAGAGAAAAATTCTACTCAATCTATAATTTCCCAAACAACATTACATGCAAAGGAGTAGTATTTATGAGTAATTGATAGTGGTTTCTCCAAGCATATGACTAGAGATAAAAGCAAGTTCATTGAACTCAAGATGAAAAAGGAAGGATTAGTGAGTCTGGGTGATAATACTTTTTTCAAGATCCATGGTAAAGAATTTTGAGCATAAATGGGAGGAATAAGACTAAAGAGGTGCTCTATGTTGAAGGTCTGAACATAATATTCTTAGTGTCAACTAGATGTGTGACAATGGGTACAAAGTTGTATTTAATTCTGATGGCTGCAAGATAAGAAAGAATGGTAAAATAATTTCTCAAGGAGTGAGGATTGACAACAATCTATACAATCTCAGTGATGTAAAAATCCATACTTGTCTAATCATCCAAGCAAATGAGAGTTGGCTATGGAATAGAAGACTAGGAAATGTAAATTTTGACAACTTGGTGAAGATAAGTTCAAAAGGTTTGGTCAAGAATATTCCCAAGATAGCAAAGCTTGCAGATACAATCTGTAAAGGATGCCAACAAGGGAAGGAAACAAATTAAAGTTTCCTACAAAATATTATTGAACTGCAAAAACCCTAGAGATATTTCATACTAATCTATGTGGTCCTAGAAGGACAAGAGGACCACTTGGTTAGAGATACTTCATGATGCTAATTGATGGCTATACTAGAATGGCATGGATCACATTTCTAAAGGAGAAGGCAGAAGCATTTGAGAAGTTTAAACTTTTTAGAAAGTTGTTAGGAAAGGAGACTAGAAAGAAAACTAAGTGTCTTAGGTCAGACAGAGGTGGAGAATTTACATCAAGTGAATTCAAAGAATATTGTGAAGATCATGGGATCAAGCGACAATATTCTACCCCAAGAACTCCATAGAAAAATGGAGTGGTGGAATGAAGAAACAAAAATGTGAAATATGTGGCTAGAGCAATGTTAAATGAGACAAATGTAGTTGATACATTTTGGAAGGAAGCTATACATACAATAGTGTACATTCAAAATAGATCTATTATAAGACCAAACAATGGTAAGACTGCATATGAACTATAGTTTGGAAAGCCAAAATTTGTCAAGCATTTCAAGGTGTTTGGTAGCAAATGCTACACTAAGCGTGAAGATGAAAACTTAGGTATCTTTGATTCAAGGTGTGACGAAGGGATATTCTTAGGAAATTCCAATCAAAGAAAAGCTTACAAATGTTACAATAATAGATTGCATAAGATAGTGGAAAGCATAAACCTCAAGGTTAATGAAAATGAAAATCAGGGTAATTATAGCAAAGAAACCTTAAAATTGAATCATATGATGATGATATAGGTGAAACAACTAAAGAATAAGAAAAATAAGAAGAGAATGAAGAAGAAATTGAACAATCCCCTGTAAAATATGTGTAAAAGGATCATCCTACAGAATAAATAATTGGTGACAAAAAAGAAGGTGTTCAGACCGTAAGAAGACTTGCAAAAGACAGGGAATAAGTGAACTTTTCTCTCCTATCTCAAATTTAACCAATTTTTTTTTATGAAGCTAGTAAGGATGAGAGTTGGGTACAAGCAATGGAAGAGGAAATCAATCATATTGAAAAGAACAAAACATGGTAATTGGTTCCTAGACCATCAAACAAGAATGTGATTGGCATGAAATGGGTATTCAAAAATAAACTGAATGAAGATGGAGTTGTGGTGAGAAAAAAAGAAAGGCTAGTGTGCAAAGGATATGCACAAGTAGAAGGTATTGATTTTGAAGAAACATTTTCCCTTGTTGTAAGATTAAAAGCAATAAGAATTTTCCTTGATTTTTCAGTCTATAAGGGATTCAAAGTATATTAGATGGACATTAAATCTGCTCTATTGAATGGAAACCTAGAAGAGGACCTATATATTGAGCATCCAAAAGGTTTTCAGCTATTAGAGGATGATGATATAGTTTACAGATTGAGAAAAGAATTGTATGGTATAAAGCAAACCCAAGAGCATGGTATTCAAGGTTGGATCAGTACCTACAACAATAAGGATTCAATAAAGGTTGTGCTAATAACAATTTATATCTTAAATCTGAAGGTGAGCATATGATCATTGTTGTAGTATATGTGGATGATATCACATTTGGTAGTAGCAATGATGTAATCTGTAGAATATTTTCTACACACATGCAAGATGAGTTTGAAATGTCCATGCTAGGAGAAATCAAAATTTTCCTTGCTTTGTAAATTTTTCAAATTGATAAAGGAATATTCATATCACAAATTACCAAGTATGCAAAAGAAATGCTTAAGAAGTTTGGCATGGAGGATTGTAGAGTAGTCAGTACTCCCATGATTACTAGCTGCAATTTAAGAAAATTAGATGAATCACCTAATGCAAATCCGACTTTGTATAGATCAATTATTCGAAGTCTGCTATATTTAACTACATCTAGGCTAGATATAATGTAAGAAATTTGTATGGTAGCTAGGTTTCAGGTTGCCCCAAAGGAATCTCATGTCAATGCAGTGAAAAGAATTCTTAATTATATCAAAAACACTATTTAATATGGGCTATGGTATCCCAAGTGCAAACATTTCTCATTGACAACATATACAAATGCAGATTGGGTAGGAAGTGTGAATGACCGAAAGAGTACTAGTGGTGGAGCATTCTTCTTGGGAAACAAATTGGTTTCCTAGATGAGCAAAAAGAAAGAGTTTGTCACTCTTTCTACAATTGAAGTGGAATATGTTGCAACAACTGCATGTTGTACTTAGGTCTTATGGATGAAGTAGATATTAAAGGACATCAAGGTGGAATACAAAGAGCCTATTTCTATTCTTTATGATAATTCAAGTGCCATAAACATATCAAAGAATTGAGTGATGCACTTCAGAACCAAGTATATATCAATAAAGTATCACTTCATCAAAGAGAAGGTTGCAAATAAGGAAGTTAGCATGGAATATGTTCCTACAAAGGAGCAAGTAGCTAATATATTTGCAAAGCCTCTTCCCACATAGTAGTTCGATTACCTGAGGTAGAAGCTAGGAATAGTTTCTCCTACATCCTATCAATAGATCTTAATGAGAGGGCATACATCCAAGGGGATCTTCATTGATTATTTCTTTAACCTTGGTCAAAGACAACATGATCAAGTTAGGTAAATCTTGTTTTACAAATTTCTAACAACTTGATGGTTGTAGAGTTGAGAATCGCCTCTCTCTTTGCATTGTTTTTCAAAGGGGAAGCGTATCCAAAGAGGGAGTGAGCCACTTTTCCATTGATGTCAAAGGGAGAGAAAGTAAAGCATATGCTTAAATATTGGAGCACTGGAGAAAGTGTGCAAACACTTGATGCTAATATGGAACATGGTACGGGTGATACATGGATGAGCATTAAGGTTTTTTTCCATCAATGCCAAAGGGGGAGATTGTTAGAAAAATGTAGTCATTGATGTCAAAAGAGTAAAATGAGAAGTTTCAATCATAAAAATGCAAAGGAAACTATAGTCATGGAATATCTTATTATAGTGTTATATTTCTTTGTTGACTTGTTATCACAGGTTGCAGGTTACCTTAAGTGACAACTTATGTCGTTAACCTCATGTTGGTGACTAGCCCCATCACCTAGGTTGGGGTATCCTAAAGGTGTGTCAAGATGACTTAGTCATTTCAAAGAGAGTCACTTAGCTATCTCTTCGATCATACCATATGGTAATGTTTTAGTGTGAGTTGGGCATACCAATGGGAGACTCTACATTATTTCCTTGACATAGTGACAAGAGTACCTCCATGGTGTCTTGACCTATAACAAAGAAGACACATGCAATGACATGATTGGGTGAATAGTAATCTAAATCCTTTTGTATTATGGAGTTGTGGCTTGGAGAAGATGTGGACATGTAACGATAGCATGTGGACCCCACATCAAAGTGATATTTTGTCATCAGTAGGACTCTTAATATAGTTCCTTTGTTGCCACGATGATAATATTCATCAGGTGGACAAAGTGATGTCGCCAAGAACTATGAAGCTAGTCCCATTGATATGATGATGATTTTTGCAAGCTAGGTGGGACCAAGAATTGGTGGAAAATGTCATTTGCTGACAAGAGAAGTGTATACATAGTGATTTCCTACCCACCCACTGAGAATTTAGTGGGGCCCACTCAAGACCCACATGGAAGTGGGGATTGGTGGAAAGTAATCCATGATGGTTGGTATGTGGTAGTGGGACCCAAGGGAAATGAAGACTATAACTAAGATTCTAAGTATCACAAAAACCTCTTTGAAATTGAGTTGAATTTTAGTGATACACGATGAGATAAGATGAACGACAAAGATCAAAAGGTATGCGATCTAACAATGATCACTATGTCTCTTCACATCATGGTAATGAATAGTGAAGCTCGATGTGTTATAATGATATGCGATAGAACATGGTCATCACATCTACTTCCTCGTATCGCTGAAATGGAAAAGGAAGTCTTATCAAAGTAGCAATAAAGTGATGATTGCTACATTGCTAAAGTGAATATGCACTCACAAACATTATAGCGATATGGGGATAAGGTAAAAGTCAATTTTGTAAATGAAAAATTGTTGATTTTTAACATGTTTACTTAAGGAAAATAGAATGATGACACATGGAAATCGATCATTCATTGATTTTGCATCCTTGTTACAAATCAATGATTCAGTCAATCAAAACCTTTGACAATGGCAATCTACTAGATAATCCTAGTCGATGAGTAGATGAAAAATGACATAGCTAGGGCATGAACTCTTAGTGTGGGAAGACACAAGTGTTGGCACAATTTCTTATGTGGTGAACACAACTATGAAGTCATTTAATCCAATGGAAAAGTAATGGCACATATTCTTACATCAACAAACGAAGGATGAGATCAATCCAAGGAAGAGGATGATCAAGTCAAATATCTTGCACATATTAATAGATAGACATCTAGTAAGGATTTTGTTGGCTATTGGATGAAGATGATGATTCTAAGGTAATGGAGATCACTCGGTTTGAATTTGAATTCATTGCATAGGAAAATGGTGAAATGACATAGAAAACCCTAGATGCAGCCTGCCAAAATGAAATGATTCATTGAATTTCAATTAGGGTTATAGAGTAATTTGTGTCAATTCTTGATGAAGATAGAATTGGATATATATATATATATCAATTCATAGATATGAACTGGAAGGTTTGAGTGAAGAAAGACTATAGTTAGTGAGTGAAGAGTGTTATTGTATTAGTTTTTCAAAATCTAAAATGTATATCTGAAGCTACTTACAGTTGTGTATGAGAGTGAATAGAGAGAGAGAAAAAGTCATGTACTGAATTGATGCATTATAGGTTTTATAGAACAAGTTTATGAATAATTGAATTTGTAAATTTGTAGAGGTGGTTTCCTTAGTGTGTGTTGAGTTTTAGCTCAAAGTCGGGTGTTGTAGCATATTTGAAGTTGTAGCTTCTAAAATAGGGAGTTGGTGCTTCCTTGGCGTTGGAGCCTTAAAATTGTAATTGAACTTCATTGCTTGTGAGGCTGGATTAGGACAATAGTTCCTAGTAGCATTTCTCATTGTGGCTCTTCCCATTATAGGTTTTCCATGTACATCCAGTGTTATGTGTTGCTATTTCGCGTGTATGTGATTGTTATATTGGTTTATGTTCTAATTTGCACAGTAAGTATTTTAGAAAAATTTCTACTTAATGGTTTTTGGATTAAAATTTTTAAGTTCTATTGATTCACCCCCCCTCTCAATAGATTGTTGTGTTCCAACAGAAACCACCTATGGAAGACCAAGATTCACAACCTATAAAACCACTTATTTATAAACCACCTCCACATTAGAATCCAACTATGGAAGTAGAAGAGTCATCACTTAGAATTCCATATGAGATGCCCTATTAGGATTTGATCTTTGGTCTCCACATTGAGAACTCAATGTTTTGACCAATTAAGCTCAACCTCTTAGATGATCAAACCTTATTTTTAGAACTTGTACATTACTCTTTTACCCTAGAATGAATCCAAAACCAAGTTTTACCTCTCCAATTAGGATCATGAAACTTTTGACATGGTTTTGGAGGAAATTCATATTGATATGGTTGAACCATAAAGAAAATAGGTGGGGGATGAGCCCACTATTCTCCTTAGGTCGTTCAATAATGTCCTAGGATCCCAAATTGGATTGACTATCAATACCAAAGGGTGAGTCAACTCTCAACAAGGAATACCTAGGAGGGGTTATTTTAGGATTTGAAGGGTTCACCACCAAGCAAAAGCTTGGAAATGACAACTTAACATTCAACTCACAAAACCTAGTAATGCAAGCTAAATGATGAATGCAAATTATGAATATATGAAAAAATAACTTAGGGTATTTGTACCTAGGAAGTCTAGAAATGTAATGAGGATTCTAGAAATGCAAAGAAGCTATCAAAATATGCTTGGGAGGACTAAGATTCCCTTAATTTCTTATTAGTCCTACTATAGTTTTTTGGGGCAGATGTGGAATCCTCAAATGTCGAAAAAGGATCCAAAAGAATCTTTGTAAAATTCCACTTGGAAGACTAAGACACCCTTGCTATTGTCTTAGTCCCAATCTAAATTTCTAAAATATTTGAATGTGATCCTAAGGCTTGATGTCTACACTTCTCTGATCTCAGGATCTGAAACTTCTAGATCTATCTTCTAGGTGAGTTTTTGGGAAGATGGCAACTTTGCAATGCAACTTTACAACTTTCCACTTCAAATGATCTTCAAGTCTTCAACCTCAATCTACAAACACAAAAACACAAGAGAGGAAAAACCTATTGATTGTTAGTAAATGGGGGTTTTCCTTGGTCAAACCCCTTGTTGGTAATTAAACCTTGAAATGAAAAAGAATAATGAAGGGAAATGATGAATGAACAACATGCAATGTTACAACTCACCAAACCCTTGTTATGAAATTTTCAAACTTGTGTGAAATAGCTAGCTTGAATGTAGATCTCAAGAAATGCTTGAATTTTTGATAGATGTTGACTTGAATTGCTTGCTTGAATAAAAAATCTACATCACAAATGTTAGCTCAAAAAAACACATGATAGAAGAATATATTTGTCATGATTCTTGAATTTTGATGATGGCTCCAATTGCTTGATGGATTGCTCTTAAATGCTCTTGTGAACTCAATTATTCTATTAGGAATTCTCTCACATAATTCTTGATTGAAAATGAATGAAGGAACCTTGTATTTATACTTATATGCTTAATATCCTAAAATTACACCACAACAAGCCGACATATGAAATCATTAATTAAAGGAGGCTAAATCCCATTGAGATTTGAAATTAAATCCTGAAAAATACCTTTAGTGGGACTAAGAAACCCTAGGTGGCATCTTAGTCTTGATACATGAAACTTGAGGCACATACTCCAAAAAGGGGCCCATTTAAGGCACACTTCAAATCAGGGTCCCAAGACCTCTGGGGGACAAAGATGCCCTAGGTAGCATCTTAGTCCTAACCCAAAAATTAGGGACACTTAGCTAGAATCATTAAATTATCATTTATCCTATGATGTTTGTCAGGATTAGCCAGAAAAGGATATAGTTTATTAGGCTTGTGGATGAAAAATAGAACCAATTAAGATATAAATAGGGATAAATAAAGCAAGGCAGGCCCAAAAAAGTTTGTAAATGCAAGGGTATGCATTTTCCTACACTACATTTAGCCCCCAATTTAGTGATAGGATGAACTTGCTTAAAACTCACACTAAAGTAGCCAACTGCACAATCAAGAGGGGTTCAAATGTACAAATGTCAGTGAGATAGGATGCCAAAAATCAAGAGGGTGTCCAAGCCCCCAGAATCAAGATCTTATGAAAAACCAACATAAGCACAAAGGAACACACTTTTGGATAATATATGAAGCCATAACTAGATCACAAACATGCACCATCAAAGATAAAAAAAAAAGGAAAAAGAAAATAAAAATGCAATGGATCAAGCTTCGACTGGTCGTCCAATGCACTATGGACCAGGTCTCGGTTGTTTTTCTAAAATGATTTACAAGTGGAACACGATGTCCACTATGCAAATAAAACACACACTCACAAGTGATAGTGAAGCTAGTTGTCCACTAGGTGAGCCCCATAAGGTCCATATCAAAGTCATACTCCCATGACTATGATAAAGAAAAAATAATGAAAATGCACACTCACAAGGGCTAGTGAAGCTAGTTGTTCACTAGGTGAGCTCCAGGGGGCCATATGAAAGCCATACCTCCATGAATTTAATAAGGTACAAAAAGAAAATGCAATAGAAAAGAGGAATTTTTGAAGAGATTTTGCTTCATTCATGCAAGGTCTCATCTTAGGGAACATTGTGCATAACGTCTCCAATAGAGGACAAATGCAAGATATCATCTTAGGGAACATTGTACTTAATGTTTCCAAGAGAGGATAAGTCAAAGAAATATTAGGATTTTAGAGGAAATCAAACCCAATGACACCACCAAGAAAAGGATGCATCAAAAGAATAAAGAAAATCACACAATGAAACATGAGTGTCAATGTATGACCCCACTTTAAAGTTGTTGCTAACACCATTGTTGTGAGAAATTATTTAAAATAGAAGAAAACATGAGAGCTTATTCTGAAATCCATATGCCTATTCATATGTTTCCAATAAGCTACGTCATGAGAAGAAAAGAGATTTCCCCCAAAATGTATAACCCAATACATCACATGTGAGCCAACTTAAGGCATGTCATCCACCTCCCAAGCTTGCTCTTATATATACATGAAAGGTGGTTGAATAGCCAAATGATGTAGAGTAGGGAGGAGTTTGTCTTACAATCACAATTCAATTTGTCTCTAACAATTCTTCAACCTTCAAAACCCTAACTTAACCTTATTTCTCAATTCCTTCATATTCTTCTTATAGTATTGCAAATAGTGACAATTGTGCATATCTTTCTGAAGAAATATCCAACCCACAAAATGATTGACATTTCAAATACCCTTTAAGGTCCTCTTAAACATATCCAATTTTTGTAAACACTTGTTTTGGAACATTCCCTCCAAAATTGGACTACTACGCTACCCCTTAAGCCAATTAGGTCACTTTTACAAAGCAACTTTGTGAAATTCTTCACCCAATCCCCAAAACTCAACTCCAATGTTCTTAATAGGTCACAAACGGTCTGATTCAATATTTTTTGGCCAATGAAACACCCACAAGATCATCAAAATGTAAAACCCTTACCTAGTCCAATTTATGCTTGTTCAAGGAGGATTTATTGAATCTTCATACTCTCGGCCCCTAATCTATAAACCAGCACTTCAAAAAATACAAATATGACCTGCACAATATTTTCCCATCATTACATGACCAATCCTAAAATCTTTTGTACAAACCCTAGCATCTACACTTCTCTTTTGCTTGGAAACATGTATAATTCACCCTAGGGCATCACCATATCAGCCCCAAACCTCCTTCTCTGCAACTAATAACCTATTAACATGAAAGTATACCATAATTAACACCATTACACTAATTTTTAGATTATTCCATCAGTGGAATGGTCATTTGTGCCATTGTGTTACTCTCAAACCCACAAAATAAGGTTTTTCAAACTGCCTTCAGTATTTTGGCTCTAAAATATTCCTACCTTGATGAAATTACTCCAAACCAAAACTAAAATGAATTTAACTCATTTATCTATAAAATACAATGAACTTTAGAACCAAATAAATTAGTATGGAGCCATACTATAGCCTATAGTAGCAAATTTACTAGAAAAACACAAAAAATTGAAGGTCTTCTTATTGCTTTCAACAAAAAAGAACACCAAAACTTTTCTTCAACCCATACACATTATATTTAAGTCTCAAACACCAAAAATGAAATAATACAACCAAATCTAAAAACCTTTTGAACTACTTGACCGTTGGGCTTCCACTTTTTGTATTTTTGCAATTTTGCACATTGATAACATTTGAAAGTATTGACAAATTTTGCAAAATGAACCCTATATGACTCTAATACATTGAAAATGGTCTATTATGACCTTATTACATGACCTTAGACTCAAAACACCCTAAAAAAAAATTAATTCCATATTTACATGAATTGACATTGTTCCCCTACACCATACACCTAGACTGAAAAAAAACTCAAGTCCGTTGAGAATTGTATTGCAATGAATCATGCTTTATCACACCATCTCTTTGATCTCCTGATTTCCTTTCATCTGGTAACCCTTTCCACTAGATTAGGTACTGAAAATTAGAATTGGTCTTTACATTAGTGAATTCTTTGGCATCTAGAAACTGCTCCAACTTGAACAATCTACTTGATGGATGTTGTCTGACCTTTTCTTCATTTGGAAATGATGTTAAACCTTCTTTCATACTTGTTCCTCCTGTGTCTTGAAATATCCTCTTCTTGACTCTTGCTTCACACTTGAACTTACCCATATGTTCTTTCCATTTACCTTGAATCACTCCACCTTTTTCTTTCATCTCTTCCCTTAGATTCTCTTCCCCTAAGATCCTTTTTTTTATTAGGTCCACAAACCTTTGTATTGACAAAATTTGTTTTCCCACTAGCCTCTTTTGCAATCAATGAATAAAGCACTCTTCTTATCATGACCTCAATATGCTTCTCAACCAATTCTTTAATCTCCACAAATAATTCATTATTGGCCTTCTCTTTATCAGATTTGGTTCTCGACTCAATACAATTTCCTTCCAAGTTCATTTCACCCTCCAAGTTTACTATTTTAATACCTTCAAATGTAGGAGTGGATGCAAAATCCTTAGGCTCTTCTTTCTTTATCTTTACAAACTAATTCTTACCTAACATTATCACCTTAGTTGCCTTATTTTTCCCCTTATCTTCTTCTACTAATGGAGTCAAAGTAAAAGTGGTTCCATCTTTGTCAATCTCATAAGTATTGTTTCTATCATCATACAAGGCATGTCTATCAAAATTCCATGGTCTTCCTAGTAGCAAATGACAACAATCTATAGGAAACACATCACAAATAATTTTGTACTGATATCCACAAATATTAAACTCAACTCAAGCTTGCTGATTCAATAAAATAGATTGAATTTCATTCCACTACGAAACTTTATAAGGTGTTTCATGAGGTGTCCTTTCCAACTTTAGTTTATCAACCATTTCAATAGACACCATATTATCAGTACTCCCTAAATCTATTACTAGTTTGCATACCTTTCCATTTCATTTGCAAGTTGTTCTAAATAGTGTCCTTTGTGTTGATTCTTTCTCCTTGGATGCTTTGAGGAGTGTTCTTCTAGCCATTAAGGATTCTCCCACTTTTGGAGTAGAAAGTTGATTAGGAGAGTTAGCACTCTCACAATATTCCTATTGCACCAAATGAATTCTCTTATCACCACCAGTTAAAGTAGAAGCTTGTTTCTCTGGAAACTTCTATGCTTGATGTCCAAACTGATTGCAATGATAACACCTTCCTGGAAATGTGCTTGAACCTCTACCTTGTCCACCAAATCTGCCTCTAAAACCTCTAAATCTGCCTCTTTGATCAACAACTTGGTATTTTTTTTTGCTTTTATCTTCTTGGTCTTCATAGGACTACCTTGGACCTCTTCCTCTACTAGTGCTTCCTCTTCCTCTTCCTTGTATTTCTTTCCTTCATTTTATCTTCTCTTCTACCCTAGAAACCAACTAAAAACACTCTTCAATTGTCCTAGGAGTAGCAAGACTCAATTCATCCTGAATTTGGAATCTCAAACCATTCATATGGGTGATCCCATAATAGTGGTTTACAAATTTTGGCCAAACTGGACACTGAAATTATTATTTTTAACTAAATCTTCACATTCGGGCACCTATAGCAGTAAACCGTGAGGAATTTAAGATGGTTCAAACTAGAGTCTCATCAAATTTTGTTTCTAGATTCTAAAAATATTTTTTTCAAAATTTTTGGAATCAAATTGCACTTCTTTTTCCATCTCCCATGAAAATTGATTTTTTTTAGAAAACAACATTTTTAAAAAGTGACGGACACCGTATAACGATAACTTTTTTCCATGAAGGATAAAATTCTAATTCTTTCAAATTTATATTTGTAACTCTGATATCTAGTGCTTCCACTTGGTTAGATAGTTTTATTGAATATTTTTCCTTAATCAAGTTTCAAAGTCAAACAAATTACAATTCCATACCAGATAATGCATAACTTTTTTGTATATGTCAAAATTTAATTTATTTTTTGTTGGATCAAGGACTTCAATATATGGTGCACTCCATATTTTTCAAATTTTTTTTGATAATCTTCTATTTTTCCACATGTGAAGAAAAAGAAATTCATTTTCGATGAAAACCCTATGTTTAATAAAACTTAAAAAAAAAAATACAAAACCAAAACATATTAAAATTATATTCATTGATAGCTTGTCTGAGGAATACCATAATCATTTGAAATAAATTTTAAATGAATTCATTTGATCCCCCAAAAGCTAAATCAAAAGTGATTTTTTATCAGCATTTTAATAGGTGTAAAGGAGATGCATTTATAGGTATGGTTTAAAACTAGTGAGGTTCTATCCAAGGGGGTTTGATCTAAGGTGATTTGATCAAACCCTCTTCAATTGGAATCATTAAAATGGAACTTTTTAAAGCTTAAATCATTATATTTTCTAAAAATATGTGATTTCAGCTAAAATCCGTTCCTCTCAGGAATTGTAAACCACTATTATGACAGCACCCATATACCTTGCTATATTTTCCTTTTCATCTTCAACATGACCATCCTTGATACTCAACTTGTGAAATTCCTCTGTATAGGCCATGACATCCTTTTTGTTCTACTTTAATTTTTGCAACTTCTTGAAAGTTTGTATTGCATGATCACCTAGCAAAAATTGGGTCTTAATCTTTGACACCATCCTATCCCATGAACTGATTTTAGTTTTTCCTTTCTTCACTCTTTCCTCTTGTACATAGTTCCACCATGTTAAAGCAGGACCTTTCCACTTATTCTTAGCAAACTTTATCTTTTGATCATCTGCAACCTCCTTATACTTAAAGTAATTGTCTAGTGCATCTATCCAATCCAACACTTTTTTTGCATCCAACTTTCCACTATACATTGGAAAATCTATTTTCTCAAGAGAAGCATATCCTTTGAAAACCTTTGACATCTTCACCATCCTTCTCTCATCAAGGTCCAACTCATCATCACCTTGGACTCTTCTTGGAGGGTTTCCATCCTCACCCTCTTCCTCTTCCTCTTAGTCACTTTCCTCTTCAGTGGCCTTTCCTCTTCTTTGCTTTGTCTCCAATGTTGTAAATTTGGTTAATAGTGCTTCTTGTGACTCTTTTAAAAACCTTATTTCCCTACCAAGGGCTCCACTTCCTTTAGGAGACATATTTTCCTTTCAAATCACCACTTTTCCTTCTTCAAACTTCAACTTTTCTCCTTCAAAAGATCAAAAACATATGATTTGATACCAATTGATGTAGATCAGGGAGGAGTTTGTCTTATAATCACAATTCAAACTATCTCAAACAATTCTTCAACCTTCAAAACCCTAACTTGACCTTATTTCTCAATTCCTTCATATTCTTCTTATAATATTGCAAATAGTGACAATTGTACATATCTTTATGAAGAAACCTCCAACCCACAAAAGGATTGACATTTCAAATACCCTTTAAGTTCCTATTAAACATATGAAATTTGTACAAACACTTTCTTTGGAACGTACCCTCCAAAAATGGAGTGCTACGCTGCCCCTTAAGCTAATTAGGTCACTTTTACTAAGCAACTTTGTGAAATTCTTCACCCAATCCCCCAAACTGAAATCTAATTTTCTTAATAGGCCATAAATAGTCTAATTCAACAATTTTTGGCTAATGAAACACCCACAAGATTATCAAACCATAAAACCCTTACCTAGGCTAATTTATGCTTGTTCAAGGAGGGTTTATTGAATCTTCATACTCCAAGCCCCTACTCTACAAACCAACACTTCAAAAAATTCAAATATGACCTAAAAAAGCTTTCCCCATCATTACATGATGAATCACAGAAGCTATTGTACAAACCCTAGCATCTACACCTCTCTTTTGCTTGGAAACATGTAAAATTCACCCTAGGGCAATACCATATCAGCCCCAAACCTCCTTCTCTGCAACTACTAACCTACTAACATTAAATTAGACCCTAATTAACACCATTCCACCAATTTTTAGAGGATTCAATCAGTGGAATGGTCATTTATGCCACTGTCTTACTCTCAAACCCACAAAACAATGTTTTTCAAACCGCCTTCAGTATTTTGGCTCTAAAATCTTCCTACCTTGATTAAATCACTCCAAACCAAAACTAAAATGAAGTTAACTAATTTATCTATCAAATCCAATGAACTTTAGAACAAAATCAATCAGTATAGAGCCATACTGTAGCCTATAGTAGCAAATTTACCCAAAAAAATAGAAATTTGAAGGTCTTCTTATTGATTTCAACAAAAATGAACACCAAAACTTGTCTTTGACCCAAAACCATTATATTTAAGCCTCACACAAAAGAAAAAACTTACAAAAGAGACTCTAACAAACTTTTGAACTACTTGACTGTTGGGCTTCCACGTTTTGCATTTTTGCAATTTTATACATTAACAACATTTGAAAGTATTGAAAACTTTTGCAAAATGAACCCTATATGACTAATACATTGAAAATGGTCTATTATGACTTATTACATGACATTAGAATCAAAACACCCTAAAACCAAACTTAAAACCATATTTACATGAATTGACATGGTGCCCCTGCACCACCAAAAGAGACAACAAGTGACATACAAGGACAAGGCTTCCTTTCCCCTTGCCCCTAGTTAGTGTAGGACAAGGATGAGTCAAAATGATTGATGAGAAACATGCTAGAGTGAAAATCAATATCAATTAGAGGAATTAAGTGCTCCCACATAAGAAACAACACAAAACTCCTTAAGATGTATTTTACTACTCGAAACCTTACATTCATTAGTAGAATGACCATGAATTCTATGATATGCACATAATGAATGTTTGTAGTAGAATTTATTTCATATTTTTCGAGGAAGGGATATCAAAAAATCTTGGAGGAGTCTCAAAAAGATACATTCTTGATCAAAAGTGGTGTAAGGGCACCATTCAAAGATGGTTGTCCATTAAAGGTTATTAGATCTAGGATATAGATTTTAAGGGAATTTTGTCCAAATAATTTCTATAAGACCATTTTTATAATGTAATTGGGTATGTTTGAGTCATATTTAGGTGTTAGAGTAGTTTAGTTTTCAAAAGTGCAAAACATTGGGGAAAGTTGTCTAAACTAGTGTAAAGTTGATAAAAATGCAAAAATTGCTTTGTTGAGGGAGACCAACAATCATGACCTTTCAAAAGATAGTTGGAGGAATTTAGACAGGTAGTTTGAAATAGAAACATTATAAATATGTTGTGAAGGCTCGATGTAAAGAGATTCTTGAAGACTTGAATAAAAGACTCGCTATTTTATCTTTGATATTTTAGATTTCACTATTTTTTTCTTTATTTTATGTGTTGTACAGTCCGTACAAGGGTAGTTTGTGTAAATATCTTGTTGAATCATCAAGGGGCAGGTGTTAGCTTGTATTTACAATAAATTTGAGCCCTTATCTAAAGATTTTGTGGAAGATTTTTCTTATTTACTCGTTGTAGGTCAGTACCCTAGCTTAAGGGTTGTAGGTTCAAAAGAATTTCATTCTAGGCCATTCCACCTATTGTTCTCCATTGTGTCATAGTGGAATGGTTGAATATGGCTTTGGAAATGTGTGTTTGAGGTTTGTGGAATTAGGGGAGTTTGAAAAATGGTTTGGGCATGATTCCCTAAGTAGCTTGCTTGTGTTTTGTGTGAAGAAAAGGATGTTTGAACTTTGAATTTGAAGAAATTATGGTTGTACTAGTTGTGTGATGAATACCTATGCATGTGCAGGGGGAATAAAGTGAGTTTGAATTGGTGGCCAAGTTTGGGAAGGCCGGGACAACAACTTTTCAATAAAACCCTAGGAAATAGACTAAAAGTGAGGGTTTGTGGTTTTGGGTACTTGCAGGCCATACAGTAGAAATCTAATTGTGGAATTTTGGGTTTTTACATGTGTGGATTGTTGTCCCAATGAAATTTTAGGTCTGTGGAAAGTTTTCTGAGCACTTGCTTTGGAAAATAGGGCTAATTTTCCCTTGTAGTAGTAGGAAAGCCTTCATTTGAGGACTTTGATCCAAAGGAGTACATTGAGATATTGATGTATGGTGTGTAGGGAGATGAAAGGAAACTAAAACAATAGTTTTTTATGGGTTTATGTTGAGTTTTGGAAGTTAGAGCCTTAAAGCATTGTTGGAAGGGGTACTAGGCTTGTAGGCCTAAAAGGTGAAACCTAAAGGAGTAAGATCTCAAGGATTGAGAGATGGTTTGGTCCTATTCAAATTGAGATTATGATTTGGGAAATAACCCCCTGATTGCATCAAAGTGGTATCAAAGTGAGGAAGTAATTCCTTGAAGAAGAAAGTTCTAGTTTGGAAGGTGAAAGGACAAGTTGGGAAAGATGCCTCTAAAGGCCAGTGCAATGGAAAAGGAAATAAAAGAATTTAAAGAGTTTTTGGCACAAAAGTATAGGATCTATAGAGAGTCACAAGAAGCCACCATATCCATGGTAGTAGCCCTGGAGAAGGACCAGAGTGATAAGGAAGATGAGGGAGAATGAAATCCTCTAGTCTAGAATGATGAAGATGATTTAGATCCTAATGAAAGGAGAATGATGAAGATGTTGAAGGCAGTAAAGGGTGAAAACACTCTAAACGTGAAGGTTGAGGTACCCATGTATGGAGGTAAGATGGATAGTGAAGAGGTTTTGGCATGGATTGATGCCATAGATAACTTTTTTGAATTTGAAGACATTGAGGACAACAAGAAGGTTAAGTATGCAAATAAAAAGTTGAAAGGATTAGCTCTCACATGGTGGAATTTTTTCCAAGAGGATAGAGTCAAGAAAGGTAAGTCTAAAATATGTTCTTGGGATAGGATGGTAGCAAAAGTTAAGGCTCATTTTTTACCAGTAGACTATGCTATTCAAAATTTTATGAAATTGCAAGAATTAAAGCAGAGGGAGATGGATGTGATATCTAATACTGAAGAATTCCATAGATTATGCATAAGGTCAGGTCACCATGAAGATTATATTGAAAGACTAGCCAAATATTTGAGTGGATTAAGGTTGAACATAAGAGATGAAATCAATTTGAACCCTCCTAATATAGTAGAAGAATGTTTGCAAATGGCAGTAAGGACAGAAGATAGGATCAAAAGAATACAAGAAAGGAAAGCAAGAGGAGGAGGTAATATGAATAGAGGTATAGGCACAGGGTATATCAATGAAGAACAAGATAGTGCAAGCAAGAGTAGAGAAAAAGCACTAGAATCAAGAGGAGGTTGGAGAGGAGGAAGGACAAGTTTCATACCAAGAAGAGATTACAATGAATTTGCAGGAAAATGATATAAGTGTGGAAAGTATGGTCATCCCTTTTGCAAGTGTTTAGAGGAGTTTGGATCAACTTCAAGTGGAGGAGATCAGAAGAATGAAAGAAGAGCACAAATTGTCCAAGAGGAGGAGGCAGGAAGTTCAAATTCAAACACTCTGCATGCAACTCTTGAGGTTGTTGAGATGCTGATAATGAGAAGACAAATTTTGAAGTCCACAAAGGAGAAAAAGAAAATCCAAACAAGAGCCTTATTCAAGATAGCCTGCAGATGCAAAAATAAGGTATGTAAAGTAATAGTTGATTCAGGGTGCTTTGATAATTTTGTATCTAGTGAAATGGTGGATAAGTTACATTTGGAAAGAGTGCCTAAGGAGAAGCCCTATAGAGTCTCATGGGTCAATGATAATCAGTCTATGTTGGTGTGTGAACAAGTAGTAGTTGATTTTCAGGTTGGTCAATACAGGGATAGAGTAATTTGTGACATATTTCTAATGAATTATTGTCATATGTTGTTAGGAATGGTTTGGCAATTTGATAGGTCAATCATATACAATGGGAGGAAAAACACATATAAAATTGAGAAGGATGGTAGGACATTCATCTTGACTCCATTGGCTGAAGAGGAAAAAGAGCATGTTGAGATCATAATGATTGGAAAAAGGGAATATGTGAATAAGAGTCAGGGATTGGTAGCCAATGCAAGCTAGGACAGAGTGATGGTAGCAAATAAAGGAAAACAAAAGTGTGTGCAACCAGTTGTGAAGGAGAATTCCTTTGTGTGGAAGAAAAAGGTGGATGAGAAAATGTCTCAAGTTAATATAGGAATGATTAAAGGTAGGAATCCTTTGGAAAGGCAGGGGATGAGTGAATGTTTGTTGGTGGGGACAGTTAGATGTACTATAGCAGCAATGAAGGGAGATAATAGGTAGTTGAAGGATGTGAATATAGAGGCTGGTGGTACAGTAAGTAAGAAGACAAAAGTTAGTAAAGTGGATGGGACTGAGGTGATAGTGAAGTGTGATAATGATGGGATAGTAAATAAGACAAGGATAGGTTTGATAGAGTTAGGGAAGTCTGATGATACTATTGATAGTGAGAAAAGAACTGTTGGTATGAGTGTTGGACAGTGGATGATGCATGGAAAGTAAGGTAAAGTGAAGGAAGATGTTGGATGTCAGATCATGGATGAAATGAAACACCCCATAGTGTAGTAGGATAGTGAGAAGTGTGAATCAAAGGAAGGTAAGGTCAAGAAAGTTGAAGGAAAGGATGAAATTTAGAGGTTTGAAGGAAACAAGGAAGGGCTAACTTCATCAAGCTTTCCAAGAGGCTTGCAAATTTTTAAAGGTGGGGTGTATGGTACAAGGGCACCATTCAAAGATGGTTGTCCATTCAAGGTTATTAGATCTAGGATGTAGAATTTAAGGGAATTTTTTCCAAATAAGATCTATAAGACAATTTTTATAATGTAATTGGGTATGTTTGAGTCATGTTTAGGTGGTAGAGTAGTTTAGTTTTCAAAAGTGCATAATATTGGGGAAAGTTGTCTAAAATGGTGTAAAGTTGATAAAAATGCAAAAAATGCTTTGTTGAGGGAGACCAATAGTCATGAACTTTCAAAAGATAGTTAGAGGAAGTTAGACAGGTATTTTGAAATAGAAACATTATAAATATGTTGTAAAGGCTCGATGTAAAGAGATTCTTGAAGAATTGAATAAAAGACTCCCTATTTTATCTCCGATTTTTTAGATTTCACTATTTTTTTCTTTATTTTATGTGTTTTACAGTCCGTACAGGGGTATTTTGTGAAAATATCTTGTTGAATATTTAAGGGGTAGGTGTTAGCTTGTATTTTCAATAACTTTGAGCCCTTATCTAAATATTTGGTGGAATATTTTGCTTATTTACTCATTGTAGGTCAGTACCCTAGCTTAAGGGTTGTAGGATCAAAAGAATGTCATTATAGGCCATTCCACCTACTATTCTCCATTTTTTCTCGATGTAATGGCTGAATAAGGCTTTGGCCATGTGTGTTTGAGGTATGTGGAAGAAGGAGAGTCTGAAAAAATGGTTTGGGAATGATGCCCTAAGTAGCTTGCTTGTGTTTTGTGTGAAGAAAAAGAGGTTTGAACTATGAATTTAAAGAAATTGTGGCTAGAATGGTTATGTGATGAATTACTTAGCATGTGTGAGGGGAATACAGTGAGTTTGAGTTGGTGGCCAAGTTTGGGAAGGCCAAGACAATGGCTTTTCAATAAAATCCTAAGAAATAGCCTAAAAGTGAGGGTTTGTGGTTTTGGGTACTTGCAGGCCATATAGTAGAAATCTAATTGTGGAATTTTGGGTTTGTAAATGTGTGGATTTCTTCCCCAATGAAATTTTAGGTTTGTGGAAAGTTTTTTGAGCACTTTCTTTGGAAAATATGGCTAATTTTCCCTTGTAGCAGCAAGAAAGCCTCCATTTGAGGACTTTGATCCAAAGGAGTACATTGAGATATTGATGTATGGTGTGTAGGGAGATGAAAGTAAATTGAAACAATAGTTTTTTTGTGGGTTTATGTTGATTTTTGGAAGTTAGAGCCTTAAAGCGTTGTTGGAAGGGCTACTAGGCTTGTAGGACTAAAAGGTGAAACCTGAAGGAGTAAGATCTCAAGGCTTGAGAGATGGTTTGGTCTTGTTCAAATTGAGATTGTGATTTTTGAAACAACCCCCTACTTGTATAAAAAAGTAGATGTTGCTTTGTTTTGTGACAAATATATCTCTTCCTTAGTACAAGATGTCATACTTACACAAAACTCTTTA
This sequence comes from Sequoia sempervirens, assembly GCA_007258455.2. Lineage (NCBI taxonomy): Eukaryota > Viridiplantae > Streptophyta > Pinopsida > Cupressales > Cupressaceae > Sequoia > Sequoia sempervirens. The sequence goes on along the minus strand of VDFB02271358.1, from coordinate 1,051,768,047 downwards.
GATTGTGAGATTTTGTTCTCTCCTTTATTGGAGGGTGTAAAATCTAACGAGTTCAAATCATAAGAATTTTGTGTGATGACATTAATGTTAAGTGAGGACTTCTCTATTTTGTTCAAAGGATAACAATCAAGACCACTAGTGTCTACCAATTTAGGATGCACTACTATTAAAGTTGGTTTAGAGGAATCTTTTGTTAGAGTGTTGATATTGAGTGAAGGTTGGTTTCATGGTTTGATTTCTATCAAAGGAAAATAAAAAATACCACGGGTTGCTTCTTGTATGTTAGGATCTATAGGGACATGGATACCTTGCTCTCTAGCACCACATCATTTTCCACTGTATGCAAGTTGTTTCATAAGTTCGTAACCTTTTCAATAAATAATTTTCATTTCTTTAGGATTCAAAGGTTTCTCTTGATTAAGTTCATCAAAGTTTGTTGTGTAATTTGTTGTCATTTGTTCGAAAGTGGTTGAGGTGAATGCTTTCAAAGGGTCATTTGAATTTTGTGTTGACATTACCACTTTTCCTTTTCCCTTTTTAGGCTCTTTGTTTATGATATTGTATTCTCCCATGAATGTTGGTTCAAATTCTAAGGAAACCCAATCATTTTCTAATAGTTTCGTGATTTGCTCAATATGTTTTTCTTTGTCTTTTTGTTGTGCAGGTTTCACTTGTGTAGTTGGTGTCAATTTTTTTAAAGGATTCTCCTTGTTTTTCTTAAGTTGTAAAACACTGTAAGGCCCATTATCAACATCCAATGTGTACACTCTGTTGTTGTAGATATAATTCATTTTACGATGAAGGGTAGAAGGCACTCCATTCATTGCATGAATCCACGATCCGCCTAAAAGGATATTATATGAAAGATCATGAGTCATAACATGGATCGGTGTTTTTAATGTGGCCTTTCCAACTTTAATAAGTAAAGTGATCACTCCAATCAGTTGCTTTGCTACATTTTCAAATCTCTTAATAGATAAATAATCAAGTTAATATTTTTATTTATCAACACCAAGCTTATCCAAAAGGTTTACGCTACACACATTTAAGGCTGAGCCATTGTCAACAAGGGTTCGCTTTATCCTTGTGCTATTGTATTGAGATATGATCATGAAAGCATCATGTTGTTTTTGCATTTCCAAAGGAGGGAGCTCACTTTGGTGGAAAATAATATCAGCATTTATTCCTTGAATTAGGGATTCTATGTCATTTTTTTGCACATTAGAAGAGATGGGAACTTGTTGCAAGGTAGTTTGAAGCATAGTGTGATAATTAGGTGAATTCTAAATTAGGTCCCATAGGGATATATTTTTAGGAGTATTCTTAAGTTGTTCAACAAGATCATACTCCTTCCCACTATGCAAAGTTAAATGAGGAGCACTAGGAAAAATGGGATTAGGTAAAGGGAGGGATGTTGAATTTTTTTTTATTGGTTGTGAGTTGCTCCTAGTGTTGTATGTATGAAAAACAATATTGTAATGTGGTTGCTGCAAAAAATTGTTCTTAGGTCATTTGAGGATAAGGACAGGTTTGTTTTGAACTTGTGGTTTTTGAGAAGGTGGATAAATGATAAGTTTAGATTCAGGAGAGTACTTCAAGGGGTATCTAATGTGCATAACCTCAGAAGACTTATCCTTATTTTCATGATCTCTTAGTGAAGGGGATTCTAATGTCACTTCCTCATCTTCATCTAAGGAATTAATGTTGTCAATATTCTCATTTTCTTCCATCATTATATCTTCCCTAGTAGGAGAGTTTTTAGGAGAATTACAAACCAAATGTTCTTGGCATTCAAGGATTGGTTCTTCCGAAATGACTTCATCAAAAATAGGGGAATGATCAATGGTTGAATTATCTTGCTTATCAATGATGTCATTATCTTGTTCAATATTTTTTTCCTCATGAATTTCATTGGTTGTATTTTCTAACACCAAGGCATCTTCCTCACAACTAGCAGAGATACTAGGAGATAAAAAAATGTAATTATCATGATTATTCATAATTTCATTCCTTTGTCCTATAATTTCTTGCAAAATAAAATAGGTATGGGAAGAATCATAAAGATTATTGTCATAGATATTAACTTTTTGGTCATCCAACACCAACATATCTTACTCACTTACACTTTCATCCTCTGGAACATTATCACAAGAGGTGAAGATGTTGGGAGATGAATGTAGACTAGTTAAAGTTTCAATGGTTATGTGGTCATAATGATTACCTATGGTTTTTTTTGTCTTGTTCATCAATGTCTTGTTCGCTATGAGAGGTAAGAGGAGAGAAATAACTAGGACTCTCAAAACTCTCATTGATTGGTTCTTCTAACACCAATAAATCTTCTTCACAAATAGGAGAGATATTAGGAGAAGAATGAATATGGTCATTAGGATTGTCCAAGGTTGTATTCTCTTTCACTACAACACTCTTATAGGGAGGGGATATGAAATTTTTCTTAGCGTTCTTGGGTGCTACCACAATAATGGGTTACACTTTTTAGTACATCCTGATTTTTTCCTAAACTCACATATTTTAGAAAAATATAATGATTTAAGACTTTAAATGTTTCATTTAAATAATTTTAATTAAAGAGGGTTTGATCTAAGATCAAAACCCCTTGGATAGAATCTTGTTAGTTTTAAACCATACTTATAATGTAGTGTCCTCTACACCTATAAAAATGCTAATAAAAAACCACTTTTGATTTACCTTTTGGGTGATCAAATGAATTCATTTAAAATTTATGCTTTGTAAGTATGTAGCCCTTATTATAAGCTTCCCAAAAAGTATAATTTTAAATATATTTAATTTTATTATTATATTTATTTTTTATTTCTTGTGAATGTAGGCATCTCAATGAACATCAAGTTCTTTGTTTCACACATACGAAAAAATAGGAAAATAGAGAAAAAAAATTCTAAAAAATACCTGTGCACTAGGTATTGATATCCTTATTCCAACAAAAAAAGAATAAGCTAATTCAAATGCATACAAAAAAAGCTATGTGGGATGAAGTACACCTTTGTCTAAATTATAATTACTCTGACTTGGAAAATTAATTAAAAAATATATATATAACAAAGATTATGAAAAAATATCCATGCACTAGATATTGGTGTGATAAATAAATATTTTAAAAATTAGAATTGTATCGTTTCTATAAAAAATATTATGCGGTCCGAAGTAAACATCACTTTGTAAAAATATTGTTTAGTAGAAAAAGTAAGTTATTAAAAATTACATAAAATGATTCACAATTTATTTTTATATATTTTTTAAAATATAATTAGAATCTACACACAAAATCTCACAAATCACTAGTCTGATTCATCTTCAAATTCTGAATGGTTTAACTGCTATAGGTGTAAGAAAGTGAAGATCTAGTGAAAAATGTTGATTTCAATGTCAAAATTACTTTTAACCATCTCATGCAATGATTTAATAATTGATGCAGGAGCATCCAGTGGCATAAGGGCAATCCTGCATCACCCCAAAAAAAGAGAGAGTCTCATTTCATGTTGGTAGTTTCTTAGATGTTTTTGCATTTCTGGATACCCTTTTCGTCATATTGTAATTCCCAACTGACGGTTTTTCTTTTATATTCCTAGGTTGAAAGATATTGCAGTTTTAGTCTCCAAAAATTGCACCTGAAAACCTTCCAAATTAGATTTGAGGCACTAAAAGGTCCCAAATCGGCCCCAAAACTTTCCAAAATCAGCATAGCAGATTTCAAGCACGTTCTTGACTCTGAGGCCTTTCCAACAGTTCAAATGGTTCGAAAAATTGAGTCTCAGATCAAAAGTTATGGCTCCCAGAAGTTGGCACACTTTCAAGAAGTTACTAATTTTTGAATGTACTCTGAAATTTGAATCTAAAGTTGTAATTTCCAACACTAGGCCGCCAAAAACTAAAAGTTGAATGTTGTTTTGGCTCCAAACTAATAAGGAGCTCTATTTATGGGTGGGTTTCTAATTTTTGTGTAGTTTTTGGGGGAACAAGTTCACACACTGCGAAAAAGATTATTCTGTCATTTTTTGTAACTTGCATCTGTTGTAGAACTTGAGGATTTGAGATCCTCTGCAAGAAGTTTAATTTTCTGAATAATAAAATTATTCTCTTATTTTTTGAGTTATTTTTTGTGTCTCGGGTTGCACCCTTATCAATAATGTAAACAATGTATATCCAAAAATGAATAACACTTTTATCCAATGTATGCAAAACTTTAAGAATGTAAATAATGTATATCAAAAAATGAAAAGCACTTTTATCAAACTCATGCAAAGTTTTATAAATGCAAACATTGTATATGGAAAAGTGAAAAGTACTTTTATCCATATTATGCAAAGTTTCAAAAATGTGAGAATTTTCAGATCTAAGGATGCTTGTAATTGAAATGATTTAAAAAATGAGTGCCCTAAATTGATTTTTTTGACCTAGATGCATAAATTAGATGTTCCTCAAACTTTTTAGAGTTATAGTATATGTTACTAGGAGGCTTAAGAAGCATAAAGAAGCATATTTAAATCCTGAAAACTATAGCTTCAAACTCAATAGGGACTAAGATGCCAATAAGAGTGTCTTGGTCCTATTAGTGAAATTCTGAGGTTCCAGAAACTGGAATAGACAACAAACAAGATAGAGAAGGTTTTAAGCCAAAAATCCATAGAGGGACTAAGATGCCAGTAAGGGTGTTTTAGTCCCAATAGAGATTTTTTGTAGAAAAAAAATAAAATTTGGATTGTTTACAGTGTTCCCAGGTTGCCTACCTAGGGACCTTATGTTTAGAAACAGAAAATAGGTGCAAATGAATACAAAAAAAAGTAACTAATGACAAGCAATTAGATGCAATTGTTTCCATTTTGAATGCAATAACAATGTTTCTAAATGAAATTATGATTATTGACAATGCACTCTTTTAGTTTTTCAATGAAATAAATTGATGTAAGAAAGAAAAAATGCAACCTATATGCACTTTCACTAATGCAAATGTGGGAAACCTTAGATGCATTTTCACCAATGCAAGATGCAAGAAACCCTAGATACACATTCACTAATGCAAGATGCAATGCAAGAATGAGTGCATCTTATATCTAAGAATTTTAATGAAATCCAAATCAAAAAATGAATGCTCTAAAAAGAAGTCGGGTTCACCAAAATGAACAGTAAAGAAAATAGGTGGGGGGATGAGCCCACTATTCTTCTTAGGTCATTCAATAGTTTCCTAGGATCCCAAATTGGATTGAATATCAACCCAAAAGGGTGAGTCAATTCTTGACAAGGAAGACCTAAGAGGGGTTCTTTTAGGCTTTGAAGGTTCACCACCAAGCAAAATATTGGAAAAGACAACTTAACTTTCAACTCAGAAAACCTAGTAATGCAAGCTAAATGATGAATGCAAATGATGAAATTATGCAACAGTTAGGGTATATGTACCTAGGAATTTTGGAAATGTAATGAGGATTCTAGAAATGCAAAGAAGTTGTCAAAATATGCTAGGGGGGACTAAGATGCCCTTAATGTCTTATTAGTCTCACTGTTGTTTTTTAGGGTAGATGTGGAATCCTTGGATGCTAGAATAGGATTTGAAAGAATCTCTACAAAATTCCACTTGGAGGACTAAGATGTCCTTGCTACTGTCTTAGTCTCGATCTGAATTTTTGAAATCTCCAAATGTGATCATGAGGCTTGATGTTTGCACTTCCTTCTTCTCTAATCTCAAGTTCTGAAACTTCCAGATCTTTGGCCTATAGGTGAGTTTCTGTGAAGATGAAAACTTTGCAATACAACTTTGTAGCATTGTACTTCAAATTATCTTCAAATCTTCAACCTAAATCTGCAAACAAAAACACACAAGAGAGGAAAAACTTATTGATTGTTAGTAAATGGGGGTTTGCCTTGGTCAAACCCCTTGTTGGTAATTAAACCTTGAAATGAAATAGAATAATGAAGGGGAATGATGAATGAACAACATGCAATGTTACAACTCACCAAACCCTTGTTATGAAATTTGCAAAATTGTGTGAAATGACTAGCTTGAATGTAGATCTCGAAATGCTTGAATACTTGATAGATGTTGACTTGAATTGCTTGCTTGAATCAAAACCCTACATCACATATGTTAGCTCAAAAACACACATGATGCAAGAATATCTTTGACATGATACTTTAATCTTGATGATGGCTCCAAATGCTTGATGAATTGCTCTTGAATGCTCTTGTGAACTCAATTATGATATTAAAAATTCTCTCACAAAAGTATTGATTGAAAATGAATGAAGGAACCTTGTATTTATACTTATATCTATTCTTAATATCCTGAAAGTACACCGCAACAAGTTGACATATAAAATCATTAATTAAAGGAGGCTAAATCTCGCCAAGATTTGAAATTAAACCTTGAAAATACCTTAAGGGGGACTAGGATGCCCTAGGTGGCATCTTAGTCCCGAGGCATGAAACTTGGGGCACAGACTCCAAAGAGGGGCCCATTTAAGGCACACTTGAAATCAGGGTCCCAAGACCTTTGGGGAACAAAGATTCCCTAGGTGGCATCTTCATCCCAACCCAATAATTAGGGACACTCAGCTAGAATCATTAAATTATCATTTATCGCTTGATGTTTGTTGGGATTAGCCATAAAAGGATATAGTTTATTAGGCTTGTGGATACAAAATAGGACCAATTAAGACATAAATAGGGATAAATAAATCAAGGCGGGCCCAAACAAGTGTGAAAATGCAAGGGTATGCATTTTCCTACACTACAATGGTTCATAAAATTGGTATTGATTCTTCTTGGCCTTGGTGGAAATATTGAAAGTGGTGTCCAAACACCACTTTAAGAACTACAAACCTCAATAGGGATACCTTTGGATTTCTCCCCACTCTCACATAGTTCCCACATTGAACCAAAGGTGGCATTGTTTTCACAAATTTTAGTTTGGCAATATAGATCTCATACCATCTAGTTAACTATTCTGGAAACCGAATTGTCCCACTATGCTTAGTGTATTATATTCCAAGGCCTTCATGTGGGGTCTAGGTTACTTTAGCGTATTATTTAGAGTCTCCCTTTCTATGGGCATTCAAATTCTCTTAAGCATCTTTTTTTGGTCATGTCCCAAATCCCAAAATCTTTATATTTGGATCCATGATTTCTTGAAGCCATTTAGACAATAACCCTTTTCATGGAATACATGGTAATTGTTCAAGATTGTCCCCACATTACTCACAAATTCAATTATTTTTAGCATGCTTTTAAGATGGCGATTCTACTCAACATATGGAAAGAAGAAAATTATATTATTTTTCCTACTTGTTCTATTGATTAGCATGCATCACTCTTTTCTAAAACAATGATTTTTTTAATGTTATTACAAATCTAGGTGCAAGCTATAAAATTACACTTGAGATGGAACATTTGTAGGTGCTCCTCAACCACTAGGGCAATGTCCCTTATGCAATGGCCAAAGTTCATTTGTCTTCTTCCTCTTACAAGGGTCACTTGCCTCCTCATGTGTGTAAGCATGAAAGGACTCTTTCCATTCATGTTATATGGAAGGCTCACTCCCAACCTTCTCCCTAGATACTAGACGAGACTATCGTTGATAAGGTCGGACATGGCCTCCTTGTTAGCACTTTTCCTCCTTTCCACCTATTGGAGGGACTTTTAGGTGGCCTACTAGTGATGCTTATAGCTGATATGATTCTAGCAAATTGACTCTTGCCATTTCATTAGCTCATTTTATCGAAGAAGAAGAAAAAAATAAAGAAAAGAAAGATGATGGGCGGAACCCCTTTGAGGATACTCTAGACCCCATTGATGTATGTGGAAAGTTGGATCATCAAGATTGCCATTTTCCTCCCTTTGTTATATTGTCTTAGCCACATAGCAGCTTCTTTATTTATATGTTTTGTGCTTTGAGCCTCGTCCAATATAGATTCTAAGGATGTGATTTTATATCCACCCACTTTTTTTGAGAATATGTGTAATATTATTATTTTTGAATGATAATTTAGACATCTATTCATTAAAACAGAAAAACACCACAAAAAATATTTATTTTATATAATTAAAATATTTTTTTAACCGACATGTACTTGGTTCCTATCTGCCTAACATGGTCTTTATTATTGTCTTATTATCTTTATTGTGGTCTTGTCATCAACTATTGCTCTGCACGTATTGTCATACTTTGTTCGCCAAAATAGAAGATTGTAGGCCCGTGTTTGATAATGGCCAGATGATTGATCATCCAGCATTATTAAATACTTAGATTTGAGCTTATTACCAGCAGAGATGGCAAATAGAAAGACAGAATCCTGCGCCGCCTGTAGACTGAACTGCCAACGAAATCCATCTCAATATAATCAAACAAAATAGAAGGATGTTCACCATTCTCCCATGTACCATATAATTCAGACACAATTGCTGTGATGGACACACGAGACGTGAAGTCATGACTGTATGAGTGAGTAGTATTAGGAATTGTAGATGAGATAATTTCATGTATAAAAGTTTTTATATATTTTGATCTTTTTCACATGTAAAGATAAAGGTATTGGATAAAGAGTGTGATTTAGATGTGGGATGGTGAAAATTGGGCACCTTATATTTTCTTGGTGCATCAATATAATTTTTTTTTTTTAATATTTTTAGAGATTGAAATTTCGGTCTAAATAACACACTCTAAGTTATGATTTGTTGAGGTGGTTCATTTGAAATTGTACTAGTTTCTCTAGTAGGGTTCACCTATTAATGTGATTTCAAATGAGCGATCTAAGTAAGTCAAAACGTGTGTTGTTTAAGATTGCCAAAGATTGAAATGTTGTTATAGATTGTTTGCCTACATGGGCCTATGATGTTAATTGTAGTTAGAATGTTAGAGATTAGAAGTCCTATCTTTTGTTCAATCTTCAAAATTTATTCAGCTTCTATACAATGATTTTGTTTGATTGTTTTTATCCTTTTTTCACTAGAATTTAATGTTTTGATGGTTTTATGGTTTCTTTTGTTTCTTGGGGGTAGTGGATTTGTAGTAATTTTCCCTGATTTTTTATCCTTTAAACGTTAATGGCAGTTGTTGCTGATTCAAAATCTTTCTATATTTTTTCTAGGCACATAGTTTGTATAAATATTTCAGCCTTTTTACCAAAAATTATATCAAAGGTTACAACAACAAGGTAATATGAACAACCATGTCTTCAAATCAAAGTGAACCATATATAAAGCTTATATGTTAACTTGGATATATATGTAAGGAAAAGTGACTATAAGAAAAAATATTAGATCAACATATAAAACTATTGCCACTAGAGAGCCACCTATGAACAAAGTAAATAGCCTTCAAACGAAGCACATTGAACTTACAACCACAATATAGTTTTGCATATAAAATAGAATAGATTGCCCTATGTGGTAACCAAAAAAGTATCCCTTTCCTTACTTAGTTTGGGAACAATTAACATTAAAATGGACCTAATGTTGCCTTGATTTAGTATTGTAATGTGTTTGACACATTCACATTAGATCTTGGGCCCTTGTGAACTAAATGGACTTAATTGTACCTTATTTTAAGGTGTTGTAAAGTGTTGTTCCACACTTTCACACTTTTCTAGGGTTGTCATTATTAATTGGGCTTCTTTATGCCTTATTTGGCCTTATTTTGTATCCACAAGTGTCATTTAATGCATCTTTCTGAGGATAATCCTGACATAAATCAACATCCAATCATAATTCATTTATTTTTAGGTTTTGTGGCCTAGATTTAGTGATTTCAGACTCATACTCCACCTTGGACGTATGAGTCCCACCTAGGTTTTTGGGCCATGATCTATATTTTGCATCATTCTAAGCATTTTTGAAAATGTGTCCCATCATTAATGCCTAATGGGACTCATAGACCACTTCTGACATATGAGTCTCATGTGGCCCAAAATTAAATTTAATTCAAATTCTTAGCGGGATTTTATTCTCTTAGATTTGATGTCAGCTTGTAGTGTTGTAATTTCAAGAAATTTAGCATAAACAAGTACAAATACAGGGTTATTTCACTCATTTTCACCTAAGCATTCATGAGATCATCCCAAGCTTTCAAGTATTCATGCATTATGGAAAAATTGTGATCAAAGAAGGATTCAAGATTTTACAAAAGCATCTTTAAAACATTCAAGAGAAGATTTCTTCATCATTTGTTGCAAAAATTCAAGATCCATTATCATGTTAAGGTTATCAAGCATCAAGCATGTTGCTGAGCTAGAGTTGTGATGTAGCATTGAAGATCCAAGATTAAGCATTGTTCTACACTTGTTTCAAGATCAGGATCTACATTCCTCATGGCCACTTCATGTTAGATTGTTGATCTGCATTTCAAGACATCATTCAAGGTATCATTGTTCATGTTTCATATTTCATGTTTCATGTTCGTCTTGCATTGTTTCATCATTTGGTTTAATTACTTAAATGACGTTTGACCAAGGCAAACCCCCATTCCCTAACAATGAACAATATTTTCCTCTCTTTGATGTTTGATTGCAAATCTAGGTGTATTGGAGCTTGAAGACCCTTTGAAGATTAGGTTGCAAGGTTGAAGAAATTCATCATCATCACAAGGTTGCCATCTTCACTAAAAGGTCACCTATATGTTGCAAATCAAGGTTTCAAACTTGGAAAAAAAGTGTGATATAAAGAGCAAAGTTAGGAGAGTAGATTTATGTCTTAATCCTCTAAAAAATCATATTAGGACAGATACGTCACCTTGGGAATATGAGTCCTAGCACTACCATTTTCTAGGTTTTAGGAGATTCAGATTAAGCAAGTTGTCAGATTCCAGTTTTGGCACAAAAAACCCAGTCTAGGATTAAATCACCCAGACTGGCATATGAGTCCCAATGGGAACCAAACAACAAGTTTTCAGGGTTTTGGTGCTTTTTTTGACCTCATCACTCTTCCAGGTGCACCTATGTTCATTTCCAATTTAATATCCTAATTTTGAATTTCATTTCCTAGGTCATTTGGTTAGGTTTTGCATGGCAGTTTGCATCTTGCATTCATTTCTTGTCTTTCCAAGCCCTAGCTTGGTTGTGAACCCCTCATTTAGTCTTTAATCCTACCCAAGGACACCCCTATTGTAGATCACTCTCCTTCATTTCATCCCTATCTTGAGATCTCTAGGGGTCTCTTTGAATGTTATGTTAGCAAAATAGGAGGATTCTCGTATCCCCTTGTGTGTTCCATCTTCCAAAAAGGTGGAGCCCTATTTCCTAAATTACATTTTTGTGAACCTACATTTAGAACATCTTAATTTAGATTTGGAGTGCATCATCATCCTAGATCTAGCTTGCGTTGACTTTGCATTAGGTTTTGTATCATTTAATTTGCATCTAAGGTTTTGAAATCTTGCATTAGTGAAAGTGCATATAGGTTTCACTTTTGTATCTTATATCATTAAATTTCATTGAAATTATACAATTGCAAACAATCTATACATCATATAAGTAAGAAACATTAGAAACAACTTAGAATTTGGTGAAAACTATGCAAAAACCCTAATTCAAGACTCATTCACCAGTCTAGGTGATTTAGTCCTTGTACATGTTGTTTTGGCTACTTTCTAGGATTTATGTGTTGTGTATTTTCTAGCATTTGAACCCCTAAAAAACCATGACCGGGACTCATATACCCCTCTAGGAAAACTAGTCCCAGATCAACCCTAAAATTGCCTTTTATAGCACTGAAAAACCTTGTTTCTACACTTCCGTTTGCTACCATTAGTTACCTATTTCAGTTGGCTAAGATTTGGTTACATGCATTTCATTAGATATAGCTTAATTTGATTCATTCCATGCATTTCTTAATTTAAAATTTGTATTCTCACATTGTTACATAGCATAATCGGTCAATTATCATGTTCAAAACCTAAAAAAATGCATTATCCTTTTGCATGTTTTCTATATCATTGTTGCATTTCAAATTTGTAGGACAATCATACGAGTGAGATTAGTCTAGTGAAAGAAACTTTGGGTAATCATAACAATCATATTTTTTCTTCTCCTAATATCTCTCCTACTTGTGAAGAAGATATTTTAGAGTTAAAAAAACTAATCGATGAGAGTTTTGAGAACCTTAGTTGTTTCTCTCCTCTTAACTCTACTATTAGGCAAGAAGTTACTAAACAAGAGGACAAAACAATAGGTAATCATGATGATCACATAACACAAAAAGAGACCATTAAAACCTACCTACATAACACTTCAACTAGTTTACATTCATCTCCCAACATCTTCCCCTCTTTTGATAATGTTATAAATGATGAGGATATGTTGGTGGTGGATAAGCCAACCTTTAAGATCTATGACAACCATCTTTATGTTTCTTCCCCTACCTATCCTCTTTTGGAAGACATTATGGGACAAATGAGTGAAAATTTGGACAATCTTGACAATCACATTGATTCTTCTCCTAGTATCTCTCCTAGTTGTGAAGAAGATACTTTGATGTTAGAAACTACAATTGATGAAAGTCATGAGAGTCTTATTTTCCCCTCTTCCCCTAGTGAAAACATTATTGAACAATAAAACACCATCATTAATAAGTAAGAAAATATAATCATTGGTAACTCTCTTACTTGCGATGAAGTCATTTTCGAAGAACCAACCTTTGAATGTCATGAACATCTAGTTTTTCATTCTCCTAAAAACTCTCCTCCTAGGGAGGATATCATAGTGCAAGAAAATGTGAACATTGACACATGTATTTCAAACACTAAAGCTTCCTTAGATGAAGATGATGAAGTGACATTAGGCTCATCTTCACTAAGAGATCATGAATATAGGTATAATTTTGTTGAGCTTATGATGACACAAATTGGATCTCCTTTAATTAGCGTGCCTTCTAAGTCACCTCCCATTAGTGACTCGCATAAAAAGAAGAAAATAAGAGATTTCTTGAATTCTATGATGTAATCTAATAATAATAATGTTTTGTAGCAACCAAGTTATAACATAGTTGCTCAAACATGTAGGAAACCACAAACCACTCCTACTTCATTACCATCACCTCAACATATTTTGCATAGTGCTCCTCGTTCACCTTTTCATAACATCATTGAAGGACTTAAGAAGACTCCCACTAATATATCCATATGGAAACTTATTCAACTATCACCTACATAAAATTGTCTATTTCAAGAAATATTTCAAATAAAGCAGGAGGAGATCCAAGCTTCTATGAAATTGAATGATGTAGCATCCTCCTTTCATCCTACACAAGTTACACAATCAAAAATCACATTCCCTAAACATGAATTACCCTCACTTGATATTCAAAACAAATGAAGCCTTGATGATAAAGGTGATCATTAATGAAATAGTAGTTAGGTGCACTCTCATAGACAATGGAGCAAGTCTTAATGTTTGTAGCATTGACCTCCTAGATAGAATTGTTATGGACAATAGGCTTATTCAACTTAATGATGTTAATATTTATGGATTTAACAACGTTAATAGGAAACCATTAGGAATGATCACATTACCTATTGAGGTTAGACTTGTAGTGTTGCCTACCCCTATCCATATCATGCCAGGACATCTTTCATACAATCTTCTCCTAGGGTGACCATGGATTCATGGTATGAAAGGAATCCCATCTACTCCTCATAGTGTGATGAAATTTGAATACAACAACAAGATATACATGGTTGAAGTAGATGAACGAAGCTATAAATCATATGATCACAACACTTCCAATTCCCCTAATACATTCATTCCAAAATCAAAAGTTAAACTGATACAATTTAAACTATGTGTATGAAATCTTGTGCAATAAAGGAATATTCATTTTATACTATTTATTGAGTGGATATATTGTCAAGACTCCTCCAAGATCATTCGACATCCCTCCCTCCAAGAATATGAAAGAAATTCTACTACAAACCTTCATTTTGTGCATATCATAGAATTCATGGTCATTCTACTAATGAATATAAGGCTTTAAGTAACAAAAAATCATAATATTAGGGACTTTGGTGCTCTTCCTTGTGTTGAAGCACCTAGTTCCTCTAATTTAAACTTGTTTTCATCCTATTCGGCTTACCCTTGTCCTGCAATAAGTGGGGGAAAGGGGTTAGGTAGTGTTTCCTTGTATGTCACTTGTCGTTGTCACTTTTGGCTAGTTGACTACCTTTCATGTACATATAAGAGCAAGCTTTGGATGTGGATGACATGCCTTAAGTTGCCTTACATGTGATGTACTGAGTTATACATATTTGGGGCAACCCCTTCTCTTTTCATGACATATATGCATAAAATTGGTCATGTCTAATCCTGACATTTAATTAAATATTTACTATTTAATTAATTTATCTAAAGTCCTCTACATATGAATAAATTTAATTAATTTAATTATATTGTTCATTCACTTTATTCTTCCACCTTAATTAAATAAATTTTCTTTATTTAGTTATTTCACATTCATATGTCTACTTGATTAATTAAATAAATACACTTTATTTATTTTAATTAATTATCACTTTTTAAATTTAATTAAGTCTTTTGATTTAATTAAATTTAAATATTTCTTTTCAAATCTTTCTTCTAATTAATTAAATATTTTAGTTAATTAATTTCATCCACATGTCATTTCTTAACAATTTAATTAAATATCTTTCATATCTTTTCAAATCATAATTAAATATTTTATTTAATTATGAAATCCTCCATTATTCTCCAAATCTTAATTAAATATTTTATTTAATTAAGAAAATCTTCGATGTCAGCAATAAATGAATAATTGAATTTAATAATTCATTATTTATCCTCAAAATCTTTCCAAAATATCATAAAAAGATGATTTCTACAATTCATTTTTATCATCTCATCTTATCTCTTACACGAAAAAGGAAACAAATCCTACTTTCTATTTTCTTATATTTTTCTCTCCAGTCTCATCCATCTTTGATCGTCCGATCTGCTAGGAAATTTCACAGCCATTGATTACATCAGCCAATCAAAATCTTTTGAAAACTCTATAAATATCCCTGCGAATCCAAGTATTGGTTACCTACAACTTACAACACGCATATTCGAGAATAGTTGCATTATAATATTTTAGCATTTTAGCATTATCATTATCAGCATAGTGTCGTAATATTGCATTTTAATAATCATAGCACATTAATCTTAGCATAGCATTGCATGCATTCATCTTCAGTCTCATTCTCTAGGAAGATCGTTTGTTGAGCCTAGCACACAATTTGAGAGCAAGATGGAATCAACAAAAACACTGGAGATAGAGGACAATAGGATGGGATCAACGACAAAATATTGAGTTTGCATTCCTTTGTATTTGATTTTCTATTTTTGATATAATGTCTTATCAGTGTGTTTGATTTGTTTTAATTTACATTCGTTATTTATTGCACTCTAAAATTGATCACACATTTTCTAGTGCCCACCATGGGGCCTTGCCCCAGTTTTAACATCTACTTGCAAGTTTTCTGACAAGTTTTTACATTTTAGAATTTGGTTTTCTGACAAAAATTCATGTTTTAGTGCATCTGTGGGTTTCTGTAGCACATCAAGAACTTTTAATAGTGCTTTTTGTAGGTCTTTCGGCACATAGAGGAACTATTTCAGTGCATATAAGGAACAAAATGGCGCATACGTCTAGCTCATTTCATCTCAAATTGTAATTTTTTTGTATTCTTAGATTAGCACATCTAGGATTTATGTTAGCACAATTAAGGATTTCTGTAGCGCTTTTGTTGTATGTTTTAGTGCATTTGCTCTTTTTTTTAGAGCATATGAAGGATCTTTTAATGCTTACAAGTTGTAACTAAACAAAATTCTGATTCTGACACCTTCTGCAGATAAATATTTTTTCTGGTTAAAAAGAAGCAACCCTAGGATAGTCACATCTGGTTAAAAAGAAGCAACCCTAGGGTAGACATGGATTAAAATGAAGCAATCTAGGATAGTCACCACATAATGATTTTTTTAGTTAAAATGAATCCCATGCTTGTTGTGAAGCAAAATCTTCATATAGATTAAATAATTGTCATTTGGGCCCTAAAAAGAACTTTGGTTGCTTTGTCTATGGCAATAGGTCTATGCTCTCCCCTTAACTGGGTGATCAGAATACCAGACTTGCCTTTTCAATTTCATGTAATTTTAATGCTTTATTACATCCTTTAGAGGGCCTACTCTTGTGGGAAAAAGTACTCACCCAAGAGGAATGACCCAAGTGGGTTCAAGCCAAAGCCAGGCTATTCCACCCCACTATAAAATTTAAAGCAAATATGGGGAAACCCACTTTTTCCAGTAGTTTGCAAGATAACCATTCCCAAAGCATTTGTTCTAAAGGTTGGGAGGTCTCCTAAGGGAGTTTATTATTTCCGCACCGAACAGAAACCCTTACTAAGAACCTCATGTAGTAGCCAGCCGAAGTCAGTTTCCAAACATCCTAATAATCACAGTGCAAGGGGAGGGAATAATCTTCCCCCAAGACACTCACCATATAACTACCAAGGACCATTTGCTCAAGGGATTCGGTATCCACTTCCGTCACTCTGAGTACGCACCTAGAAAAGACAAAAATATAGGCGCCCCTTCAAGGGTGACACGACTATGTGAGTCAACACAGTTCTAAGATGTGGGCTATTGATTATTAGGATGACCTACTTGAGTACTAAGAGTAAGTCTGCATGAATTGTCTGTTATGTACAAAACTTGTGAAAACACTTTTTGAAAAACATTTTTGAACATACACTTGATGTTTAGCATAGGGATTAAAAACAACTATTTTCAAAGTATTTGTTGTGTCTTCAATCACATTAATTCAGACAAAGGATCATCCAAAATGAACATGCAAAAATTTAGCTTAAAACTGTTCAAAATTGTTCAGAAAATTGCTTTGAAAATTTATTTTAGTGCATCTAGGGTATATCTTAGCGCATATAGGGTCTGTTCTAGAGCATTCACTGGCTAGTTTAGTGCATTTAGAGTTTGTTCTCATGCATTGATTGAATATTTTGTAAACAATTTTGGTCACTGTCACAACATTTTTTGTAGTGCATCTGAGGTCTGTCGTAGTGCATTTGATTGTTTCTCTAGTGCATATACCTATTTATGTAGTGCATCTAGGACACAAAGTAGCGCATCTATCATTTTCTAGAATTTTTACTATTGACAAATCTAAGTTTGTAACATCTTTGGTCTAGTAGCCTCTTGACATTTCTCCCATGCTTAGAGAGTGGAAATCAACCAAAATTTTCAAGAAGTCAATTGCCAATAGGATCAAGAAACCTAAGAAACATTTATGTTACAAGAAAACCTTGCAACGTAGAAAGTTTTTGTATAAAATTTGAAACGTCTTGCTTCATCACTGTGCGTTTCTCCATAGATACCAAGATTTTGCTAGGGGGTTTACTGGCGAGTACGCTATAGAGTCTTTATATTCACAAGCATATTTCTAGAGAAGAGCTCTATCTCAATGACACAATCATAATCAACCTCTTGAGTTCGATTATCTACCACAACCTTCTATTGAATATACAACACATCCCAGTCAAATCCTTCAGTGATTTTAATTAGGCTATTTGATATACTTATCATTCTTCAAAAAAAAGGATCAAATCTTAAAAGTGCACCTTTCAAACAAATTTTTGATTTCTTGATTCAACTTCCCCAATAGGATTTTGATATCCTTCATCATTGGAAGCCACAATAAAGAGTTAGGAATGTCTTTAATCATATCATAGGATTTTCATCTTATCAGATCAAGACATCATCATTTTCACACTTATCAAACTATGTTCTAAGTCTAGAAGAACATTTCAAAATCATATGCCTATTTTTACAAGATCTCAATACAATAAGCTAAAAGAGGATATTCAACAAGAGGATCATACCTGAAGAACTCAAGAAGAAGGTGAGAGTAATAGTCCCCTTTATATTGTGAGTTGAAATCCACTTTTTAACGACAACATGGGTGAAAGAGAAGAAAATCCATTTGACAATTTACAGGGATGTGAGAAAAAATCCTATAGATAGTGATGATGAACAAGATGAAGAACGTCTTACAGAGGCTGAGCAAGATCCCATATTTCACAAAGCCTTAGAAAATATTTTGGAGCGCAATAAAGAAAAATATTTCTTGTATCTAGCTGACAAAGGAGCTAAATTGCCTCATGATTTTGATATTGAAAACAAAAAGAGTAATCCTGACGAAACACCCTTGTCTAATATTAGTGCCTTGTCTCAATAGATTAAAGCACTACAAGGAAAAATTAAATATCTATAAGGGGGATCCACAAAAAAGACATACGCTCTTGATGACATCTGTCCTTATCCTTTTGATCAATGTCTCAACATGATCCCATTTCCCAAACATTGTGAAATCCCAAAGTTTGATCATTATAATGGGAAATCGGATCCAATCGATCATATTAGACTTCCGAAATATGAATTTAGAGTTTTCTCATGAGGACATATACTTGATGCATTTGTTTCCTAGGAGTCTTGGAGGCCAATCTATGGAATGGCTATCAAAAATTTCACTGCTTGTCAAGACATTTGAGGAATTGATTAACAAATTCGTATCACAATATTCCTACAACATACAACATCAAATAACCATGATTGATCTTTTCAAAGCTAAACAAAAACCTAGTGAACCATTCATTACATTTCTTCAGAGATGGAGAAGATTGTTTGCTAGGTACCCACATCATGTTCCTGAAAAGGAAAAGATCACCACTTTCATAAACAACTTAGATCAAGAGATGATCTATCATCTTAATCTTCATTGTCCTCCCTCTTTTTAGAAATTGATTGAAAATGCCATCACCATTGAGAGTGCCTTGGTCCAAAGAGGGATAATAAAACTTGACAAGGACAATCCTAGCTCTTCAAATCACCACAATGACAAATCTAAGTTTTGGATGTGCAAAAAAAATGTGGTGAACAATGGTGTTGTAGATGCAAATCATGTCTTGACCAGTCCATTTGTTCTTAGTGCTTTAAGTGCTCCTCATAACAATAACAATGTCAACTAGGTCACAAATCAGGGAAGCAATCCTCCTCTGAGGAATAATGTGAATCAAACTTCTACTCCCAACCAAGGGAATGCCAACAATTAGGGTTACTATGGAAATGATAACAACAACAATGCCTTAGGAAATACCTCGAACACAAATCTGCAACAATCTTCATTCTTCTCTAGCAGAAGAACTTTTACTCCATTGGGTCAATCCTTAGAATCTACATTCAAAGAATTGATGGTTAAAAATATTCTTACTTTGAACCCAATGTGAAGCTTCCATCATGGAATAATGCATACTATTGTGATTATCATCAGTGCAAGGGCCATCGTACGAATAATTTTCAAGCCCTGAAAAATAAAGTCCAAGACTTAATCGAAAATGGCACCATCACAATAGAAGGACACCAACAATTGAATGAAGACCACCAAACATTTTGCAACCATTTTCCCAAATATCAAAAGGGTGATTCTTCTGGAAAAAATGTGAATCATATCAACGACAATATAATAAATCATATCTACACTGACGATGAGCAGGTCAATGTTATAAAAGTTAAGGAAAAGATGGAATATAGAGAAGTCAATGCAATAAGAGCACAAGCTAAAGTTTTCTTAAAGGCTGCTTCTTCAAAAATGAATGTGCCCCTACCTCAACATCATTATGAATTAGTCAATCAACTTGGAAAAAATCCTACTCAGATTTCTATCTTAGAACTCCTGAAGATTTCCCTAACAAACAAGGAAATTCTAGAAAAGGCCCTCGTTGAAACAACTATATCCATCGATCTAGATGTGGAATGATTTCAAGCCATGGTGGGACTCTTGTCCTCACCCAAATGCCTCTCATTTTCCAAAAAAGATAATGTTTCCATGACACATCCCCATAATTCATCACTATACTTAGAAGTCATGATCCACAAGTTTTGTGTCAAGCATGTCCTAATAGATGGAGGTGTTGGTTTGAACATTTGTACCATGAAGTTAGTTCAAGCCTTAGGATTTTTTGAGGACTCCATTGATCCCAGAAGAAAGATTACTATTAAATCCTACGATGATGAGGAGAGAGCATCCAAGGGTTTAATCATGCTACTAGTCAAAGTGGGACCTATTATCAAAAATACTTTCTGTCAATTGTTAGATCATGATCTTGCACACATCTTGTTGGGTCAACCTTGGGTCCATGAAATGCAAGCTATCTCATCCACATATCATCAATGTCTTAAGTTTCTTTATGACAAACAAGAGATCATAATACCAGCTAATAATTCAAACAGTCATACTTGTGCCAACATCAAAGCTAGTCAAGAAACTTTGGTTCCCAACAATCGAGAAGCTCCTGTTAGTACTTCTCTCAAAGTTGATACAAAAATCAGTCAATTAACCAAAATATTTGACAAGCAACTACGGTTCAAGGACAATGGAGTAGGGGAGTACTCTCTCTGTCTTGCTAATCTACCTATATCACCTCGATCACATGGCCAACCTTCTGTGTGAACCCCAATCTGAATACCTGCAAAACACAATGAATAAACACATTAAGTTAGAGATTGCAAGTATGAACAAGGATTCCCCATGAAATTCATTTACAAAACTCAAATTAGGAAGAAAATAATGAAGCACACAATGGAAATGACAAAACAAAGATTGAATCCTAATTAAGTAAGCAAACTCATGATCCCATGGGGGAATTGGTGCCAATTTGATGTGAAAATTGGCCCTTTCCCAATTCCTATGATGCAAGATTGATGTGTGTTAATGATGATTGATGATTGATCCACTTTTTTGATGAAGATTGAGTGCTCCAAGCTAAAAATCTGCATAACCTAGCTAAGAACTCAATGATATTTGATGGAAATTGCTAAATATTTTAGCATAATAACTTTGCATAATTTGTGGATGATAAAATGAGGATATGAGCTCTTTATTTATAGAATGCCAAGATGGATGAATGTCCAAATTTGAGAAATGTGGGACTAACATTCATCCAATGGCAAGATGCCACTTGTCAATCCATGAGCGGATGGAGGATTTGCAAGTTTTGAGGATTGTGCCAATAAATGCATATTTTTGAATTTCAAATTTGTTGAAATGACTTGCAAGAGGGAATGGAAAATGCAATAAATGCCACTTGGCTCAAGGAAAAGGACATGTAAGATAGAGTAAATTCCTTGTTGGATGTACATGTCCACTTGGATTTTTTGAATTCAAACTTGAAGGATATTGCAAAAGATGCCTTGTAAGGAAAATAGAGATTTAATAAATGAATTAAATATATTTTCATGTGCAACTTGCAAAATATAGAGGATGGGACATGAAAAGGGATTAAATTAATCAAGGGTCAATTAATTTAATAAGAGGTTAGATGATGTGACTTATTTGACTTATATTTTAGGATTTATTTAAATCAAATAATGAGAAGAATGTGATAAGAGATTAATCAAATAAAGATTTTGATTTATTTAATTAAAAGAGATGATGTTAGATTAAATTAAATAAAGTTTTAATTTATTTAATTTAATAGATAGACTTTAGAGATTTAATCAAATAAAATTGATTATTTAATTAAATAGGGATAATTAGATCAGATTGATTGATTTAATTAACAAAAGAGAGTGACTTAATTAGATAAAATAATTTATTTAATTAAGAGAGGAATATTGATGAATTTAATCAGATAAGGGGAATTTAATTAAATGGTTAGACCGAAGGATGATTCAGGATGAAATGATGTTAGTAGTCATGATCAAATGCACAATGTCAATCCGTATATTTTATGTGTCTACATTTTGCCCCTCTCTGATGCAATGCACTTGTTGCGTTGGTTCAAAGAATAAACGATCTCGATCAAAGTTGAAATTTTTTTGTTATTTAAAATCTTGCCCCATTGCTACCTAGTGAGAGAAAACATGACAATATATTGCCCCCTCGAGAGATTGGATGAAAATTTTAATTTTTGGGTGATCTTGCGAAAAGAAGAGGACAAGGTCCTGACAGGTCCAAAAGGGCTCTAGGAGGCTAAAAATGTGTCTAAATGCAATAAAACGATGTAAAACAGGCCTCGACTAGACAAAAATAGCTTCAAGGGTTCAAAACCCTAGCAAGTCAGCCAATTAGAGTGAAAAAACCCTAATTTTCAAGCTTAAAAGGGGATCGAGGGGTCACTTTCAAGTCATTTTCACACTTCCATTAGCAACCTTGAGATTTGAGCTCTGACCTCCTAACGATATGGTGCAATGATAGCTTCCCCTACACATTTCTGATAGAGTTCAGACGTATCAGTAGCCACTTGGCATCGGGGCCTCGATAAGTGACCCTTTCCTAAGCTTCATTTTTTATTTTTAGCCTTCATTTAATGATTTTAAAGTCAATCTTTTTGCAACGACGCTATATAGCACTACTTAGAAATCAAACTTGGCCAGTTGGTGTCAAATAGTGCTGCGGCGGTGTAGTTTGGAGTTTGAAAATAGACTCCAAACTACGATGTTGAGCTTGGGGCTGGTGGGGTGGTTTGCAAACTGCAACACGACGGTCCTGCATTTGCTCAAAGTGCGCTGCTGGAAGAAAAAGTGCACCGCGGTGGTGCCATTTTGGTCTCTTATGCCATAGCACTTGTCGGAGTTTGATTAGAAATCAAACTATGGCACCTTCATGGATTGCACCGTTGGAGAGGCTTTTCGAACGCTCAACGAAGAATTTTTCAAATTTTTTAACATGGTGACCTTCTTTGATGCAGGATGCGGTGAGGGAGCTCTACTCTTGAGAGCATAGGTCACGGGACTTGTTTGGATATTTATGGGACCTAAGCGACAGGGATGGGGATCAACTCCGGGTTGTGGGGTTATGGTATATCACTTACGCAACACCCATTCACACTCACTTAGGGATGCTGTCAGTGCTAGCCGAGAGATCACACAGTGAGACCTCTTCATTTCATCTTCCCACTGGCGAGGACATTGTCACCTTAGAGGATGTTTGGCACATTCTACGATTGTTGATTCATAGTTGGCAAGTGATTTTTGACATGGATGAGGGGCGTGATGTTTGTCATAGAGTCCTCGCCACAGAGGACATCATTTTTTGTGAGGGGTAGATAGAGCTTGAGCGGCACAGGATCCTAGCATCTCCCTTCTGCCTAGTTGTTGTAGCGGTCATTTTGGGTCTCGTTGCCCCTAATAGACGAGGCCGATACTTCAATCCTGGCTGGGGATATTGCTGGGAGTGTATGGTTTGAGATAGGCCGGTCCGTTTTACTTGGGGGCTAGTGCTTCTAACTTCTTTATTCAAAGATCTACACACGTACGTGTACATGGATGGCAGAGCACTCAGAGTAGGCATGGCACTTCTTCACATCTGGGTGTGGGAGGACATTGTTGTGCTACATCCACACATTGTTTCAGTTCTGGTGGTGCCAGACAATCCCCTTGTGTGGTGTTACAGAGGCAGTGTGTCCTTTACACACATTGGTGAGCACAGGATCCCCTACTGGAGGAGGGTCTTGGACAAGATGCAGGTTTTTACATGGCGACCGTACCTTGTTCGGCCTAGATAGGCCGATGATGCCAAGCAGTTGTTTTCATCCCTACCAGGATCATTATATATAGGGGCAGGAGCACATGATGATCGAGAGGTACTTGCCCGAGCACGTGCAACATCAGTTTGGTGAGCCCCAAGATCACCCTGATGATGACTATGTAGTCATCTTCACTCGTACCATGACACATGTTTCATGGGGGCGGTATATTCTTGCCTCGAAGGTGGTTGACAGTTTTAGGTAGCTAGTAGCTCGATCGTGGGCTTATGATCAGGGGCCTGCAGATCCAGGAATGACACAGGAATACAGGGATTGGTTCTGACCTCCCCTATAATTGAATATTCTAGGAGCAGTCCTAGATCAGCAGAGAGTGAGAGGCAGATGGGGAGGACGAGGATGGAGGGATAATGTATGACAGGAGCAACCGATAGTGCAGTCATTTCAGCCAGGTCAAGGATATGTACCGATGTCAGACTAGCAATAGGTGCCACTAGGTGTACCACCATGGGTTGAGGATCAGCCTTAGGTGTAGGCTTAGGTACAGCCAACGAGGCTGGTGGATCCTCCGGATGCATTGGTTGTGTAGCTATAGGATTAGGTCCAGGCCATGATAGTTGAGAGAGATCAGACTAGGGCCGAGAGAGAGTAGCTTAGGGCCGAAAGGGATCAGGCCATTCAACAGAGACAGGCTGTAGAGTTACAGGCAGCCACAGAGCTAGGTCGAAGACAACAGTTAGAGAGTATGGCAGCCTCCTCTTCCTAGGGTATAGTTTCTATTCGGTCTTACAGGGATGTCGTTCGAGAGGTTGAGTACTATCAAAGGCACTATCATGAGGCCATACCCAGAGGAGGATGGGTCCCAAAGTACTCATAGCAAACCAGCTATAGACAAGTAGAGGGTCATGGTGATAGGGGCGAGGGAAACATACATGGGGATAGAGCTTGATCGAGATGATACGATACTTTTTTGTGCCTTATGGGCTCCTTTTTGATAGCCTGATGGGCCTTTTGTACTGATTGACATACATTTACAGTGATCTAATTTATTTGTACTATGACAATTACATTATTGATGATATATATATGAGCCGATGATGATTTTGATGTGATGTAATGTGTACCATTTATTTATGCATGGATGATTCTACTTCTATATATTGTGCAATGATGTTATATGATGCTTATATGATGCTATATGATGTATTTATGGATGTATTTATGGATGTATTTATGTATTTATTTATTTTCTATGATGTATGCATTATGATTATGACTAACAGATCTATATTATGTTAACCTATGATATGCCGATGTATTTATGTGCTGTGCAATGATGTTGTCTATATGATGATCAAATGGTGATGTGATATGTGATATGGATTGTAATATGCAAAATGATATGCTATATACGTGAAATGTTATGTGAATTATGGTTATCTATGAATAGATTATGGATGGATGTACGCTTTGCATGTGAATGAATTTTGTATGTTCCTATTTATGCTTATAATGATGTGTAATGATTTATGCCATGAATGATTTATGATGCTATTTATGAGATGATATGGATGATTAGTGCAATGTGAATGCAATGGTCATGTTTTATGTGATATAATGCAAATGAGATGGTTTTAAGATGCTTAGAATAACAAATATTATTATCCTAATCATAAATGATAATGTAATGTGCGTGATGCATTTTAATGTGATGTACTATATGCAATGATGATGATGTTCTATTTCAAATGAATGCAATGTGTGAGATTACCTTATAATGTTATGCAAGTATGTATGCAAATGAATTATTTGTAATGTTTATGTACCTATTGTGCATAATTATGCATTATGTGACAATGGTGAAATGGTTATGAAATGCAAATGAATGTTATGCGATGATTTATATGATAAATGCAATGTTATCCAATGTAATGTAAAAATGGATGCAATGTAATAAAATGAGTGTGCTTATCTATGAAGACTGCTTATAATGCCATATTTATATGATGGTGGAAATGCAATGCATATGTTTCCTATATGATATGCTTATGCAATATGCTAATGATTTGTGGATGTAGGATCAATGATGATGATGACTAACTGTCATAGTACTTTGTTAGTGCGATAAGCAAGAGGAGAATAAGTCATTTCTGTAGACACATAAAAATAGCCTCAACTTGCAAATCATATTTTCTATGATGACCATGCTTCTCCCTCACATAATTCAATTATTTTATCACATCCTAATGTCATAATTATTCCTCTGTGATTATTTTAATAAATAAATAACATTTATTTATTTAAATACGTCACTAATTAGTTCTTATTCCCTCTAATAATTAAATAAATTTTTGATTACCAACATTATCATTTATCCTTGAATCAAATAAACTTATTTATTTAGCCCACTTTCCATCCCACCAAATAAATAATTAAAATAATTATAAATATCAAGTCTTTTGTCTCATTCCCATTTATGAATTAAACCATTATTTAATTCATAAGTCAACATTCCTCCATAAATTACATCATTTCTAATATTCCAACTACCTATTTTTCTCCACCATTGATTTGATTATCTCCAATTAAATCCCAACCCTTCATTTCAAGGCTTGCCCTAACTTTGACCTAATGTTTCCCTAACCCTAATCCTCCTTATGACATTGATTCTTGGCCTTTGATCTTAGGGCTTCACCAACTTTTAATCCTGGTCATCCATTCTCAATTTGGCATTCTGTAAAAGGCCTTCTCTCAAGTCATTTTACAACACAAGAATTATACACAACATGCTTGAGAGCTTTTGAGCACTTGAGCACACATTACTTCAATATTTTGCTTGTCTTAGGCATAGTTTATAGTTGCACTTCAAATTTGAGGGCAATTATATCATTTTTAGCTAGATGGAGAAGGCTAATGGAGGTCATTCAATGGAGGCTTGAAGACTAGGTGATGTTGTTTCATCTTATTTTTCTACTTGCTTTTCATTGTTCTCCATTGTTATTAGGGATTTAATAGTTTAATGCTACTTGCAATCTAACTGAAAAATTCTCTAATTACACTTGGTGAACCTGACGTAGTTTGTATTTACTCATCTATTGAATTTCTATATCATCAACTCTTTCTCACAAATTTTTTTCATTATACATGCTATTTGAAATTGTATCTTTCTTTAATCCTGGCTTTCAGATATAATGCTTCAATACTGGTTTATGAGTTTGCAGATATAATGATGCAATCCTGGTGATATTAATACCACACTCCATTCAACACTCTATGTTGAGTGATGCAACATTTCGAAGAATTAATTCTGATGATTTATTGTTGATCAAAACTACAGCTACTAACCTTTGTAATATGAGCTTTATAATGCTCTCAATATTGTAAGTCTCTAGAAAATTTTGAAATCGTTGAAATATTTGTTCAATTTTCTATGCATTTTCATGTTATTTGGCTATTTCTGTAGTTGTCCTCATCTTCGAAATAGGCTCTTATAGAAGCTTTGACAATTTCTTGTCTTTGATCAGCTCTACTTTGTGTGGAGTCTTCTTGAGAAGCTTCATCCTCCTCTTGGTGTGATTGCATCAAGGTCTTCTTACATGTCTTAAACTTTGCCACATCTCGGTTAAGCATCTCATCCATTCATGTGTCTATTGCAGTCATCATAGACCATGAGGTGACCTTTCCATGAAGACACCTATCACACAATTCATATAACTTGTCTATGCTTTTAGATTCTTCTTGTCATTCGGCCAAAACTTACATAGAAAGCCACGGTGATTTGCACTCCTATTTTCACCCACATCTCTATCATTGAAAGGCACGACTAGGCACCTCTTTGCTGATCTTGCATTAGACCATCACTCAACCTGTGACCCCTCATAGCACATATGCATAGCTTTATTCGCCATATATTTCTCATGCAGCTTGATATTCTCCTCCACAAATCTATGCGCTATGAAGGTTTGGTAGGTGCATAAGGCACAAGAAGGGATCGTGATAGAGTTCA
The DNA here is from genome assembly GCA_007258455.2 of Sequoia sempervirens. Taxonomy (NCBI): domain Eukaryota; kingdom Viridiplantae; phylum Streptophyta; class Pinopsida; order Cupressales; family Cupressaceae; genus Sequoia; species Sequoia sempervirens. The sequence continues at coordinate 1,051,740,478 of VDFB02271358.1, read as the reverse complement.
CTCTTTATTCATGGTACCCCCCCGCATTGTTGCCCATTATGTTTGCGACCCACAAAGGCCACTAAAGCTTTATTTGAGGTGTAATATTTATGCATGGGGAGTAGTCAATGCACTGGTCATGCAATATCGCTCCATTTTTGTTCTTTGATAGTTTGTTGAACATGCAAAGTGCCTTCAAACCTACACTAAAAATTGGATAAACATTTACTGACCACTTGTAGTGCATTCATTAATTTTGACACTACTGGGAGGGGACGGGAGATAGTTTTCACCATAAGATTTTGCAAATCTTTTTTTTGTCACCAAGCAGTTAATGTGATATTGATAAAGATTTTGCAATTTAATTAGATTCAATAACCTACGCCAAACAAGGAGGATTGGTCGCAGCTGGTTGTTATTGAACAAACAAACTGCATTCATTAATTGGGCGCTGCATTCATTAAATTTCCAATATTTGATGAAATGTTCACGTGTTTACTTCTCTGCCTCACCTAACACTATTAGTTTCTACTCCGCCAAACTCTTTGTCAGAAAAACTTTTGATGCATAGGTCCAATGTGAAGAATGTGGGTGGCTTAGAACAGTGCTTCATCGACTATGAGTGGATGGCCGTTAGTTGCACGAATGACATGCATTCATTAATTCGACTGGATATTGCAGTATTAACAAACACAGATCTCACCTACAATCTTATTCATTGAGACGAAGCTTTAATTCAGGCGCTATTGGTTTCAACTACCTCAACAATGGCCATATAGACCTTTCACTTCTCCAATTCTGCGAGCTACACTTTGAAACTTGAAACGGCGGTGGAACAGTTTTTGGCTGAGGCTTTCGTTAGCTTTATTTAGTTCTCTTTAGCTTTTACTTCAGCTTTATTTTGTACCTTTTATTGTTGCTTAGTTTAGTTAGTAAAATTAAATTTCTTTAGCTTTTCATTTTCACCTAGATTTTCCATAGATATAGATACTTTCAGGTTTTAATTAAATTTTCATTAGATTTCATTCTAACTTTTCATTAGATTTCACTTAGAATTTAATGTAGATAACTTTTACTTAGATTTCACTTATATTTTAATGTAATTAAAATAGATTTCAATTAGATTTTAATTAGGTTTAGATTATTTTATATTTTAATTTAAATTTTAATAATTTTTATTTAGATTTTAATTAGGTTTAGATATTTTTAAATCTTAATAATTTTTACTTCAATTTTAATTAGGTTTACTAACTTTTAATTAGATTACATTGTAATTTTAATTAGATTGTCAATTCAATTTACATTTTTTAGATTTTAATTTTCTTTTAATTAGTTTGTATATAGTTAATTTAGATTTTTAATTAAATTCTAGATTAATTAGATTTTCACTTTAATTAGATTTAAACTTTTAGATGTAATTTATTTTATTTTATTTTATTTTCAGTCTAGTTATAGATTATTAGACTTAGATTTTCGCTTTTTAGACTAGATTAATGTCTATCTATTACTTTTCATTAACTAGATTAATGTTATTTTTCCTTCTAGTTTAATTTTGATTATGTGGCTAATCATTGACCTTTCTTTTGTAGGTTTGAATGTCCACAATTCAGGATTTGCAATGTCAACTATCACTTGTCAAAGATGGGAGACTCAAAACTACTAATCATTTTTTTGCAGGGCTCTCGCTTCAATTGTGCTTTATCTTGAGTGCCTCTTTCACATAAAAGATTTATTGGGCCTAAAAAGAACTTGTATGCTTGAGTTGAAATCATAAGCTTGGTTTAAAATAAACAAAGTGTTTGATGTGTTTGCCTCACACTTCAATTTGGATATTAAAATGAACAAATACTTTCAACTTGTGTAACCTTTGATTCAATAATAGAAGTATCCTCTCCCCTTGCACACTTGTGTGATCCTAGGTGCAAGCGAAATTGTTATTGACTCTAGGAATTTGGGCATTCCTTGGTGGGAAAAAGTACTCACCCCAAGGTGACTCAGACCGACAACGGAGCTCTTTGGCCGAGCTACCCTCGATCGGTATACAAATGTGAATCCGAAGGGAAAGCCTAGGATTACGAGTGTAGATGTGTCATATGGATAGAGTAGTACTCCCATAAACCCTATTGAGTGTAACCTCTTCAGGCTGGAGTGCCACCTAATCAGTGATTAATCTCTTGCCCCATGTATGGCCACTTGAATGGGGGTCCCAAACTAAATACTCTTGTGTAGTAGCCAAAAAACCTTATATCCGCTAGCACAACAACGGTCGTTGTGAAGGAATCCACATCTTCATAGTCTTTAGTAGAGGTGATCAGCGTGCCATGGAAGTTTTATGGGTGCTGGAAGCTTGGTTGGCTTGAGAAGAGAGTGCACTATAAGGGGGAGCCCGTGCAACCAAGCTTCTGGATTCACACGCTAAGGATATGTGGCTAGGGAAACCCAAGTGGAATCTAGTGGATATTGTCCTGGCCTAATCATAGGATTGTGCTTGTCTTTTTTGTGATTGATTACACATTCAAAACATCATGTTTGTTGAGTGTTTTCTAGATTATCAAATAGTATACACAACGCTCACAAATGTGGAAACGAAACAATCAACTTTAGACAATTCAGAATTTTCATTAAAACATCACAAAATTGAATTCGAGTCCAACAATTTTTCCTACTATCAAACATCTTTTCTCGAATTCTCTATTAGAAACCAGAATTGAAATTGCTCAAAATTTTCATCATTCAACTATTAGCTTGCATTTTTACCTTAGGTTCATCCTTGTTAATTTTAGTTGCATTCCTTAGGCTTCCTAATCATCCTTTCCTACATATATTTTCCCTTAGGTTTTCATCTTTGCAGACTTTGGATTAAGCCACCTCATCACACTTTGCAAAATCATTGCCTTCAAGAGTAGGTTATCTTGGGACTTAGTCAACAATCTCATTTTCAGTCATTGTCCTTTTTGTGAGAATTTTCAACTCAACAGTCTAGTTAGGAAAACTCACTAGTCATTTTGACCTTGTCACTTAGTCCCTTTAACAAGTCCTTTGATAACCAAAATTAAGACACAGATTAAGCTTAGAGTGGTTAGGAAAACCTTTCTCCACATTGCATTCATCTTAGTCCATACTTTGCATATTTTATGCCTAAAAGTCCAAAAAAAATCCAAAAATAGTGTTCACCCTAGTCCTCATTTTTGCATTAGTCACCTTTTTAGTCAACATTATCATCTTAGTCCTCATTTTGCACCTAGTCAATTCTATCACCTTGCATTAATCAACATTGTCATCCTAGCCATCATTGTCTCCTTGACATTTGACATCTTTCTTTGGCAACTTTATCATCTTGCATCAATCATTTCCTTAGGAAAACATCATAATCACCTTGCATTGTCATCCTAAACACCAAAAACATAGACTAGTTTTCATAATCATCATCCTCATTTGAGCAATTCTTTTTATGGTCAAAACTAGGATTCAAAGAAAGAAAAGACAAATGAAAAACTTTGGACAAGACTTCAACACCAACATCCACACCAACACTTATGACATGAACCAAGACATGACTTTTAACAATCCATTTACCAACATGAACATACCATCTTCCATGAACCTACCAACATCCTCTTGAAATCCATTCGAACCATTCATACAGAGAGACCACAATGGACAAGTATTAACTGAGGATCTAGACGTTGTAGCCCAAAATCCTGACATAGCTTCATTTGTAGAGGACTTGGTCTTGAATGATGCTGACAGATACCTTGCTATGCTTTTAGACCAAGGGGAAAAACTACCAAGAGGCTTTGACATCAATACCATAAGACCTTCATCTCCAGACAACATGACACAAAACTCGACACCTCAACAAAACACGAACAATGCCTCCAACAATAACACTGTTGTCACCACACAAATTGCTACAAGCACCATCAATGTTACATCTAGTGGAACCATAAGTCAAAACACCTCCAACTCAATCAATGCAACATCTATTGGAGGAACACCCACCATGCCACAAGCAATATCACAATCCATGCCCGCAATGTCAATGACATCTTCACAAACAGTTGGAACTACCCTTGGATCTACATTAATGGGGGCAAGTTCCTCAAACCCCATATTTGGAACTTCATCTATGACCATAGGGACATCATCATCAAATCCTTATGTTGGAATCTCATTCAATCCCTTTGGAGGAACTAAACGACGTATTCTGATTAGAGGTCCCCAACCAAACGTTAACACATCATCACAATTAAACATCAATGCCTCACAAGGACAAAATACCAACATCCCACATGGACAATTCCAAGGACAAAATACCAACATCCTGCATGGACAATTCCAAGGAAAAATACCAACATCCCACATGGACAATTCTTCCAATATGGACAAGGCACTCAAATGACACAACAAATGAATACCTTTGGGCACTAGAATAGTCAAGGTTACCAGATCCCCCAAATATCGACAAATATGGCGGATCGCACATCCCCACATATTCATCACAAATTCACATGCAACAACACATTCCTCATCAAAATTGGCAATACCAACAATTTCCAAACCAAAACATATCATACATTCCACAACAACACATGTCACATTCAAAATCGAACATGCTATCACAATCAATGGGGACTCAAGGGATACCCATCACTACCATGTGTGATGCGACCAATAATCCCATAATAGATGCCTTGACAGCCAGAGTGGCAGACCTCCAAAAACAGATGGAAAACATGCAAACATCCAACAAAATGCCACCAATGTCATATGACCTATGTCCATATCCTTTTGACACAACTTTATACATGCCACCATTTCCTCCTAGATATGTGGCCCCACACTTCACCAAATACAAGGGTAAGACAAATCCTATTGAACACATTCGAGAATTCATGACCAATTGTATGGAAATTGGATATGAACACACTTACTTGATTAGACTCTTCTCCAAGAGTCTAACAGGACCCACACTCGAATGGTTCTCCACTTTGAAGGGGATAAAAACATGGAATGAACTTGTAGACAAATTTGTGAAAAATTATGCCTATAACATTGACACAGACACCTCCATCACTAGCTTATGCACACTTACACAAGGAGACACTGGTGAAATGTTCATCCCATTTTTCCAACAATGGAGAGGCCTAGCAAGTCACTGCCACATAGACATACCTGAAAAAGAGAAGGTTGACATGTTTGTACAAACACTCCTAGGCCCATTGAAAAATGGCTTGCGAGTTCATTGTTGTACAACCTTTGCAGACCTAGTCGAATGAGGCATCCAACTTGAGAAAGCACTCATTGCTGAGGGAAGATTAAAATATGGTCCTAAAAACATAAATGTAAGTCCACCCACTCACAAGAACAAATACTGGGTTAAGAATAAACATGTCACCAATGATGGCATTGTAGATGCTAAGGCTGTCAATGCAATGGGTCCTATGCTTACCCTTAAAGGGGCTCAACCGCAAAATACACAGATGACCACACAGACCCATGCTGCCAATGTTGTACAGACAAATCAAAATAACCAAGGTAATCAGAATAATGAAAATCAAAGGTAGCCTTGACAACACAAACAGTTCCCTAGGAGTCGCACATACACCCCCTTGGGTGAGCCCATTGAAGAAGTCCTCAAGAAACTCCTTCAAAATGGTGTCATAACACTTGAGGACCCAAAACCATATGACCCAGGGCAGTTTAAACCATTTTGGTGGGACGACAACACATTTTATGATTATCATCAAGCAAAAGGACATAAAACCTCCTCCTGTCGACAACTAAAAAATTTGGTACAAGACCTTATCGAGAATCGTACCATTGAGATAGGTGGACCACAATTTGCATCTAATTCAGACCATACCATACACAAGAACCCAATATAGGACCATGGTTCTAGTAACCCTTCCACGTCAAAATCCAATAACAATAATCAAGCCAACCATGCTCGTATTGCATATGACTATTCTGGGGGACCTATCATAAATCATATTAGAACAACTGCTGAACATGTCAACACAATTACTGTCAGAAATGCCCCTAAATGCAATGTCACTACCCGTGGGGGCAAAGTCACCATAGCCGGCCCTCCTCCCAGGCAACCAAAGATAAAAATCATTGGCCCGTCCACCCAACAATCACAATCCCATCCACTAACCAAACAATCTCAGCCTAAAGGACATTTTAACCTCATTGACCAACTTGGGAAGACACCTGCAAAGATTTCTATACTTGAGTTGCTCCGTATTTCCCTAGCGCATAAGGCTATACTCGACAAAACATTACAAGAGTCTTCCATTCCCCAAGACATTAATGTTAATCAATTTGAGGCCATGGTGGGATATCTTACCGCTCCCCACCATATAACATTTTCAGACCAAGACTACTCATCGTCCAAATCCAATCATAATGATGCCCTTCACATTGAAGTTTTTATCCATAAGCATAAAGTTAGACGAGTGTTAGTAGATAGTGAAGCAGGACTAAACATATGCTCCTTAAAATTGGTTAAGGCCCTAGGATTTTCTGATGCTTGTGTAGATGTTGCAAAGAGAATTATTATCAAAGCCTATGATGATGAAGAACATTCCTCTCGAGGCGTAATTACACTTCTAATTTGTATCGGACCATTCATTGTGGACACCACTTGTCAAGTCATGGATCTAGAACTTCCATACAATATTTTACTTGGTCGACCTTGGATTCATGCCTTGAAAGTTGTCCCTTCCATGTATCACCAGTGGTTGAAGTTTCCCTTTGAAGGCACTGAGATTACTATATATGGAGACCCTGACCCATTTCAATATTGTACCAATTTGAGAGGTATCTCAGAGTGCCAAGTGCCTATCAACAGTGAAGCTTCAACATCTTCATCCTCTAGATTCCTTGACCCATCAACACTTGCAAAGTCTCCAACATCCACATCCACTGCCACAACATCCACTTTTTCTTCTTCAACAACCATGACCACCTCCATGACATCTACCACTTCATCCATCACCCCAAGCATCGACACAAGTATTAAGATCCAGGACCAAGGGTGTGGAGAGTATAAGCTGAATACGGCCTATTGCATAACAAGGATGCCCAAGTCTCCCCAAGTCTACATCAAGCCTTGCTTCATGTTAAAATCAAAAGAAATTTTTAGAGTCCCTCCAAAAATAGTATTTATAAAGTGGGGTGAAATGAGTCAAGAGGACACTGACAACGTGCTATCTTGGATTTATAGAGAACTACAGGATCCAACTCCCTTGCCAGTAAAAATGTATGGTAAAGGATATGACATGATAAAGGCAAAAGGATACGATGGAATTAGTGGCCTCGGCAAGCACAAGACAAGAAGGTGAGAACCTCTAGCACCTAAAGGAAGACCTAAAAATCTTGGGTTAGGGTTAGGACCACAAGAATCTGGTGATCATAGTACTAATGTGCTTTCTAGCAAGAGAGTAAATGCTTTAGACTGTGTCGAGACAATTGAAGATCCCCTTTCTGAAACCGACTCTCATGAATGGAAATTTGGCTCCCAATGATCCCTAAGTGACTATTGCATTGACGACTTGTTCCTTGAACCAAGAGAGCCTACATTTGACGAGAGATTCTGGAAAATGTTCAAAATTGACATGACACCAAACAACACCAAGTCCAGATCCTCTTCTACTCCCATTGACCATAATCTCGACATACGTCTACCCTACTAAACCTAATGACCATCATTCAAATTCATTTGAATTGCCACATGACACTACTAACCCTAACTCCACTCCCTTTGTTCCTTACTTTGCTGAGGAGTGTGAATCCAATGAGGCAAAGTACTAGATAGAATTTGATATAGAGCCTGACGATGACAATTTTACCTTTAACCTCTTTGAATCTGTCGGCATGCTTTCCACGTCCTATCCACCATTCACCAATACTGATGATGGTATTTCCTTAGTCTACCCACAACTAATCGATTGGGATCAACAAAGCTCACCAGTTATGGACATATTTCAAAATGATGAGGCCATTGTAGAATTCATGGGACTGCGTGAGGGTATACCAAGTGGAGACCACAAGGCTGGATTTTCCATTGACCTAGATTGTGTCGCTTACTTTGGGGAGACTGCTCCATCCTCTAGTCGCAAAATGAAAAATAAAAATAAAGAAAAAAATGACACATCTTTAGGTGAAAACCAAAAGGCACCTTATGATGACAAAAAAGTAAAAATAAAGGACATATTCGAAGGGGACAACCTCTTTGAGGCACCTAAGGATGGAGGACTAGACTTTCTCCCCGTAACTCAAGAAAAATGAGCCATGCTCATAGAGGACACTATGGAAGTAAAAATATCTACAGCAGAAGATCCTAAGATGGTCCTCTATGTGACATCTTTGACAGAGGAAGAGAAACCTGAGTTCCACAAATTCTTTTCAGAGCATAAGGTCAACTTTGCATGGTCTTATGCTAATATGCCTGGGTTGGATCCAAAACTTGTCTTGCACCATTTGCCATTATTTCCAGAGGCCAAGCCAGTGAAACAGAAGCTATGAAAGATGCACCCACAGATCACCTTGTTAGTCAAAATAGAACTTAAGAAATTGTTAGATGTGGGATTCATACGGTCCATAGACCATGTCGAATAGATATCAAATCTTGTACTAGTCACAAAGCCAAATGGTAAAATCCACATTTGCATAGATTTTCGAGACCTGAATAAAGCTTGTCCAAAGGATGACTTTCCCTTGCCAAACATCGATATCATAGTGGACCTTACGACAGGATATGAGATGTTGTCCCTCATGGATGGTTTTTCCAGTTATAATCAGATTCGTATTGCCCCTGAAGATCAACGCAAAACAACCTTCATCTGTCCTTGGGGCACATACTATTGGAACGTCATGCCTTTTTCTCTTAAGAATGCAGGTGCCATGTATCAGAGAGCCATGACAACCATATTCCATGACATGATGCACAAGATAATGGAAGATTATGTAGATGACCTTTTGGAAAAATATTTGACACGAAATGACCACTTGAAGGTGTTAGACAAAATTTTCAAGAGACTAAAAGAATACAAGGTTTGCTTGAATCCAAATAAATGTGTCTTTGGCGTGACATCAGGAAAACTTTTGGGGTACATTGTTTCTCATAGAGGCATTGAAGTTGATCCTACCAAGGTAAAAGCCATATTAGACATGCCTCCTCCAAAAGGGATAAGTGAACTCAAGACATTGCAAGGCAGGTTACAATAGCACAATTGGCAGACAAGTGTCATCCATTTTAGTATCTTTTACACAAAAGTATCCCTTTTGTGTGGACAGATAAATGTCAGGAGGCCTTCCAACAAATAAAATATTATCTATTGTCACCACCTGTGTTAATGCCACCAATTGAAGGGAAACCTTTGATTCTATACATTTCTGCAACAACTTCAGCACTAGGGGCATTACTGGCACAAAACGACCATGAAGAAAAGGAAAGGGCCATATACTACATTAGTAGGACACTGGTTGGATATGAGCTAAATTACACAACCATCAAATGTGCTTGCCTAGCAGTTTTCTTTGCTACTCAAAAATTAATACACTACATGCTGAATCACCAGACACACTTAGTGGCAAAGATTGATCCCTTGAAATATCTCCTAAGTCGCGCAGCATTGACAGGTTGCCTGGCCAAATGGGTAATTCTCTTGAGTGAGTATGATATTCAATATGTTGAAGGAAAGGTGATAAAGGGACAAGTGATAGCAAAGCAACTGGTAGAGGAACCTATACAGGGAAATCATCTGCTAGTAGTAGACTTTCTAGATGATTCAATATTTCATACAGAACCTAAGTCACCTTGGAGGCTATATTTTGATGGATCTCTGGTGCAGGAGCACCCAAGGTCCTTAGGGGTCAGTTCAAGAGCTAGGATTTTGCAAGGGTTAGGAAGACCTATCAACCATTCCAAAGCATCAAATATGATGTCTTGAATCCTATAATGACATTTGGCATGGATAAATGTAATAAGAGAGTCAACTGTCCTGAGGGTCCTAATAAGGACCCTAGGACCAAATTGCAATATAAAGGGAACAATCATGTTCTAGGAAATTAGGTAGGTTTATAATGCTTTAATTGTGTCAAATAAGGTTGAACAACAATAATGTAATGGTTTTTAATGTTTCTAGTTAGTGGGAAATAATAAAATGTAAGTTTGGAAATTCAAATTTTTGAAAATCAACTTTGGGTGGGAAAGTGATTTTTAGGAGTTTTAGCAACCTTAATGTAATCAAACCAATTCCAAATGGTTTGAGAAGTTGTGGGATGGGTCTATAACCATAAAGGAATCATTTTTATATAGTTTGGGTTGCTCGTACGAATTTTGTAAGGATTGCTATAGGAAAAAGCAAAAAAAAAGCAATTTATTGCATTTTTCTTGTGCTCTTTTGATGATTTATTGATTTCTATTGAAGATGTGTTTAGTAGGATGGTTTAGGGACTTGTATCAAATTTTTTTGGAGTCATTTGAATGTCCTAAAAGCAACAACAATCAATTATTTATATATTATTGCTGACTGTCCTCAAGAAAGTGTAGATTTTTCACTAATTTTGAGGTTTTTCATGGATGATTGATCCATTTCAAGGTAGAATGCTGCTGTGACCTATGAAATGGATCATTCCTAACATGTAACATACATATTTAACAAAATAATGTGCAGGGAAGAAGAATATTGAGGTGTACACCAAGATTTCACAATGCAAAGTGCTTGAAGTTGGAGGCTAGGGTATAGCAGCAGAAGATCTGCCTTAATGAGGGGCATGTTTTGAGTTGGGATAGACTAAATATGTTTTCCTAATGATGTAGAGTCAATGAGAAAGTTCTGGAAGTGATTGGAAGGTTAGTTTTCAAGAAGCCCTAGTTTTGAGGCAAGTTAAGGAGGTTTTTTGGTTTGAGTGTGTTAGAGGTGTCATAGAGGCCTAAAAACTTGGAATCCTTGGTTTTGAGTCATTTTAAGGGACTGTTGAAAGTTTCATGGTCAGGGGTTGAGTTTAAAGGGGGATTTCTTTGGAAAAGAGGGCTAATTAGGCCTAGTTTTTGAGGAGACAACAGATTTTGGAAGGGTTTGTCTGAAGCAAGTGATATCAAGGTTTGGATATGTTGTTTTCCATCATAAAAAACATCTTAATTAGTCATTATATTGGAGGGTCCTTTGGAAAGTTTGAGAGAAAAGTCAAAAAAGCCTTCGCTAGAGGCCTAGTTGGGCTAGAAGGCCTAGTTAGGGTGGGAAAGTGGATTTTGTTCAAAACAGAGGTTTGGGGCTTTGATTTCATTTAAGACAAGTGTAATTGTGTCTATTAAGAGCATTCCTAGGGTTTGGGTCCATAGGGAAATAAAATAAGTCATTTGGTGCATTATTGAGGCCTTATCTCCATACTGGTGCCTAGTTGGAAGGTTGAGAGTGAATCATTATTAGCCTTAAAACTTTGTGTTTCTTTCAAAGTACCTAGCCTCTACATTAGAGTGGTATCAGAGCAGTGAGTAGGTCCTTTAGGGATTGGAGAAACAACAATGGCACCGAAAAATGAATTGGCAAGAGAGTTAGAGGAGTTGAAGGAAATCTTGGAAAGGGAGAGAAGGGAAAGAAGGGAACAAGAAGCAGCAAGAGAGCAGGCCAGAGCAAGAGAAGAAAGGAAATGGAGAAGGGAGAGAGAGACCATGCAAGAAAGGATAAATAACCTTGAGAGGAGTAGGAGGAGAGAAGACCAAGAAGACCAAGAAGACAATGATGAAGATGAAGAGCATGTGAGGGTAAATCAGGAACAGCAAGCAGATGAGACATAGGACCCTAAGGAAAGGAGGTTACTAAGATTGTTGAAGGTAGTACAAGGTGATGGAGGGAAGAGTCACATAGACTTTCCTATCTATCAAGGGAAGATGGATAGTGAAGAGGTGTTGGGATGGCTTGATGCCTTAGAAAACTACTTTGAGTTTGAAGAGATGGATGAAGAGAGGAAGGTTAAGTTTTCCAAAACCAAGTTGTGAGGCATAGCATTGACATGGTGAACTAGTTTTCAGAATGATAGGATGGCTAGAGGATTGGAAAAAGTCTCTACATGGTTAAGGATGAAGAGTTTGGTCAAAGAGCAGTTCCTACCATCTGATTATACCATTCATGTGAAAAGGATGAGGCAGAATTTAAAGCAAAAGGACTTGGATGTTATGTCCTATACTGAGAAATTTCACAAGCTTAGTATCAAAGGAGGTTATGAAGAAGAGGATGAGAAAATAGCCAGGTATATCAATGGCTTGAGGTACAATCTACAAGATGAGATTGGTTTGCAATTGCCAAGGACATTAGGAGAATGTTTTCAATTGGCCATTAGAGCTAAGGAAAAGGTGAAGATGAAGCAAGAAAGATGAAGCAATGGTGGAAGAGGAGGTAGTTTAAACAGGGGCAGAAGTAATAGATAACAAGGACAAGGCAGCAATGATAAGAGCATTAATGACAAAGGCAAAGAGATTTTCTGATCAAAGAGGAGGATACACTCCTAGAGGAGGAGGCAGATTTGGACAAGGTAGAGAACCATTTATAGGTAGGTGCTTCAATTGCAATGAACTAGGGCATCCTTCCTTCAAGTGTCCTAAATGGGAACAAGCTGATAGGGGTAGAGAAAGGAGAGCTAATTTGGTACAAGAAGAAGAAGACAAGGAGGAACCAAAAACATTTATGGCAGACCCTGTGACTGATGGTGAGTTTCTTATGATCAAGCAAGGAGAAAGACTTCATCAAGAGCCAAAGGTAACTATTTTCAAAACAAATTGTCTTAGTCATGGTAAGATCTGTAGATTGCTCATAGATTCAGGGTCACATAGCAATTTAGTTTCACTTGATATGATAACCAAGTTGGGGATTGAAACATTTGATCATCCTACTCCCTACAAGGGCACTTGGGTAACTCAAGGACAACATGTAGAGATTTGTAAGAGGGATTATGTAGATTTCTCAATTGGATCATATCATGATAGGGTGCTTTGTGATGTCATTCCAATGACTTGTGGTCATATAATCTTGGGGAGACCATGGAAGTACACTAGGCAGACATTGCATGATGGTTTTCACAACACATATTTGGTGCATAAGGATGTAGTTAGATACAAGTTAGTGCCTTTGCCTTTGGAGCAGTCAAATGAAAGTTTTATGATATGTTTTGAGAAGAGTTTGCAGGTGAATAAGCAGGGTGAAATGGGGGAAGACATTGGTAGGTTGAGAAAAGACAAGTTGTAGAAGGGTTATGAGGTGGACAGTCCTAGAAATCATAATTTGTGGGACTTAGGCAGAGTCAAGGTTGGAGGCATTCAATGCCCTATAGTTGAGCATGCTAGTGATGGTATCTTTTCACAAGGAAATCAGGGAATGAAGGCAGAAACATGGTACAAGGGTAGGATGAGATCAAATAGCTAAGAGGGAAGTCTCATCAATGTTTTGATTTTTTCAAGAGTGCAGATTGGTAGAAGAGGAAGACAGTGACTTTGGGAGATTACATGCAATGTCATTGGAAGATGAAAACATCCAGGAGCAAGGGGTCTTTTGGTGGAAACACATGGGATACTTCCTAGGGCAAGAAATTTTTCCTTCTTGGGGAGAATGGTGCAGGAACACCCAAGGTCCTTAGGGGTCAGTTCAAGAGCCAGGAGTTTGCAGGGGTCAAGAAGACTTTTCAACCATTCCAAATCATCAACTATGATGTCTTGAAGCCTATAATGACATTTGGCATTTATAAATGTAATAAGAGAGTCAACTGTCCTAAGGGTCCTGATAAGGACCCTAGGACCAAATTGAAATATAAAGGGAACAATCATGTTCTAGGAGATTAGGTAGGTTTATAATGCTTTGATGGTGTCAAATAAGGTTGAAAAATAATAATGTAATGGTTTTTAATGTTTCTAGTTAGTGGGAAATAATAAAATGTAAGTTTGGAAATTCAAATTTTTGAAAATCAACTTTGGGCGGGAAAGTGATTTTTAGGAGTTTTAGCAACTTTAATGTAATAAAACCAATTCCAAACAGTTTGAGAAATTATGGTATGGGTCTATAACCCTAAAGGAATCATTTTTATGGAGTTTGGGTTGTTGGTACGGATTTTGTACAGACTGCTACAGGAAAAAGCAAAAAAAAAAGCAATTTATTACATTTTTCTTGTGCTCTTTTGATGATTTATTGATTTCTATTGAAGATTTGTCTAGTATGATGGTTTAGGGACTTGTATCAACTTTTTTTGAAGTCATTTGAATGTTCTAAAAGCAACAACAACCAATTCTTTGTATATTATTGCTGTCTGTCCTCAAAAAAGTGCAGATTTTTCACTAATTTTGAGGTTTTTCATGGATGATTGATCCATTTCAAGGTAGAATGCTATTTTTACCTATGAAATGGATCATTCCTAACATGTAACATACATATTTAACAAAATAATGTTCAGGGAAGAAGAATATTGAGGTGTACACCAAGATTTCACAATGCAAAGTGCTTGAAGTTGGAGGCTAGGGTATAGCAGCAGAAGATCTACCTTAATGAGGGGCGTGTTTTTGAGTTGGGATAGACTAAATATGTTGTACTAATGGTGTAGAGTCAATGAGAAAGTTTTGGAAGTGATTGGAAGGTTAGTTTTCAAGAAGCCCTAGTTTTGAGGCAAGTTAAGGAGGGTTTTTGGTTTGAGTGTGTTAGAGGTGTCATAGAGGCCTAAAAACTTGGAATCCTTGGTTTTGAGTCATTTTAAGGGACTGTTGAAATTTTCATGGTCAGGGGTTGAGTTTAAAGGGGGATTGCTTTGGAAAAGAGGGCTAATTAGGCCTAGTTTTTGAGGAGACAACAGATTTTGGAAGGGTTTGTCTGAAGCAAGTGATATCAAGGTTTGGATATGTTGTTTTCTGTCATAAAAAACATCTTAATCAGTCATTAGATTGGAGGGTCCTTTGGAAAGTTTGAGAGAAAAGTCAAAAAATCCTTCGCTAGAGACCTAGTTGGGCTAGAAGGCCTAGTTAGGGTGGAAAAGTGGATTTTGTTCAAAATAGAGGTTTGGGGGCTTTGATTTAATTTAAGACAAGTGTAATTGTGTCTATTAAGAGAATTCTTAGGGTTTGGGTCCATAGGGAAATCAAATAAGTCATTTGGTGCATTATTGAGGCCTTATCTCCATACTGGTGCCTAGTTGGAAGGTTGAGAGTGAATCATTATTAGCCTTAAAACTTTGTGTTTCTTTCAAAGTCCCTAGCCTCTACATCAATCTCATACTAATCATGGCTCGAGGGTGGGAATGCTATTTATCACCCCTCAAGGAGACTCCATTCCTAAGTCCTTCCGCATTGCTTTTCCATGTACAAATAATGTGGCAGAATATGAGGCACTTGTCACAGGACTCAAAATGGCCATCAAATGGAAAATTAGAACACTTCATGTCTATGGCGATTCTCAATTGGTCATTAACCAAGTCAATGATGACTATGACACTAAGGATGAGAAATTAATGCCTTACAAATGAATGGTTGACAGCTTTCAAACATATTTTCACATGGTGACTTTTGAGCAAGTTCCAAGAACACAAAATAAGGCAGCAGACGCAATGGCCACAATTAGATCTCTCCTGGACATTCCTAGTAATGTTCCTCAATTTGAATTTTTAGTAGAACAACTTTTGGTTCCTGCATATGACATACCAGAATCAGAGATGGTTTGTAAGCTTGTTGGTCCCAATTCTCCATGGTATCAAGATAGTTATGACTACCTCAAGTCCCAAACCCTTCCCCCCAACTTATCCAATAACCAACGAAAGTCCTTTATCCGAAAAGCTGCGAGATACACCATCCTCAGTGGTACCCTTTACCGTCGTAGCTTTGATAACTTCCTTCTTCAATGTCTTGACACTGACGAAGCATGAACGACCTTGCCAGAGGTACATGAGGGTATATGCGGATCCCATTTGAGTGGTCCTACTTTAGCCAAAAAGATAACGAGACTTGGGTATTATTGGCCAACCATTGAGAAAGATGCACTTGAATTTGTCAGAATGTGTCACCAATGTCAGATACACAGTGACTTGATTCATGCACTAGCACAGGAACTTCGACCGATTACTTCTCCTTGGACCTTCACACAATGGGGACTCAACCTCATGGGCAAGATCCATCCTACCTCGTACAATGGCCACAAATTCATCATTATTGCCATTGAGTACTTTACTAAGTGGATCAAAGCCATCCAGCTCACTTATATTACTAGCAAACAATTTTCCAAGTTTATCCTCAACTATATCATCTGTCGATATGGTATTCCATAATCCATCATCACAGATAATGGTCATCCCTTCAAAAATTAGGATGTTCATGAACTTTGTGAATGCTTCCATATTCGACACCACTTCTCCACACCTCACTACCCACAGGGAAATGGTCAAGCTGAGGCATCTAATAAAATGATCATCAAACTTCTTAAGAAAACCATCAATGATGCTAATCGTGACTGGACATACAACTCAATCCTACTTTGTGGGCATATCACACTAGCATCTGTACTCCCACTGGAGCCACTCCATTTTCCCTCATCTTTGGAGCCAAAGCCATCTTTCCCATAGAGGTTGAAATTTCATCCCTACGAGTCTCTATAAAAGGTCTAATCACTGATGAAGAATATTGACAGTCCCGATTGCATGAATTAGAAATGCTAGATGAATGCAGACATAATGCCTTGAACCACTTACAGACATATCAAATTCGTCTTTGCAGAAGCTACAACAAAAGAGTGATGACTCAAAAATTTGACATTGGTGACTTGGTTCTCATACAAAATCCTAAGAATCAGTCTGATAGAGAAAAACTAGGAAAGTTTGAGCCCAAATTTTTTGGGTCCATACATCATCACCGCATCATTTGGCTCTGGCGCATATCAGTTGGCTACTCCAGATGGTGAACAATTAACAGTTCCAATCAACAGTTTGCATTTATGCAAATTCTATACATAGCATCAAAAAGTTTGGCCGATAACCAAAACATTAAAAATACAAAAAAATGGAAAAATACAAAAATATCATCACTTGGATGAAAACCTGGCAAATAGGCATCCTGGTGACACCAAAAAAATGAAAAAATTGACAAAAATAAAAGAGAAATAATTCATCCAATAGTAAAAACCTGGTAAGTAGGCACTTTGTATAAGTACCATGGTGAAAACCTGGAAAATAGGTGTCATGTGTAGTCAGTCAATGCTTTGACATCTACTATCACTCTATCTACCTTAGTCCATAATAAACATCCATTTTTTTTGACATTCATCATAACATTTCACCCTGACATCACGACATTTCTTTCCATGGTCGACAGTGGTTGACATCAAAGTCTTGCGCACCACCTATTGTTCATACCAGTCATGTCCTTTCCATCAACATGACTAGGGGCAATATTGTATCATGAGACTACAGTGGGTATCACACATGGTCTTGACAATCGAAAAAGTACTAAAAAAATATAAAAATCATAAAAATTCTTGAAAAAGTCATAAAAATCATAAAAATTCCTAAAAAAATCATAAAAAATATTAAAAAGTCCTAAAAAAATCATAAAAATCATAAAAAGTCCTGAAAAAATCATTAAAATCATAAAAAGTCCTGAAAAAATCATTAAAATCATAAAAAGTCCTGAAAAAATCATAAAAATCATTAAAAGTCCTGAAAAAAATTCTAAAAAATCAAAAAAATGTCCTGAAAAAAGACCTAAAAATTGAAAAATGTCCTGAAGAAAGCACAAAAACATCCAAATAACATCACAAATCCCAAAAATAGAGTCAAAGTTAGTCATGTCAGTCATTCTAGTCTTTGTCAATTGTTGAACTACGTGGTCTCTGCACATTTGCTACGTAGGCAAGGCCATCAGTTGATGTGCCCCCGAGGCCCCCTAGGTTCAGTCCCTTAGGGTTTTAGGTCAAGTCAAAACATGTCAATTCATCTTCAATATGTCCATCTATCCCTATCGAACTACGAGGTCTCTGAGTGCATGACGTAGGCAAGGCCATCTGTCGATGAGCCCCCGAGGGCACCTAGGTTAGTCCTTTAGGGTTTTTCATTTTGGTCAAATAAGTCAGACATAGTCACACTCAAAACCAAGACAGTCATTTGAAAGTCAACATTCAAATTGTGAACCAACAGACAACATAGCCTAGTCAGTCATCAAGCCAAACATCTGTTAAATTGCCAACACAATGTCAACCTAGTAACTTTATGGTCCCCTTCATGATGTGTCCTTCTTGGAATTGGACCCCATCAAAATTTCATTTGCCTTTTCAGGATGTGACTTTCTTGACAACAAGCTTCATCACACAGTCATTGGCCTTTTCAGGATGTGTCCTTCCTGTTGACAGGCTTCATCACATAGTCAACCTTTTCAAGATGTGTCCTTCTTGATGAAAAACTTCATCACATAGTCATTGGCATTTTTAGGATGTGTCCTTCCTGACGATAGGTATCGTCAAACTATCAAACTATCCCACAATCAACCTTTGACACACAAATCTTGGCAAACATATTGAATGGCTGTTGATTTTTCTAGTCTATTTTGTTTTATCTTTTTATTGTTTTGTCTCTTGGTCATGTTACTAGCTACCTCAAGGATGTCCCATGAATGATTTAGAGGTGCAATGATGTCTCATGACCTAATTTTCCTTGATTGTTGTCTTTGGTGTGTCTTGAGAAAAAGACTGGGGCAACTTGGCCTTTAGTATGAGTTAGAACATTCCTTGTCTGTGGCTGTCTATTTTTCACAAGCGGATGACCTTGCACACCTTGGTCTATGTCATATCATGGTGTCTGTTGTCCATTTGTCACATTTTACCGCCCAATGATGATTATGCAATTCCTATGATGTTATTTGGAAAAATATTGAAATATTCCTTTTTCATCCTCACATCATGATTTCCATGCTAACCTTTCTTCTATTCCTTCATCCTCTCATCCTCTCATCTATTTTGAGAGCTCACTCATGTTCTTTTAACCCGCCTGTCCTCTCGAGGGGGCATACCACTACCTCCTCGTCATCCTTCCTCTCCTCACTTTCAAACTAGGGCATTTTTTTTACTTGTTCTTTGACACAATGTGATAAACTACATCATGTCAAAGAGGGGAAAAATGTAGACACATAAAAAGAGCCTCAACTTGCAAATCATATTTTCTATGATGACCATGCTTCTCCCTCACATAATTCAATTATTTAATCACATCCTAATGTCATAATTATTCCTTTGTGATTATTTAAATAAATAAATAATGTTTATTTATTTAAATGTGTCACTAATTAGTTCTTATTCCCTCTAATAATTAAATAAATTTCTGATTACCAACATTATCATTTATCCTTGAATCAAATAAACTTATTTATTTAGCCCACTTTTCATCCCACCAAATAAATAATTAAAATAATTATAAATATCAAGTCTTTTGTCTCATTCCCATTTATGAATTAAACCATTATTTAATTCATAAGTAAACATTCCTCCATAAATTACATCATTTCTAATATTCCAACTACCTATTTTTCTCCACCATTGATTTGATTATCTCCAATTAAATCCCAACCCTTCATTTCAAGGCTTGCCCTAACTTTGACCTAATGTTTCCCTAACCCTAATCCTCCTTATGACATTGATTCTTGGCCTTTGATCTTAGGGATTCACCAACTTTTAATCCTAGTCGTCCATTCTTAATTTGGCATTCTTTAAAAGGCCTTGTCTCAAGTAATTTTACAACACAAGAATTATACACAACATGCTTGAGAGATTTTGAGCACTTGAGCACACATTACTTCAATATTTTGCTTGTCTTAGGCAATATAGTTTATAGTTGCACTTCAAATTTGAGGGCAATTATATCATTTTCAGCAAGATGGAGAAGGCCAATGGAGGTCATTCAATGGAGGCTTGAAGACTAGGTGATGTTGTTTCATCTTATTTTGCTTCTTGCTTTTCATTGTTCTCCATTGTTATTAGGGATTTAATAGTTTTATGCTACTTGCAATCTAACTGAAAATTTCTCTAATTACAATTTCAACAAGACACAAGATGATAAAAATGCAAATGATGATGATGATTTTGATTTCTTGCTGAGGAATTGGGATTTTCAAAGGGATAATTTTCTTATGTTTGATAACACAAGTGGTACGATGCATCAAGGTATAGAAAAACAGGATGGCATTGTACCTAGTGTGATGGATTTGACTTGACAAACAGATAGGAGTATCCTTATTCACACCTGACATACGAAAACCTTGCTAGGATGCACTTTAGAAGTTTCAAACACCTCAGACCAAAACACGGAAAGGTAAACCTATCAATGCAATAGGGTAAAAGCACAAAGGTGTGTCACACTTTCGGCCAAATAAATAGTTCCGAGCGAAATATTTTCAGCCGGAAAGGTTTTGCCCGACTAGGTTTCGACCAAAACCATGTGGCATATTACGTGGCACATAGGTTTCGGTCAAATAAGTTTCGCCCGAATCCAAAAAATTCAAAATTTTCCTCTTCCCGCTTTAAAACTTCCTTCGAAATTGGATTTTTTAATGTGCGGGGTTTCTATAGAAAGGGTTTCGGCCGAAACCCTTTCTATAGAAACTGTTTCTACCCAAACTGTCTATGTGGCATCCTAGTTGGCAGCCAACTCAGCTTTTCAGAATTTTCTGAAACTTTCAACTTTAGCTAAGTATTTCTTTAGTTAGAATGATTTTTTTGCAAAAACAAAAAATACCCTTTTTAGAGCTCGGAGTGGAGAATCCAAATATATAATTTTTTAAATATTTTTATTAGTTTTAATATATTTTATTTTTAAAATAATGCAAGTAGGTTTTCAGAATGAAAAAAGAAGTTGATTACAAATTAAAAACAAGATAGTAAAATTTATTAAAAAAATTTAAATCTTATATGGGGCACAAGAGGAGAGAGTCTTCTTCAAAAGGGTATAATTCTTTTTTTGAAAATGATTTAAAAATTTGAAAATAGTTGACGGCCCGTGAAAACTGTCAAATTTTGACATGTTTGACTTTAAAACGTTATTACAAGAAAAATATACATCAAAATTTGATTTTTCTTTTTCCATGCACAAGATATTGAAGTTACCTATTTGGAAAAAAAAAATTAAGGAGAAATGAAGTTTTTTTCAATTTGTTTCTTGACGGCCCGTGAAGTCACTCTTTTCTGAAATTTTCAGCATTCCAAAATTTGTCCTTAAATTGATAAAAACATAATGAAAATATATTTTTTAAAATTTTTAAAAATTACAACAATAAACTTCATCAAAATTTCTACATTTCATTATTTTACACCATTTTGAAATTCAAAACATAAAGACCACTTTTATGTGGTCGAAGTTCAGAATTTGTTTTGCTGTTGGCCGATTCCTTTATAAAGTGTGACACATGTTTGTGCTTTTACCCAATAGTCAACAAGTTGTTCAAAACCTCCTCCATAAATACCTAACAAAGCAAGTATTTTCCAAGGTTATATTACAAGAAAATCCAACAAGCACAACAGACAAAAAATAATGATCGTTGCCCCATTCCTATTTCTCTAAATCCTCTTGTTTAGATATCATCGAGAAGTCCTTGGAATGAGCACAATAAGATAAGTCAAAAGATAAAGACAAAGTAAACAAACAAGCTGATGTTCTTCAATACCGCTAACCAAAAGAGGATGTGTTTTTAAGGATAAAAACCAAAACTATTGCCAAAAGATAATGCCCATTGTAGGAAGGATGCATCCTAGGACATGTTAGTGGATGGCGGAACGTCATTTCATTTATCCAAAGCGTTCTTTCAAATTATTGATATGGGACCAATTTGGATGATGAGTTACTGACACGAAGAGATGATCAACTTGTTTATGTACTGACTTAGACCTAAGACTTGACGTTTTGAGTTTTCACTGTTGACCTGTAAGACTTGTTTCTGATTGTTTTACCAAATATTGAGGATGAAAGTCATTTATTATGAATGATGTTATTGTGGGTGAAAGCGAGATGAGACAGATGGATTTTTTTTCAAATATTTGGATGTTTTTTATCTTTTTGAGATGTTTTGAGGCTATTTTTGGCATTTTTTGAGATTTTCAAATGTTTTAATTTTTGATTTTCCAATGTTTTAGGATTTTTTAAGATTTTGACCAAGAGACTAACCTAAAGACTTATCCTAGGGGCCTTGGGGGCTGATCAATAGATGAGCCTTGCCTACGTTATACACGTAGAGACCATGTAGTTCGACTGACGAGTTGACCGATTTATAGATGATGATATACATGATGAGATGTCAGTTTATTATGATAGACTCCTATAGGACTAACCTAAGTGTCTAGGGGGATGATCAAAGATCAAAATTTCCTACATTCAAGCTCAAAGACGACTTAGTTTGACAAGACAACTTTTTTTTTGGCTTTTTGACAATTTTGACATGTTTTTGGGATTTTGATTTTTTTGATGTTTTTGGATTTTCTAATTTTGGGACTTTAAGGATATACATGAATCTGATCCAATAAGAACATGCCCCCATCGTGATGCAATAGACTACTCTGATAAAGGCAAGATAGATTGACCTTGACGATGGGTTGAGTAGTACTAGGAAGGATCATGATATGAACAAAGGACCAAGCTATGATGCAGATGTGAGTGGATGAGTGATGGATGGAGATCTGAATGCGATGGATGATGAAGCACAATGGATGGATGATGCAGAATAAGCCGTAAAGATATTGGTGGATGGAAAGTGCTTATTTACACAAGGCACCTATTTTCCAGGTTTTCACCAAGGTAATTTTCCCAAAGTGCCACCAAAGTGGTTTTCACTAGAGGACGATTTTTTCTCTTTACTATTTTCAATCCTTTTTTTGATTTTTTTTGATTTTTTGCTTTTTTGATTTTTTTGCTGTTACCAAGATGCCTATTTGCCAAGTTTTCACCAAAGTAACCATTTTTTTAGGATATTTTCTGATTTTTTGGATTTTTTGGTTCTATACCTTGAAAGATTTAGGCATAAATTTTTTTGAGGTGAGAGCTATTCATGGGGTATTGCAGAGGTTCCCCTTCTGGTGTTGATAATTAATATGCCCCTAACTTGTAACTTTTTGTGATGATGAATGGTCCCAACCAATTAGGTTCAAATTTTCCCTTGCTACTTGGATTTGGGACATTCTTCTGATTCTCTTTTAGCACTAGTTCTCCGACTTGGAAGGTTCTGCTTCTAATTTTCTTATTGTAGCTCCTTTTGAGTCTATTCTGATAGGCTTGCAAATGATTCAAAGCACCTAAATGTCGCTCATCCAGTAGCTCTATCTTATTCAATCTAGACACTCAGTACTCTTCATCAGTGATGAGGTTTTGCAGTGATATCCTGAGTGATGGGATCTCGATCTCAATGGGAAGTACTATTTCTGATTAGTAGACTAGGGAAAAAGGGGTGGCATCGGTGGGTGTGCGGATGCTAGTTTGGTAGGCCCATAGGGTGGGATTAAGCTATAGATTCCAATCATGACCGGTGTCATTGACTCTTTTCTTGAGGATTTTTAGAATGGTTTTGTTTGTAGCTTATACTTGGCCATTGCCTTGGGGATAGTATGGGGTGGAGAAGCGATATTGGATTTTGAATTTTTCGCATAAGTCACAAACCTCCTGATTCTTAAATAGTGTTCCATTATCTGAGATAATGGCTTCTAAAACACCATATCGGCAAATGAGATAGTTTAGGATGAACATTGAAATCTGCTTCCCAGTTATATACATCATGGGTATGTCTTCCACCCACTTAGTAAAGTACTATGTGGTGGTTATGATGAATTTGTGGCCGTTAGATGAGGTGGGTGTGATTTTTCCAATGACATCAAGTCCCCACTACGAAAAGGGCCATGGTGTGACGATAGGATGAAGCTCTTGAGTTGGAGCATGGATGAGGTCCCCATGCTACTGACATTGTAGACACCTTCTAGCATAGTTGTGTGCCTCTTGTTCCATTGTGGGCCAATAATACCCCATCCTCAACAGTGTCTTGGCTATGTTCATTCCACTCGAGTGTGAACCACAGATACCGTTTTGTACTTCAATTAGAGCAGTTAATGCCTCCTCAGCATTTAAGCAGCGCAGTAGGGTTCCTTCTATGCTTCTACGATATAGGGTATCTCCTAGGATGATAAATCTGGATGCCTTTTTTACAAAGGTTCTTTTTAGGTTTGAGGGTAAATCAATGGTTATGACTCCTATACGAGGGTATGTGTAAATTTCGTGATACCAAGTATCACCGAAACCAATGATTTCACACACATATTCTGATTCTGGTACCTCGAATGTAGGTATGAGAAGCTGCTCAATCAGGAATTCATATTTTGGAACGTGATGGGGGATGTCAAGCAAGGATCCAATTGTTGCCATGGCATCTACTACTTTGTTGTTGGTTCTAGGAATCTGCTCAAATGTAATTTCAATGAAGGATTCTTTAAGAGTCTCCACCAATTTCTTGTATGGAGTGAGCTTGTTGTCCTTGGTCTGATATTTATCATTCACTTGATTTATTATCAATTTTGAGTCTCCATATACTTTGAGAGCTATAATGTTCCACTACACTACTATTCTGAGACCTATGGTTAAAGCCTCATATTCTGCTATGTTATTGGTGCAAGAAAACACCAGTTTGTAGGATCTTGGTATGCAATCCCCTTGTGGGGTGATAAAGAAAACACCGGCTCCTGATCCATGCTACGTGTATGAGCATCAAAGTACAGTTTCTAGTGGTCAGCTACGTTGAGATTGAAAATAGATTCATCGAGAAACTTTGAGATGAGAGGGTTCTCTAAATAGATTGGTGCTTCTGCATGTTGATTTGTGATGACTTGGCCTTTGATTGCCTTCCACTCCACATATTTGATGTCATATTCTTACAATATCATCACCCATTTGGCCATTCTTCCTGTGAGCATTGCCTTTGATAGTAGATACTTGAGAGGGTCAATTTTGGCAATGAGTTTTATTTTATGTGCCAACATGTGATGTCTAAATTTCTATGATGAAAACACTACTACAAGGCATGCTTTCTCGATGAATGAATAGTTTAGCTCATGCCCAACCATTGTTCTGTTGATGTAATAGATAGCCCTTTTTGTTCTATTTTCATCATGCTGAGCTAGGAGAGCTCCAAGGGTTACTGTTGTTGCTGATACGTATAAAATCAATGGTTTTCTTGGGATTGGTGGCATTAAGACTGGTGGTGTTAGTAGATATTCTTTGATTTTATTAAATGCATCTTCACACTTGGTATCCCATTTGTACACTACTCCCTTGTGGAGTAGGTGAGAATATGGGTTCTGTTTGTCCACCAATTGTGCTATGAATCTTTGAATGGATTGGAGCCTGCCTTGGAGACCTCTTAATTGCTTTAATTTTTTTGGTGCCTCCATCTCAAGGATTTATTTTACCTTTGCTGGATCTACCTCGGTACCCCTCATTGATACTATATATCCTAGGAGCTTTCCTAATTGTACGCCAAAGATGCACTTCTTTGGGTTTAATCTGACTTTGTACACTTCCAGTCTGTCAAAGATGGCACTTAGGGTTTCTATGTGATCTTTTCTCTTTCTGGATTTGGCTAAAATGTCATCAACATAGTCTTCAACCATCTTATGGATCATGTCATGTAATATCAATGTCATGGCCCTTTGATATGTTGCTCCTACATTCTTTAAGCCGAATAGCATCATGTTCCAATAGTAAGTCCTCCATGGAAAAGTGAAAGTTGTTTTTGTGTTGGTCCTCTTTAGCTATCATGATCTGATTGTACCCTGAGAATCCATCCATTAGTGACAACATTTCATGTCTGGCTGTCATGTCTACGATCATGTCGATGTTTGGAAGTGGGAAGTCATCTTTTGGACATGCCTTATTCAAGTCTCTGAAGTCTGTGCAAATTCTGATGTTCCCATCAGGTTTTGAAATAGGTACCAAGTTTGACACCCATTTTGAATAATCTATTGGTCAGATGAATCCTGCATCTAATAGCTTTTTTAGCTCCATTTTGACTAATAAGGCGATTTGA
This sequence comes from Sequoia sempervirens, assembly GCA_007258455.2. Taxonomy (NCBI): domain Eukaryota; kingdom Viridiplantae; phylum Streptophyta; class Pinopsida; order Cupressales; family Cupressaceae; genus Sequoia; species Sequoia sempervirens. The sequence goes on along the minus strand of VDFB02271358.1, from coordinate 1,051,714,434 downwards.
GGGTGCATTTTTTGAAGTTTTTGCTTAACAATATTTTCTTCTAGATATACTGCTAAGTGGTGTACCACGACCTCTAGATCAAGCCCAGGCATGTCGACATAGCTCCATGCGAAGTTTATCTATCTTTCTCTTAGGAAGGCTGATAGGAGCTCTTATTCTTTTGATAGTAGTGATACCACATAAAATGTGATGTGCGGGGCTTCCTTTGTTCCTAGGTTGACCAGATTGCATTTTTCTGCCAAGATTGCTGAATTTTCTTGATGAAGAGCTCTAAAAGGAAGATTGAATCCCCCATCCTCGAGCACCTCAAAGAGGTTTTCACCATTGGATACGTCCTTTTTTTTTACTTTTTTCTGGTCAGAGAGTGCCACAATGTGGTTTTCACTCAAGGACTTGGATATTATTCTTAATTTTTCACTTTTGTGACTAAGGGATTCAATTGTTTCCCCATAATAGGCTTGTGTATCTAGCTCGATTATGAACCCTAGTTTGTGATCCCCCTCTGGAATGTTATCTCATAGTCCCATGAATTCTGAGAGTGCTTCATTATTTTAGAATGTATCAAGAATTGGTGGTCCTCGTTGGTCGTATTCGATGAGTTAGGGATATACTAGGTGAACCTCATGATTTTGGTGGTTAGATTCAAAAGATAGGGTGCTAATCATGAAAAGAGTGGTATCCTCAAATAGCCTAGGTAAGTTGGTCGTGGTATCCTCATCATCACCACTATTATAGATGTCAGTTATATCAAATGTAAATTTATCTGTGACTCTACTTGTAAATACTGGTAAGCATAGTTCTACTAGGGTTGGTTGAGGAGGATTATTAACTATTCTAACTGGAGGACTTCAGCCTCGTATGGTTATACTCAGAGGGGTACATCCAAGGCCAAGATTTTTTATCGGTCATGTCTCTAGCATGACAGGTATTATAAGCCCATTGTCATTTTGTCCAAGTCTTTGATTTATGTCATAGCCCATTGTGAGCATCATTTGTAGACCCTTGCTTCTATCATCCATTGGTAAATTGGTTACTAGTCTTTCATCTTGATATAGCATATGAGATGGATCTACTTCAATAACTTCTTTTCCAAGATCTCCCCAACTTGTGAAGTTGGGATAGTCCATAGGAGACATTTGGGATGTGGAGGCTTCATTTATTTGCGGACATCCCCGTGATCTAGGAGATTGTGGTAACTCTCCTACCATAAAATAATTATTAGGGAGCTTGTAGTTTCCACAACCATTATCTTGGATGATGACCTTAATGTCAGAGATGGTGGGAATGGTGGGAGTGGCGAGTGTCTCTATCGTAGAAATGGATGCGAGAGTGGCAGGATCGATGTATGGTGTAGATGGAACCTCATCATTTTTTGGTACTTGGGGGATTTTATAGTACTTTGATTCAAGGATTTTGCAATAGGAGAAGGGTTCGAGATCTCCATGGATAGTAATTTCTTGTCCCTCATGTGTAAATTTCACACATTGATGGAAAATTGATGTTAATGCTTTCATCACATGAGTCCATGGGCATCCTAGGAGAATGTTATACAGAAAGTCAAGGTCCAAGACCTAACAAGTGGCTTCCATGATGGTAGGCTCTACTTGAATAGGGAGTTTGATTGTGCCCTGAGACACTCTTTCTTGATCCTCATATGCTCTTATTGTGATACCCTTTCCTTTTTCAATAGAATCCTCTGATATTTTCAATTGCTTGATGAGACTGAGAGAGAATATGTTCAATCCTGCACCTCCATCCACCAAGACCCTTTTGACTTTGCTCTTGTGTACAATGGATTCCAAGTGAAGTGCATGGTTGTGAGATGGTTGAGTGGGGAAATCCTAGTTGGAGAATGCGAGGAGATGTAATGATATTTCTGACCATAGCTTGGAATTGCTTCGCATCGAGATCTACGGGGATAGTGGATGAAGCCAGTGCTTCCTCAAGAATTTTCTTATGGGAAAATGAGATTTTTAGCAACTCCATGATGGAGATTTGCACTGACATTCTTTTGAGTTGATCTAGGACATTGTATCCATTTAAAACAGATCTAGATGCAGGGACTTTGTTTGGCTGGGATGATCCTACAATAGTAACTTTTGTGCCTCTTGTGGTGACTCCACAATCTTCGAAATAGGCGCCTTTGATGGTGATGACCATGCAGTTTTCATCTAGGGAGGTGATGACCGTTTCATACACATGATTCACATTTGTGTGCGTACCTTTCCCCTTATCTTTGTTATTATTATTCCCTTTATTGCTATGATTAGGCATCAGATTCATGTATATCTTAAGATCTTGGTTTCTTGTAGGTTGTTCCACGTTTATAATTCTTTTATCAATGAGATCTTGGATTATTTTTTTTAATCTCATCCAACTGTTTGTGTTATGGCCTTTGATTTTATGGAATTCATAAAGTTGATTCTCATTATACTAGGGAGGTTTCACATCCGGTTCTTGGTAATTCTCAAAGGTAGGAGCCTTGATGAGTTTTTCATCTATCAACTTCTTCATTATGTCTTCAAGTGGTTCCCCCAAAGTGGTGTACTTTCACTTGGGATAACTCTTGTTGTGTTGGGGTGGTCCCCTTTGATCATTGTGATTATTGATTGTCATATTGTTGTGTGGTTGTTTTGTTATGTGATGATTGTTTTGTTGTTGGATTTGGATTTGTGGTGCAGGTGTATTTTGGTGAGGGGCACTAATGAACATATATCCCTCCTCTTGCGAATTTTTGAGGAGAGAAGTTTGAGGTGTTGCGTGAAAAAATGATGATGATGGAACACGATGGAAAGTAAGAGGAACATTCTTATGTAATGGGTTTTCGAGTATGTTTTTTTCCAAGATGGTATTTGCATCCAAGTTTTGATTATTAACAAGGGGGTGTGTTTGAATAGCATTGAGAAATGCATTTCCCTTATTAACATTGGGTTGGGTTGGAGCAAAAGATGTCGTGATTTGCGGAATGTTTTAGGTGATGTTTTGGGATGGGGGTGTGGATGAGATGGGAATGGTGGATGGGGTTGGAGGAAAAGATGTCTCCACTATGGTACTCATGTCAAAATCCAAAGGAATTTTGTCCCCTTGCTTTGCTAGTTCAAGCATGTATAGCGAAGGGTTAAGCCTCATCATGATATTGACGATATTATGGTTTTTTGGATTTTGAAGCATTTTAGTTATTTCATCGTGAGACATCCCAAAGGTAAGGTTTTCTTCCTGATTTCCTTCTTGTGGGTTTTACGATGATGATATGGTCAAAGGATTGGTTGATTCGACATGATTCATTTCAACATTCATTTAGCTTAGATTGCTTGAAGCGAGTGTTTCTTTGTTGGCTTCCATGCTCTTCTTGTATTGAGATCTAGTTTGAACCATAAAACAAGGATCAGTTTTCAAGATAATGGGAGATGAAATCTCTTGATTCTTTGGATTGACCTTTAATTTATGCCCAAAGTAGAAAATTTTAGGATATCTTGAGGATCAAAAGGTGATATGATGATGATGTAAGAGATGGATGATATGACTGTTTTGATCTTTTGAAAAATCTTGAAGGGGATGCTAGGCTTTTGGGACTTTTGGATATGTTTTGGATTTTGATTTTTTTGATTTGATTTTCTCTTGGGATTGTCCTTGATTGATTGATTTTGGTTTGATTTTAAAAAAATAGACCTTAAGATGTTGGATGATTATCTAAAGGGTAGAATTTCTCAAGGGATGATAATTTGAATACATGTAGGGAGAAGGATGCATCTACCCCCACCTATTCAAACAAGATGATAATTTAACCAAGCATATGTAGAAGGATGCATCTACACATACCTAGCTAAACAAGATGGTTTGATAACTTTGACTAAGCATATGCAAAAGGATGCATCTACACATACCTAGCCAAAGGTGATTTTGATAAGGATTTCAAGGATGTCATCTCAAGGATTTGGTGATTTTGATTTTTTCCAAAAAGCCTAGCGTGAACGATAGTTTCAATATTTTTCCAAAAGATGATGGTGAAATGATGTTTATTTTGATGTTTGAAGGATGGGTGAAAAATATTTTAATTTCCTTTTGATCCTAAGATGAACCCAAAAAAGACACTTTGTTTGCCTAGACCTAGGTATTGAAGAACATTTAATGCTCCTATAGACCTTCATAACCAAAGAATGATTGAACATGCATTTACGGATTTTGAACCAATGACTTTTGTTTTGGGATTTGTATTTTTTTGAAAATCGTGAGGCTTCAACACACATGAAAGTTCATTTTGCTTAGCTTTATTAATGGCTCTATTTTACCAAAAACACTTTCTTTGATTAGGTTTTCCAAAGTAGATGTCCAATGCCTTAATTTCTTCAAATCCCACAAAATATGTTATGTAGAAATTTGATGAACTCAAGGCAAGGGTTGTCTATCGTTTACCTTTAGTAGACAAATTGAGATGTAATCCAAATATTTAGAAACCTTTGAGGATGTGAATGCCAAGGGAAAGCAATAACATATGGATTGAGTCAATTGTATTTGTCTCCTAAAGGGGTTTGAAATTTTGATGAAGATGTTAAATGATTGTTTTCAAGATGTTTTCGTGCAAGCAAAGCATTTTGAAACCATGAATAAGTACAACCCTATGGATGTGTAAGACAATATTTGTTGGATTCCCACTTGGACAAGTCCAGCTACGCTTATCTTTAGTGAATGGTTAGATGCTTGACCCCACTAGCTCCCCTCCATGGCTCATTAATGTCAATCGGGGCAGCCAAGCATCAACACCCATGAAACTCCCATGGCAGGCTTTCCATTTCTAATAAAAGTCTATAAAAGTGTGGGGTGGCTTCAAAATGACCATTCTTGAACCAAAAAATAGATCAAAGGATTTTGGAAATTCTAGCACATGGGTTTTAATAAGGACTTTCCATTCGTGGAGATTGACCCATACGGTGAGAGTCCCCTTTCAGATCCATCTCATCAGAATCAACCGCATGATATTGGAGTTTAATCCAATACCCACATTTATATCCCAGTTGGAAATACTCTTGGATTAGAGTGTTATTGGTTGAGTCCTTCCCTTGGGTGAGTACTTTTTCTCCAAGGCAGGCCCTCTAGGATAAACAAAAGCAAGTAAAGACAATAACCATAACTCGATCAATCTTTGTTGGCAACAGAGAGAGAGAATGTATGCAATAATGCCCCCACTCACACTTGCACAAGATTTTGCTCAAGTTTAAACCCAAATCAAAGTGTGGACGTGATTGCTTTGTCTTAACCTAAAATCATGAAAAAGGCCTTTTGATTCTCAAGATCGCTATAAAGTGCGAGAGAAGGGCATATGACCTTTGTCATTGAATTTATTTTAAGTCTTCACAAAAACAAATTTGCACTTATTCTTATTAAATTCCCAAAGGAATTGTGAGTTTTTTTTAAGCACAAAAAGACAAATGAGAGTTGTTTTGTTCAATTGTTAACCAAAAAGTGAACTCTAGTAAGTTGCATTCCTAATGTTCATTTTAACCCTTGCAAGAAAATTTTGAAAAGGTTCTTTTTAAAGCCCCAAATGAAACTAGTGTCCTAAGAAAGAAGAGATAACAATTTCGTGAAAAAGTGTTAAACAAACACTAAAGTGTTTAAAAGCACTTTGATTTTGTGGAATATCATCCTCATGCTTCTCCTTCCTTCATTTTCAATTCCAACCTATAAGAGGGCAAACCAGTTAGATTCTACAAAATATAGAGATTAAAAAGCAGAAAATAGAAGATAAATTGATCATTAATCAAAAGGCACGTGCTAAAATTTAATTTCAACTTTTTACTCCTTGCTAGTGGCGCAACACATGACTACGTCAGAGTTTGATTTCCTAGCAATGTTGTACAGTGCCTCTTACCAGTCAACGTTGCTCTGTGTCAAGGATAGTGGGCTCAACTGTGTCACCCTTTTTCCCAGCGTCGCAGTTTGATTTTTTTGAAAATTTCTGCGAGTCAAATTGGTCAAGGGTGCAATTTAAAATTCAAAATGTTGGGCGGAAAAACTCTAGCGTCGTAGTTTGAGTTTCCCGCGGTGCTATATGGCGATGCTAAAGAGTCAGCGGTGCTAAAACAACAACACTGAGCTCTCAACGTTGGAATTTTTCTATGTATGAACAAAAACACAAAAAATTGTGAGAAAAGTGATAAAGAATGAGATCAAGCCCTCCTTCTAGAGCTAAATGTGTGAACCCCAATCCGAATACCTGCAAAACGCAATGAATAAACACATTAATTTAGAGATTGCAAGCATGAACAAGGATTCCCCATGAAATCCATTTACAAAACTCAAATTAGGAAGAAAATAATGAAGCACACAATGGAAATGACAAAACAAAGATTGAATCCTAATTAAGTAAGCAAACTCATGATCCCATGGGGGAATTGGTGCCAATTTGATGTAAAAATTGGCCCTTTCCCAATTCCTACGATGCAAGATTGATGTGTGTTGATGATGATTGATGAATGATCCACTTTGTTGATGAAGATTGAGTGCTCCAAGCTAAAAACCTACTTAACCTAGCTAAGAACTCAATGATATTTGATGGAAATGGCTAAATATTTTAGCATAATAACTTTGCATAATTTGTGGATGATAAAATGAGGATATGAGCTCTTTATTTATAGAATGCCATGATGGATGAATGTCCAAATTTGAGCAATGTGGGACTAACATTCATCTAATGGAAAGATGCCACTTGTCAATCCATGAGTGGATGGAGAATGTGCAAGTTTTGAGGATTGTGCCAATAAATGCATATTTTTGAATTTCAAATTTGTTGAAATGACTTGCAAGAGGGAATGGAAAATGCAATAAATGCCACTTGGCTCAAGGAAAAGGACATGTAAGATGGAGTAAATGCCTTGTTGGATGTACATGTCCATTTGGATTTTTTGAATTCAAACTTGAAGGATATTCCAAAAGATGCCTTGTGAGGAAAATAGAGATTTAATAAATGAATTAAATATATTTTCATGTGCAACTTGCAAAATCTAGAGGATGGGACATGAAAAGAGATTAAATTAATCAAGGGTCAATTAATTTAATAAGAGGTTAGATGATGTGACTTATTTGACTTAGATTTTAGGATATATTTAAATCAAATAATGAGAAGAATGTGATAAGAGATTAATCAAATAAAGATTTTGATTTATTTAATTAAAAGAGATGATGTTAGATTAAATTAAATAAGGTTTTAATTTATTTAATTTAATAGATAGACTTTAGAGATTTAATCAAATAAAATTGATTATTTTATTTAAAAGGGATAATTAGATCAGATTGATTGATTTAATTAACAAAAGAGAGTGACTTAATTAGATAAAATAATTTATTTAATTAAGAGAGGAATATTGATGAATTTAATCAGATAAGGGGAATTTGATTAAATGGTTAGACCGAAGGATGATTCAGGATGAAATGATGTTAGTAGTCACGATCAGATGCAGAATGTCAATCGGTATATTTTATATGTCTATACCTTCTATCACACAATAGAAAATATCTATAGCATCAACATCAACACAACCACCAACAGAGCCAAGTACAAAGTTTAATGGATGATTTATCAAAGAAAAATTCCCTATGGAAGATTTTGAGGATAGAGAAGTTCTAAGTTGGCTCTATAATGATGAAGATGAAACAGTTCTTAATGTCAAACTACCTACTAATCAATATGGTAAAGGATATTCAATCATGCAAAAGATGGGCTATGATGGTAATGGTCCTATCAGAAAGATAAAAGGAGTTGTTGAGCCTAGTCACCTTCCAGGACTTGCTACAAAAGATAAAACAAGACTAGGCTATGATACTAACTCAAATGAAGTAACATCTAAGCAGTTGCATGATACTATTCTCACATTGCAAGAAGGTTCTAATACAAGAGAAGCATGTTTGACAACAATTCAAAATTTCATGGATAATAACTCTGACACAGACTTTGGTGAATACGAGTGGGACACCATCTACAATAATGAGTTCTGGAGGGATAAAAAGGTTGATGCGATACACAAGTATACACCTACTCTAATCAAAGGTGAAAGTTCAGGGACCCAACCACAAGAATCTGAACTACAAGGTGACTATGATTTGAGTGATACCGAGTTAGATTTAAACAAACAAGACTATCGTGAGAACAGTACAATCATTGATCTGCCTCATACCTCAAATCTTATAGACAACTCCATTATAACCATAACCATAGCCAATTTCACACAACTCGATGACCTGCTACCTTTGATCCATCCTGATCTCATTGACTGGGATTCATCTAAACCTATCAATATACCTATGTTTCCAAGCGATGAATCTATCATGAACTTTCTTTCCACAGACAACAAAAATGATTGTTCCACTAGCGATTTTCAACACAGAGTCTTTAATCAGGAGAGTGTCAAGTCTCCTAGCTGCAAAAATAAAAATAAAAAAGAAAGATATAATGGTGAAAACCAGAATTTGGCAATATTAGATCAAACAAAAGATAAAATAAAGAGCGTATTAGATGGTGAAAACCTTTTCAAGGCACCAGATGATAGGATACTTGACACTCTCCCATAGCACCATCATGAGTGATTGCCTATCTTGATTGAGCCTACAAAAGAGGTTAATCTTGAAACTACATAACATCAATGGATTCTATAGTTAGTTGTATCAATGACAGATAAAGAAGTCCTAGAGTTCATGGAATTTCTAAGAGCAAATCAAGTCAACTTTGCCTGGTCGTATGCAGACATGCCAGGTCTTGATCCTGATCTTATTATGCATCACTTGTCCATCAAGCCAGGATTTAAGCCTATGAAAAAAAAACTCAAAAAGATGCATCCTCATGTTACATTACTGGTTAAAGAAGAACTCAAAAAACTCCTTGATGTGGGATTCATAAGATCAATTGACTATGCAGAATGGATCTCCAACATTGTTCCTGTGTCCAAACTAGATAAATGTATCAGAGTGTGCACTGATTTTAGAGATCTTAATAAGGCATGTCTTAAGGATGACTTCCCACTTCCAAACATTGACACTATTGTTGATCTGACAACTGGCCACACCATGTATTCACTAATGGATGGTTTTTCTGGTTATAACCAAATCAAGATTGCACTTGAAGACTAGGACAAAACAAATTTCACATGTCCATGGGGGACTTATTGTTGGAACGTCATGCCTTTCGGTCTAAAGAACGCTGGGGCTACTTACCAAAGAGCTATGACTACAATCTTTCATGACATGATGCACACATTCATGGAAGATTATGTAGATGACATATTGTCCAAATCATACACAAGAGAAGGACATCTTGAAGTGTTATCCAAAATCTTTGCAAGGTTGGAAAAGTTCAAAGTTCGCCTCAACCCCAAGAAATGTGTTTTCAGGTTCACATTTGGGAAGCTCTTAGGATACATAGTGTCAGCAAAAGGAATTGAAGTAGATCCTGCCAAGGTGCAAGCAATCATGGAGATGCCTCCACCAAGAAATATTAGTCAGTTGAGGTCATTACAGAGAAGACTTCAATCTATACGAAGGTTCATCACACAGTTGGCTGATAAGAGTCTACCTTTCACACATCTACTACATAAGAATGTTCCTTTTAGATGGGATGACAAGTGTGAAATGGCCTTTCAACAAATCAAATAGTACCTGATGAACCCACCAGTTCTAGTGCCACCAAATCCAAAAAAACCTCTAATCTTATATATTGCTGCAATAGAGACATCTTTGGGGGAATTATTAGCACAAGAGGACTCTATAGGAAAAGAACGTGCCATTTATTACATCAGTGGAATGCTAACAAGTCATGAACTCAACTACACTTTCATTGAGAAGGCTTGTTTGGTAGTAGTCTTTGCCTCACAAAAATTTTGACACTACATGTTAACTCATACAATCAATCTTGTTACAAAGATTGATCCACTCAAGTATCTATTGAGGAAAGCTACATTGATAAGAAGGCTAGCAAAATGGGTCATGATCCTAAGTGAGTTTGACATTGGGTGCTACCACAATAGTGGTTTACACTTTCTGGGAGATCCTGATTTTTGCTGAAATCACATATTTTTAGAAAATATAATGATTTAAGCCTTAAAAAGTTCCATTTAAAAGATTCCAATTGAAAAGGGTTTGATCAAACCATCTTAGACCAATCCCTCTTGGATAGAACCCTGCTAGTTTTAAACCATACCTATAACGGAGTCTCCTTTACACCTATCAAAATGATGATAAAAAATCACTTTTGATTTACCTTTTGGGGGATCAAATGAATTCATTTAATTTTATTTTTTTCAAGTATGTAGTCTTTATTATAAGCTTCCAAAAAAGTATAATTTTAATTTAATTTAATTTGATTATTATATTTATTTTTATTTTTTGTGAATGTAGGTTTTTCACTGAAAATCAAGCTCTTTGTTCTTCACATGTGGAAAATAGTAGATTATAATTTTTTTTTTGAAAAATATGAGTGTACTAGATATTGAAGTCCTTGATCCAACAAAAAAAGAAAAAAATAATTTTGATACATACAAAAAAGTTACACGTTATATGGTCCGCCTATGTCTGAATCATAATTCGTTTGACTTCGAAACTTGAATAAGGAAAAAATATTCAATAAAACACTATGAAACCAATTGAAAGCACTAGATATAATAGTTACAAATCTAAATTCAAAAAAAAGTATTTTATCCTTCATGGAAAAGTTATGCATGATACAGTGAGCGCCACTCCTTAAAAATGTTGTTTACTGAAAAAAACTAGTTTTTGAAGGAGATGGAAATAGAAGTACATATTGATTCTAAAAAAAATTGATATATGATGAGGGCATAGCCCGAGACACAGAAAATAACCCACAAACAAAAGAATAATTTTATTATTCAGAAAATGGAGCTTCTTACATGCAGAGGATCTCAATCCCCAAGTTCTACGACACATGCAAATTACAGGAAATTACAGAATAACCCTTTCACAATATGCGAGCTTGTCCCCCAAAAAGTTACCCAAAAATTAGAAACTTGCCCATAAATAGAGCTCCTCATTAGTTTGGAGCCAAAAAAATATTCAAATTTGATTTTAGGCGGTTTGGCGCCGAAAATTTACAACATGAGGTTCAAATTTCAAAAGAGCATTTGCAATTGTATCTTCTAGAAAGTGCGCCAACTTCCCGAGGCCATAACTTTTGATCCAGGGCTTAGATTCGTGAACTGTTTGAATCGTTGGAAAGGTCTCAAAATCAAGAACGTGCTTGAAATTGCTACACCGATTTCAACAAGTTTTGGGGCCATTCTGGGAACTCTAAGTGCCTCAAATCCAACTCAAAAGATTTTTAGGGGCAAATTTGGGAAACTAAAACTGCAATATCTTTCAACTTAGGAATAGAAAATAAAAACCATAAATTGGGAATTTAATTATGACGAAAAGGGTATCCAAAAATGTAAAAACATCTAAAAAACCAAGAAACTTGAAATTTAACTATTTTTGGATGATGCAAGATTGCCCTTACACCACTGGATGATCCTGCATCAGACACCCAGGGTAATTTGAGAGGTTACCTCGTCACATCTCAGATGTTTGAGGAAAACCCAACCGATCAACCGCTGCCTTAGATAGCTAGAATGAATCTTCCACAGGCCTTCCTCTCCATTTCACCAGGTATTCTTCATGTTGTTTGTTTCTGGTACTCCTTCCCACACAACTATCCAAGATTGCTTCAATCTCCTCCCTTTCTGAAGTAGGTGCTGGAATGTCATATTTCCCTATTGTTGGTGCTTCCTCCATTCCACCTTCATGATACTCTGTTAGATCTAAAATGTTGAACACAAGAGAAATGTTGATTCCATCAGGCAACTCTACCTCATATGCATTCCCTGAATCATGCTTCTGCAAAATCTTACAGGGACCAAATTTCTTCATCTTCAATTTATTATAGGTTCCCATGGGAAACCTTTCTTTCCTCAAGTGGACCATTACTTCATCACCAATCTAAAACTCCTTATATCTCCGCTTCTGATCTGCCTTAGCCTTATACTGCATATTCATCTTGTTAATATGTTCTCTTACCTTCTCATGTATATCCTTGATGTGTTATGCAAAATCTTCAGCTTTAGCATTTATTTTCTTCTCTTGGTCCATCTTCCTCAATTATGGAGCTGTTCTGGGGCTACCTCCATACACAATCTGGAACAGTGATCTACCAATGCTTCTATTGACAGAATTGTTGTAAGAAAATTTTGCTCAGGGTAAGATCAAGTCCCATCCCTTGGGTTTATCTCCTACCAAACATCTCAGTAGGTTACCCAGACTCTTGTTAATAGCCTCTGTCTGCCCATCTGTTTGTGGATGGTGTGTAGAACTGAACTTCAACTCTATCTTCAACTTCTTCCACAAGGTCCTCCAAAAGTACCACACAAATTTGGTGTGATGATTTGAAACAATACTTTTTGGAAAACCATGTAGCCTCACCACCTCTTTGAATAACAAGTCAGCAATGCGGACTGCATCATGGGTCTTTTGACATGGAATGAAATGTGCCATCTTCGAAAACCTATCAACCACCACAAAGACTGAATCATTCCCTCATTGTGTCCTTGGCAAACCAAGAACAAAGTCCATACTTATATCCTCCCATGGCCTCTCTGGTACAAGTAAGGGCTGATATAACCTGTATTTTGGCTCACTCCTTTAGCCATCTGACATACCCTATAGCTTTGTACAAACTTCTTCACATCCTATGACAACTGAGGCCAATAATAATGCTCACTGATAATAGCAATCGTCTTAGCCCGACCAAAATGTCCTATCATTCCTCCACTATGCTTCTCCTTTATCAGGTTCTCCCTCATGGAATTCCTTGGGATACACAATTGACTACCCTTAAATAACATATCATCCTGGATTATGAAATCCAGCCACCTTGTCCTGTTCACTGTAACAGGTTCCTTGCAAGCTTTCCAAGCCTCTGCAAAATTAGGATCTTCTGCATACAATGTCTTGAGTTTATTGAACCCAACTACTTCAATCTGCATCTTTGTCATCAATGTATGCCTCCTACTTAAGGTATCTACAACCCTATTTGACTTCCCACTTCTGTGTTTCAAAAAAAAGGTATAACTCTGCAAAAACTCTACCCATTTCATATGCCTCTGATTTAATTTTCCCTGACTATTTAGGTATTGCAAAGCTAGATTATCAGTGTATAAACAAATTCCTTTGGAAACAAATAATGTCTCCATTTCTTTAATGCTTAAACTATCGTATCAAATTCATGATCATATACAAAATACTTTCTCTTGGAATCATTTAACTTTTCACTGAAATAGGCAATGGGCTTACCTTCTTGGCTCAACACTGCTCCAATGGCACAACCACTAGCATCACAATCCACCTGAAACACCTTGTTGAAATCTGGGAGGGCTAGAACAGGTTTCTCTATCACCTTCTGCTTCAATAGTTCAAAATTTTTTGCTGCTCCAGTGCTCCACTTGAATTCTTTTCTATCCCTCTCATTGTTTCAGTCAGGGGTCCACAAATACTACTGAAGTTTCTAATGAACTTTCTATAAAAACTAGCCAAACCATGGAAAGATCTCACCTCAGTAGTAGTTCTTGGGGTAGGCCATTCTAGAATAGCCTTTACCTTCTCTGGGTCCATCTTGAGACCTTCTGCTGAGACAACAAACCCCAAGTACACTAACTCCCTCTTCACAAAACTGCACTTCATATTAATCAACAATTTCTCTTCTCTTAACTTCTCAAAGACTCTCCGAATATGCATTAGATTCTCATCCAACGTCTTACTAAAAATCAAAATATCATCTAAATACACAATAAAAAAACTTCCTAGAAATTCTTTTAGTACCTCATTCATGAGCTGCATGAATGTACTCGATGCATTGGTTAGCCCAAAAGGCATGACTAACCACTCATACAGGCCCTCTTTGGTCTTGAAGGTAGTTTTCCATTCATCTCCCTCTCGAATCTAGTTCTGGTGATATCCACTCTTTAGGTCAATATTTGTGAAGTACTGAGCTCCACTCAAACAGTCCATCAGGTCATCCATCCTTGGTAGGGGAAATCTGTACTTGATTGTTATCTTGTTTATGGCTCAGGAATCTGTACACATCCTCCACTCCCCATCCTTCTTTGGTGCTAATGCTGTAAAGTCGCACAGCATGGACTCAAACTCTCTGTATGAAACCCTTTCTCAACAACTCTTGAACTTGTCTATTCAACTCCTCATTTTCACTGGAGTCATTCTATGAGCTACCTTATTTGGAAAACTCGAGAATCAAGTCAATCTGATGACTGATCTTCCTTATTGGTGGTAAACCTTCAGGTACATTATCGAGAAACAATATCCTGAAACTCATCCAACATCCCAGAAACTTCTTCTGGAACCTTCTCACTATCCTCCTTACTCACTCTAGGAATCAATGCATAACACACATGCTCATGTTTCATACCTTCTAAAAATTTTCTTCCATCTACATAACAAATTCTAGCACTACTGCATACTTTTTCTTTGGTCTCCTTCAGGGGTTTCAACTTATGATGAACCCCATCCTTTGTCAAGGAATAAGTGTTTGCATGGCCATCATGTATAGCTCACCTATCGAATTTCCACGGCCTCCCCCACAACATGTGACATGCATCCATGGGGATGATATCATAGAGTACCTCATCATGGTAGCTCTTGATCTTGAACTTTACTAGGCACTGCTCATTGACCAAAAATTTGTGGTCTTTCTGCAACCAGGCAATCCGATACGGATGTGGGTGTCTTTCCCTCTTCAGCTTCAACTTTGTGACCATATCCTTTGACACCAGATTATCAGTGCTCCCACTGTCAATAATGACATCACAACATTTTCCTTCACACTTGCACCTTGTGTGAAAAAGATTCTTCCTCTATTATGGTTCCTTTTCCTCAGTCACTAGGGCTCTCCTAATCACTAGGGTTTCTCCCCTTTCAGCATCATCTGAATGTTCGGATTGGGCCTCCTCATCTACATGTGCAACCCTTCCATGACCTTCTGGCCTTTTGTCTACCCTTCCTTAGTGTTGTGGACATTCATAGTCTCGATGCCCTTCTTCACCACACTGGAAACACATTCCTTTGAAACCACCTCTTCCAGATCCTTGTCCATATCTCCCTCATCCTCTGCCTCTTTGATCACCACTGTTTTGATCATGAGGGTGGTAGAAGTTGTCATTCTTTTGGGTTTGGCTGGTACCCACATCTTCACTTTTCTTTTCTTCATCATTTCAGCTTCCTGAAGGTCTTCCATTGCCCCTTCCATTTTGAGCTCCTCATCCTTTTTTCTTGCCATCAAATCTTTTGTTCAGCTTCTCTTCCACCTTCAGAGAAAACCGATACACATCCTCAATGGTGGTCATTATGACTAGGCTTAACTCCTCCTGAATGCTTGGTCGTAACTCATTAAGATATCAGACTACCTTCTCCTTATTGGCCTCTGTGTGACCCATTCTGATGATTATCTTGTGAAAATATTCAGTATATTTTTTCACAGATCTGCTTCCTTGTTTCAACCCTTGCAATTTCTTCAACGGATCTAACTCATAGTCCACTAGTATTAACTACTTCTTCAGTTTCTCTACCATGCGATCCCATCTGGTGATCTTGACTTTTCCTCTTCGATTTCTTTCCAACTGGACCTCTTTCCACCAAATACTGGCATGGCCCTTTAGCTTCATTTTCACAAACTTAACCTGATCTGGGTCCTCTATTTCCTCATACTCAAAATATTCTTCTAACTCGTTGATCCAGTCGATCAACTCTTCTGGGTTCAGACTTCTGGAATAACTAGGGACTTCTGCTCTGAGTCTTTTCCTGATCTTTGAAATGGCCCTTATTAGCCACATTTGGTCTTGATCAATTGCTTCTTCTTACTCTTCTACATCTAGACCTTCTTCCTCTCCTTCATCCTCACTTTTCTCCCTTGGGTTTAACCCTCTTCTCAACTGCTCTTGTAACACATCAATTTGTCTATGGAGGGCTGCCAGTGCATCTCTTCCACCAACATTTCTGCCACCTCAACCACCTCTGGCACCACCATGCCTACCAAACACCACTCTTGGAGGCATATTTCTTGACCTTGACCCACAACCATGGTCCTAGTGTGAACTGCCTCATGATCGGTGATCTGTCCACACGCTCAAGAAAACTCGCTCTTATACCACTTGATGAGGCCACAGGCTGAGACACATAAAATAATCCACAAACAAGAGAATAATTTTATTATTCAGAAAATGGAGCTTCTTACATGCAAAGGATCTCAATCCCTAAGTTCTACGACACATACAAATTATAGGAAGCTACAGAATAACCCTTTCGCAATATGCGAGCTTGTCCCCCAAAAAGTTACCTAAAAATTAGAAACCTGCCCATAAATAGAGCTTCTCATTAGTTTGGAGCCAAAAAAACATTGAAATTTTATTTTAGGCAGTTTGGCGCCGAAAATTTACAACATGAGATTCAAATTTCAAAAGAGCATTTGTAATTGTATCTTCTAGAAAGTGTGCCAACTTCCCGGGGCCATAACTTTTGATCCGGGGCTTAGATTTGCAAACGGTTTGAACCGTTGGAAAGGTCTCGAAGTCAAGAACGCGCTCAAAATTGCTATACTTATTTTGACAAGTTTTGGAGCCATTTCGGGAGCTCTAAGTGCCTCAAATCCAACTCAAAAGATTTTTATGTGCAAATCTAGGAAACTAAAAGTGCAATATCTTTCAACCCAAGAATAGAAAATAAAAACCATAAATTGGGAATTTTATTATGATGAAAAGGGTATCCAAAAATGTAAAAACATCTAAAAAACTGAGAAACTTGAAATTTAACTATTTTTGGGTGATGCAAGATTGCCCTTACACCACTGGATGCTCCCGCATCACTATCGGTGCCCGAAAGTGAAGATTTAGTTAGAAAAAAATATTTTAGTGTCCAGTTTGGCTAAAAATTTTAAACCAGTATTGTGGGATCACCCCATTCATTATGTTGATCACAAAGCGATCAAAGGACAAGTTATCCCTGATCAACTAGTTAAAGCACCACTACAAGTAGAGCATCCCATGCACATTGAATTTCTAGAAGCTGATGTATTCACTACAAAATCAAAGCAACCTTGGTCTTTATACTTTGATGGTTCTTTCACTTAACACGGATCAGGGGCAGGCATACTCTTTGTCACCCCTCAAGGAAATACCAGTCTTCGGTCATATAGACTAATGTTTCCATGCACTAATAACATAGTCGAATATGAAGCTTTAATCACTAAACTCAAGATAGCATTGGAATGGAGGATCACATAACTACAAGTTTATGGTGACTCACACTTAGTCACTAATCAGATCAATGATGATTATTAGACCAAAGATGAAAAATTGTTACCATATAAGAAAATTGTTGATGATTTCAAGAATTACTTCATGGATATCAAGTTCATATAGATTCCAAGACTTGATAACAAAGTTGTTGACACCATGGCCATGATCACATCATTATTGCAACTCCCAAAATTAGGCTCGCTATGAATTTCTGGTGGAACAATCATTTAAACCTTCCTATGACACACCTGAAAGCCAAATCATTTGCCACTTAGTAGGATCCAATTCACCTTGGTATGGCAAGATTTATGCCTACCTAAAAGATGACATCTTACCAGCTGACTTATCCCATAACCAAAAGCATAATTTTATTCGCCAATCCTCTCGCTATACTCTTATCGTTGACACCCTTTATCACCACGGTCTTGATGGTACTTTACTTCAATATATTGAACGTGATGAATCTGAGAAGGCTTTACAAGAAGTTCATGGTGGAATTTTTGGTACTCATTTGAATGGACTGAGCTTATGCAAGAAATTGATTAGAATGGGTTACTACTGGATGACTATAGAGAGGGAATCATTCACTTTTGTGAAGAAATGCTCAAAATTTCAGATTCATGGGAATCTCATTCATGCCAACCTGGCCATTCTCTCAATGGGGGTTAGATCTAGTTGGCAAGATTCATCCTTCATCATTGAACAAACACAAGTTTATCATCACAGTGATAGAGTACTTTACCAAGTGGATTGAGATAGTACCTCTCACTAAGGTTACCGGTAGACAAATCATGTCATTCATACTCAACTATCTCATTTGTCAGTATGGAATTCTCAACTCCATTATCATAGATAATGGATGACCATTCAAGAATCAGGATGTTGATGAACTTTGTGAGAGATTCCATATCCAACATAGATATTCAACACCTTATTATCCACAAGAGAATGGCCAAGCAGAAGCCTCAAACAAAACAATACTAAAAATCTTAAAGAAGACTATGAATGATGCAGGGAAAGATTGGCATGTTCAACTAAATCCCGCATTATGGGCTTACAGAACTAGCAACCAAATGCCAACAAGAGAAACACTGTATGCTCTTGTCTATAGAGCAGAATCCATTTTTCCAACTAGAGGTTGATATTCCCTCACTCAGGGTATATTGAAGGGTCTCACAATAGATGATGACTACCGAGTTTCTCGGCTACAAGAGCTGGAACTCCTTGATGAAAAGAGACAATGAGTAGCTGATCATTTGAAAGCATATCTATAGATGATGTGTCGAAGCTATAATAAGAGAGTCAAGCCATGTACATTTCAGATTGGTGATCTTGTTATGAAAGAAAAATGACAAAATTAGTAAGATAGAGAGAAGAAAGAAAAGTTTGAACCAAATTGGCTGGGTCCTTACATGGTCATCGCCATATATGGTTCAGGAGCATACAAGCTATCAATGCCAGAAGGGGACCTGTTTGAAGAACCTATCAACAACATGCACCTAAAGAAGTATTATGTCTGAAATAGTTATCATCATCCATAAAAGTCTTGAAAAAAATCATAAAAATTAGAAAAAGTCCAAAAAAAATCATAAAAAACAATAGAAAAAGTCCTAAAAAAACACAAAAACAATAGAAAAAGTCCTTAAAAAAACACAAAAGTAGCAGAAAAAGTCCTGAAGAAATACAAAAACAACAGAAAAAAGTCCTGAAAAAATCATAAAAAATAAAAATAAAAATAAAAATTTCCTAAAAATATATATATATATCATCGTAGGGTGAAAACCTCGCAACAGGTAGTCTATTGACAAGAAAAACACAAAAAAATAAAAAAGAAATAAAAAAATGCAATTAAAACAAATAGTGAAAATTTGGCAAACAGACGCTATTTGTAGCTCTCCATCTATTAGTTCATGTTTTGCACTTAACTTCTTAGCCTTCATTTCATACATCTTTCCATCATCTTAGGGTCGTACCAGCATCATACTGCCATCATTTTCCTCGAGCGATAACGTCTTACCATGGCTTGATCATTGTACATATTCATTTCAGAAAGTTGCATCAATTCTACGGGGCAAACAATTGATATATTGGGGGCAATCAACTTTCAGGTTTTACTGAAACAACTAGACAATGACATAAAACCCAATCATGCAAACAAACAATCAAATCACATGAACAACTATCCAATCATTGATCCATATCACAATAGTTTTCAACAAGTACCATATCATGACTCATATCTAGATGATCTAAAATCTGAATAATGTTTGGAATAGTAGTATTTTATTTTGAACAGTGGTTGTTTGAATTTTTGATATCATCCCTCTGGAGCACACTCGATGATGTACTAAACTAGAGTGGCGAGGAAAGAGGATGATTTTTCTTTGTCTTTTGTCTTGAGGTTAACTATCAATCTGGTGCAAATATGTCGGGAGACATAATTTCTACTGTGTATCATTGATGATAGTTCCAAAGTTGCATCAGAAAGTGGTTAGTCTTTGTTTGTTTATGCAAGAAATTCTCATGTCATCTTGGTTCAATTATACCTCGATGCTTGTGTTCACTTGCTATATCAAAAATCATGAAAGTTGTACTCAGGTCATCATTAGTGCTAATTTACCCTCTGATGCTTGTGCATACATCCATATTATAAAATGCTCTATGATGATTCAAGAAAGCTAATAGAAGGCTCAACAAATGGTTGGTTTCATTTAGTTGCATTTCATTTAGATCATTGTACATATTTGCATACTGGATTTGCGTCAGAGTTTTAAAAGGATAAACAAAAACATCAATGACTGTCATGTCTCTTTAGACTAGTTGTGGAGGACATTTGGAAATTTGTTTCATTATCATCTTTTATCTTCATCATCATTTCATTACCATTATCATTTCATCCAGGTCATGTATATATTGTATCATTTATCATTTATCATTCATTTGCATATCATTTCAATCCTTTATCATTTAGTTATCCATCCTTATGCATTATCATTTCATTTATCATATCATATAATTTCATTGCATGCCATTGATCATTCTCATTTTATATCATCTTCATATCATTCATTTAGATCCTTTATCATTTCATATCATTCATTTATCCCTTAGGTATTTCATATCATTTCCATTTTCATATTATCTATTGTCTTCATATCATTAACATATTACTTATCATTTTTATATCCATGTCATTTTCATTTTAGCATTTCATTTCATCCCATTTATCATTTCATTTTCATTTCATTTTAGCATTTCATTTTCATTTCATCTTAGCATTTCATTTCATCACATTTATCATTTCATTTCATCATTTTATTTCATTTAATTTATTATTTCATTTCATAATCTATTTTCATTTATCATTTCATTACATCTTCATTATCATTATCATTTTATTACCTTTTTGACATCATTTCATTTCATATCATTATCATTATCATTTCATCATTCATTTCATATTCATTTCATCATCATTTCACTACATTTCATTTCATATCATTTATCATTATCATACATTTCATTATTATTAATCATTTCATTTCATATCATTATTCATATCATTTATCATTTATCATTTTTATATCATATTGTTTGTCATTTTTCACATAACATTTGACCCATATCACCTATCTTTCATATAATTTCCTCTACATATTACAAATTCATGATGCATTTCACAGATATAATCTCCATTTTCCATCACATCATTATTTCTTGCATTTGAAAAATTCGAAAACAAAAGTTCCATACATACATTACATTTCCACATCATTTGCAAACACATTACAAGCAATCATTTTAAAGGTCATCCACCTGCATGACATCATTAGTATGCATCATAAATCATCATCATAAGCATATCATAAACCATCCTACATATCATGTTAGTCATCAAATCATTAACATTCATATCAAAATCAATAACCAATACATATCCATATCATCATCACATCAAAGAAACACATCATCAAAACTCATCGCCACTACATATCATCACTCATCAAAAATAAATACAAATGTCCAATGTTCAATGAAACTGACAAGTCTAGAGAGATACATAAGATATGATAAAAAAAAATGTACATGCTCCAAAAATGATATACATGTGTGAAATACATCAATAATACTGCAACAATCAAAATCACATGTCAAGGTTGGCTAGTCGAGGCCCTTGATGGAGCTAGTCTAGCAGATGGTGGTCTACCACTACCCCCTACATTAGGATCCCATCAAGGCCCTGTGACCCCTCTGCTCTGTGTCATCATCTGTGATCTACTTCTAGTCCTACTATGGGACTATGGGTAAGGCTCTCTGTAGTCAGGACACAACTCCTCATACCTAACTCGATAATATCGAGTATGCTCTACTTCCCTCAGTCTAAAGGAGTATCTCTCTGCTATCAACTAGGCTACTTGTGGGTTTAGGGTAGGAGGAGGTACCTGTACCTGTTCCTATGCCTATGCCTATGCCTATGCATGTGCAAGTTGTGCCTATGCAAGTTGTGCCTGTAACTGTATTACAACACTCTGAGCCTAAGCCAACTTGCTCTGCAACTATGCTTGTTGATCTTGAAGCATTTGAACTTGGGCCTGTAGAGTATCTATCTGTGCCTACTATGACATAGAAGCAACCCTAATCACTATCCTCCATCCAATACCATTCCTCAGCCTCCGCATAATCTAAACACTACCCAAAAATTCTTGCCCTGGTCTCACTAGCTCACTCTCACTGGCCTATGCTCCTCACCTCTTCCATCTCCACCATCATCCCCATCACCATCATCTGAACCCTCCTCATTTCCACTATCATCCTCCTCTCCTCCACCAACTGCCTGCTCCCCACCTGCCACATCGTCCTACCTCCTAACCCCTGGTTGCAGTGCCACCAAAATGGGAGCAGGCTCATCTAGACATGTGAACTATGAAAATGGGTCTATGTGATAGTAAACTGAGTACTCCTCTGACATGCCTGCATCAATAATATCAGGTCTGCCATCCCATACCTCAAGCTGTAAATTTGTATACTTTGTATAAGCAACCTGATATGAAATGCAGGGTCCCCATCCAAGCTCATCCTTGCACTGTCCATAGTGCGCAACACCCTGAGGCATCCCTTGTGTGAATCCAAAATTCCTTTGTACTCGCAAGGCCAAAAACCTCTCTATGATGAATGGAGTACGACCTATCAAAAAATGGGGTATACATACACACAAAATCTCCAACTGATCTATATCCCACACCTCACAATCTGTGTAGGGCCTCCATATCATTAAATCTATATCATCCAGGGTCTGTCTCCAATACTCCAACTTTCCTAGCTTGGGTTGGAGAAGTGAAATAGAATATGCATATACATATGGCCTACCTAGTGGCCTAACTCTCAAAAAAAGTGGTCTAGTCACAACAATATGCTCCCATGCCCAGATTTGGAGAAGGGTAACACCACACGACAAACTCGCTGAGCCTCTGTACACAACCTGGTGCAAGTCATGATATAAATGAGCCAACATGTAGCTCCCCCAAGCATATCTCTATGGTTGAACCATCATCTGCTTGATAATCCTCCCCCACCCAACTGATAGTCCCTTTGACTAGTGGTCTGGACAAAGGAAACCTCCAATAAATGCACCCAAAATAGCAAGTAAGGCCAGATATCCCCTAAAATCTGCCCATGGCACTCAGTACCTTGCTATCTGTGCATCCCCAAACACTCTTCATAGTGCGTCTGTCCCACCTAACTCCTCGTGATCATAGAACAAAAGGGCACCTACCACTGGAATACTCAAGATCCTATATACGTCCTTAGGGGTAACAGTCATCTCACCCATCGGCAAATGGAAGGTGTTATGCTCTAAATGTCATCTCTCTGCTAGCGTGGTCAATAGTCCCCTGTTGAACAAAATAGGAGGCATAGATAGCAAAGGTCCCAACCCACATACTACTATTAGCTGGACATCTATAGGTGTTACCTCTGGTATCTGGTCCCACCCCGCAGGGTGGTGCTCTCTAATTTGGAGGTTTTTGAAAACCTCCTATTTTTTGTCATCACAAAGACAATCAATCAGACTCATATCATCGACTCATATCAGTGACACATATCAGACTCATATCAGTGACCCATATCAAGTGTTCTATCTAAGTGACTCATATCAGGAAATCAATGCTAAATCTATCAAATCAATCTACTCTATCATCATTTACTCTTTGTTTTCTTTTTCAGGAAAGAAAATTTATCACCAGTCACATGATTATCCTATTTGTACTTTAGTCACGAATGCAAATATGTTTTCAATCACATCATCTACTATTTTTTTTCTATCATAGAAAGCAAATTTATCAGAAGTCATATCAATTATTATACTCTTTGCAAACAAAGTTATCAACTATCTACTCTTTGTTTCTATTTTGGGAAACAAAGTTATCAATTCATCATTTATCAAATTTTCTATCATTTCTATTCAAATCAACATGATGACAAGACAATACATCTGTCTATTGACCAACAAAGCAATATACATCATCATTTTTCATCAACATGGGCATTATGTTTAAATTTCCTGGATGTGCTAATCTGCAGCCTCTATGCACTAAAACACTAAATGCGCTAAAGTTTCCCCCCAATGCACTAAAACTTGGATGTGCTCTTTTGTGCCCTAAAAGCGCTAAAACAATTCCTCTATGCACCATTTCCCTATATGCGCTAAATCACCAACTGAATGCGCCATTTCATCTACTCGAAGCGCTAAAACCCTACAAGCACTATTATGTTTCCTATATACGCTAAAGTATCTAATTCCTATCGACATCCTATAAGCACTATTTTGTGTATCGTATGCGCTAAACTGGCTTTTTCCCACTAAAGCTAAATTGCACCCTAAATGCGCTACATCAAATATCGAAAGCACTACTCTATTTCCTAAAAGTGCTAAAATGAACTGTGAAAACCTAAATTCGCATGAAAATGTCACAAAAAATGACAAATAAAAAAATTTCAAAGCACAAAGGGTTGAATCGACTTACCAGTGGTCTGTAAGTGGCTGGTCTCTGGTATCAGCAGGCTCGCTCAAATCTATGTCTGTGATACAGAATCTCCATCTTGCCAAGTCACCATTAGAGCACAATATTAGTAAAGTCAAAAGGTGAAAATGACTTGTCCTTTTTACCCTTTTTACCTTTTAATGGTCAAACAAGGTGAGTTTTGGTGGAATTTTGTTATTTTAATCTAGGGCATCTTTTAATCAATTATCGGGAGCTAAATCATTGTCTCTCTAATCCAAATTTTATCATCAAATCAACATTTTCTCATCATCAGTGATTTATCTCCTGAGGGGGCATCATCAGTATCAGACACATTTTTTTTAATTAGGGGCATATCAGTTAAAATTTTTCGATCAGGGGCAAAATCAGACACAACAAAATTTCAAAAGCATGAATATTTTCTTTGAAGCAATGTGTTTCACACATCACTTCAAAGAGGGGAAAAATGTATATGCATAAAATTGGTCATGTCTAATCCTAGCATTTAATTAAATATTTACTATTTAATTAATTTATCTAAAGTCCTCTAAATATGATTAAATTTAATTAATTTAATTATATTGTTCATTCACTTTATTCTTCCACCTTAATTAAATAAATTCGCTTTATTTAGTTATTTCACATTCATATGTCTACTTGATTAATTAAATAAGTACACTTTATTTATTTTAATTAATTATCACTTTTTGAATTTAATTAAGTCTTTTGATTTAATTAAATTTAAATATTTCTTTTCAAATCTTTCTTCTAATTAAGTAAATATTTTATTTAATTAATTTCATCTGCATGCCATTTCTTAACAATTTAATTAAATATCTTTCATATCTTTTCAAATCATAATTAAATATTTTATTTAATTATGAAATCCTCCATTATTCTCCAAATCTTAATTAAATATTTTATTTAATTAAGAAAATATTCCATGTCACCAATAAATGAATAATTGAATTTAATAATTCATTATTTATCTTCAAAATCTTTCCAAAATATCATAAAAAGATGATTTTTACAATTCATCTTTATCATCTCATCTTATCTCTTACACGAAAAAGGAAACAAATTTTGCTTTTTGTTTTCTTCTATTTTTCTCTCCAGTCTCATCCATCTTTGATCGTCTGATCTGCCAAGAATTTTCACAGCCATTGATCACATTAGCCAATTAGAATCTTTCAAAAACTCTATAAATATCCCTGTGAATCCAAAGCATTGCTTACCTACAACTTACAACACACATATTAGAGAATAGTTGCATTACAGTATTCTAGCATTTTAGCATTATCATTATTAGCATAGTGTCGTAATCTTGCATTTTAATAATCATAGCACATTAATCTTAGCATAGCATTGCATGCATTCATCTTCAATCTCATTCTCTAGGAAGACCATTTGTTGAGCCTAGCACACAATCTAAGAGCAAGTTGGAATCGACAAAAAAATTGGAGATAGAAGACGATAGGATGACATCAATGACATAATACTGAGTTTGCATTCCTTTGTATTTTATTTTCTATTTTTGATATAATGTCTTATCGGTGTGTTTGATTTTTTTTAATTTACATTCCTTATTTATTGCACACTCTAAAATTGATCACACAGCTGTCACTTTTGGCTAGTTGATTACCTTTCATGTACATATAAGAGAAAAAATGGGATGTGGATGACATGCCTTAAGTTGGCTCGCATGTGATGTACTGAGTTATTCATACTTGGGGCAACCCCTTCTCTTTTCATGACATAGCTTATTGGAAATATATGACTTGGAATAGGGATTTTTGAATAAGCTCTCATGTCTTCTTACACTTTAAAGCAATTACTCACAATAATGGTGTTAGCAACTACTTTAAAGTGGGGGCATACATCGAAACTTATGTTTCATTTTCAATTTTCTTTCTTCTTGTGATGCATGCTTTTCTTGGTGGTGTCATTGGGTTTGATTTCCTCTAAGAGAGTGATATTTCTTTGAATTTTCCTCTCTTGGAGACATTAAGCATGATGTTCCCTAAGAAGAGACCATACATGAACTAAGCAAAATCCATTTGAATGTACCTTACAATAGTTGCATTTATAATATCAATTATATGGCCACCTTGCATAACACACTTTTCTTGCCTGTGGTGCCAGCTTGTTTATTCTTGGGTGTCAAGCATACGAAGCGTTGCTTGCCTCATAAAGCTCGAAGTTCATTGTTATGTGGCACCTTGTCAAAGTTATCAGGAGGTATAGCTTTGATATGGTTAATGTATTGTGAGAAGCCTAAATGTGGGTGTGATAGGTCGAATTAGGTGGTTAGAAAGCAAGCAACAAGCAAAAGAGTGCAAATAAACAACTTAAAACAACCTACACTTCAAGATTAGCCTAAGTTGGAAACAAAACAAGACAAAGCCACGAAATGGAACTTTATACCTTGTGTTGAGTCGATCCTTTGGTTGGCCCTTCGATCTTGGATGTGTATGCTCCTTGGATGACAAGATGCAAGCTAGATAAGGATGTGAAGATGGATGCAAGTGGATGAAAATGTGAAAATGGCTAAGTAGAGGTTGAGAAACAAAACTGCAAGAGTTTGGCTAGCACAAGTGATCTCTCCAAAATGAGAGAAAAGAGGGGGTATTTATGGGAAATCCTAGGGGAAATGGACGGTTGAGATTGATCCACCAAATACCAAGATGTAGGGCTAAGGTGAGTTGAGAACTCACAAGCCCTCACATCTTGACATGTGGCATGTGAGATAGCCCTAAAAGGTGAAGTGGACATGAGGTGGAAGGAGAAGGACATGACATGGGAGAGGAGGTACTTGTCCCCAAAGGGAATTAAAAATTCCTCAAATATCCTTATGGGGAGATGGGAAAGAATTTTAAATTCTAAAGGGTGCATTGGGGGATTAAAAGGTGAATTAAAAATTCACATGGGGAAGAGAGGAGCCTAGGATAAATAAAAAGGAATTAAAAATTCCTTGGGGGATGGGGAGAGTTGACTAAAGGGGTGATTAGGATTGTGGAACTTGATTAGATTAATAATGAAGATTAGAGGGTTAGATTTCACATGTGACTTGATGTGACAAGTCAAAGATCACATGGGGAAGAGTAATGAAGGATTAGAGGAGGGTTAGGTGGCTAAGAGAGATTAGAGGCCAACTTGCAAAGTTGGAGGATGTGACACATCCTAATCAAGGATTAGGCATGTGCACATCCTAATGATGAGATTAGAAGAAGGATTAAGATAAGATAAAAATGATGGAGGATGTGACATGAAGGGAATTAAATAAATGGAATATTTATTTAATTCAATTGATGGAATGAGGATTAAAGAGATAAGGTATTATTGATTAAATACCTTAGGAGTTTGGCAGAATTAAAGCTATTAATTAAATAATAGTAGTATTACTTAATTAATAAAAATAAGATGAAAGGGGATGAATTTGGATAAATTAAGTGTCCAAATTTAGACATCTACATTTTGCCCCTCTTTGAGATGATGTTATGAAGTAGCATCATTTCAAAGAATATTAAAACATAGAACCTAGAAGAAGATGGTTAGATTAGAAAAGATGCCCCAGTCATTCAAAGAAGTGACTAGGAAGGAAGATGATGGGGGTAAAGATGAAAGTTAGGGAAGAAGGATGCCCCCTCGAGAGGACATGCGGGTTCAAGAGAACACGAGTGTGCTCTCGAAATGGATGAGATGATGCAATGGGAGATGAAGAAGATGCAAAGTGATGGGAGAGAAAGGATGAAAAAGGTGGCAAGAGATTGAGAGGGAAGCGTGATAAAGGATGAATGGATGGGGGGGATTTGAGGATGAGAGATGAAATGCAATCGAAATGCAATTTTCCATCGTCGGAGCATTGATTTTTGCTATAGCATAAGACACAAGACGCCAGGGTATGAAGAACCAATGCAGATTAGTGTCTAATGCAGAAAAAAAACATAAAAAATAAGAAGGCTATCCCAACACCCCAAAGTCATGGGGACCTTGGTCGGGCCAGGTATTAGGATAATCACAAGCACACAAGGATGCCCCAGAGTAACACAAGACCTCAGGGATCTTGGTGGGTACTACGTGGGACAACCGAGAAGACAGAAA
Source organism: Sequoia sempervirens (assembly GCA_007258455.2). Taxonomy (NCBI): domain Eukaryota; kingdom Viridiplantae; phylum Streptophyta; class Pinopsida; order Cupressales; family Cupressaceae; genus Sequoia; species Sequoia sempervirens. The sequence continues at coordinate 1,051,685,978 of VDFB02271358.1, read as the reverse complement.
AGATCAAGATACACCCCTATATTGACTAGTCAAAGCACACCATGATATGATGGATCAAGGCGACCATGACAAGTGATGACAGGGAGCTCGAATGATAAACAAAAGCCAAAAGCATCAAAAGATCACAATTAATTTCAAACGTCCTTTGCCATAGGATCAATCAAGGGGATGGATGGGATTGATGAGGTCTGTTAGGAAGGATGCATCCTGTTGAGACCGATGATGGATACTAAATTAAAAGATTGATATGACGCAGGATATTCAGAACTGATTGGATCTGATGGTACAAGTGGATCTTGTTTGTTAAGAACCAGCGAGATAAGGGCGTAGCTTGACGACACGACACAAGAGACATGACACAAGATAGGAGACCTTGATTGATGATGAAGATGGGATAGACAAATAGGAATAAGATAAGAAGAATGATGATAGATGATAAAGGATCAGATGGACAAAGTAGAAAGACTGATGATGGAACCCCGAGGGCAGATCAAATGATCGACCTTGCCTATGTGAGAGCGCAGGGGCAACGTAGGTCGACGGAAGGCCAAAGACAAGTGATGGATGAAAGAGGATGAGATAACCATAGATAATGTGATAAAATGATTGGACTGACACGATGGGACAAGATAGACTTATTGGAGTGGATTGGAGGATAGTGACTAGACAAAGCTCAAGGATGGGATAGTTATCCAAATCATCAAAGATGAAGTGGGCGGATGACAGGATAGATAGATGAATGATAAGATGATGAACGATGAGATGATGAATGATGATATAGAAAAGATGTGCAAAAGAAGCAGAAGTGATAACGATAAGATAGATGACGTTGGATTGTATGGGGAGAGTGCGGATCATGAAGCTCTGGGATGGAATAGTTAGCTAAATAATCAAAAGATGAATTGGGAGGATGATAGAATAGATAGATGAATGATGAGAAAGGATAGGAGATGGAGAAGATGGAAGATTACTCATAATGAGTAAATGATTGATCAAGATTATTGAATGAGAGTTTGAAATGAGAGAAGGAGGTTTGATGAATGTTTGAGATGACAAGAGGCTTGAGGAATTTTTTGAGATGATGGATGGAGGTTCAAAATAGATGAAATGGATGAATGGAGTTATTCGAATGGATGAATAGGACAAAGTTGAAGAAGATGGAGGGAGGGATTTTAAGACTTTGTTCGATATCCAAAGATTTTGACTGCAGAGGGACAAAAGCTCAGATTAGGGGTTTGGTTAAGCTCAGAGTGGGATAAGATTAAAGCTCAGATGAGGATTGGATCGAAGACTAGAATGATTGGAGGATGCGATGGGATGAATTCGACACCAAGTGCCGAGGTTGAAAGGGCATAAAGTGTTGACAATTAGAGTTTTCCAAATTTGGCAATTTTCAAAAATTGTCAAATTTTGCCATTTTAGGAAACTTCATGCTCGTATGTTTGAGAGTCCCAATTTTTTCCAAGTAATACCCATTGGTGAGATAGGATGAATTGCCAAATAACATCCCAGATTTAGGATATGCATTTTGAGTTATGAGCGAAAACAATTTTTCAAAAAATATTAAATTGGGATTTTAGGGGTGAAGATGAAAGTTTGAGGCCCCAAAAATGGGTCAAAACGGGCTCCAACCAGTTTCTAAGAAACTATTGGGAATCCACTTGTTAGCTCAAAACGCAACCACCCGTCAAATTTCAGCTCAAACGGACACCCGAGTCAAAAGTTATGGCCCCCGGAAGTTTTGGTGTAAAAATCAAAACCCTCAAAAATATGATTTTTCGATAAATTTTGAAAATTTCAAGACATGGGTTTTGTCCGGGACGACGAAATAAAAAATGGGTAGGAAATTTTTTTTTGTGGGTGGCCTTGGATTT
>VDFB02271358.1:1051393385-1051677788 GCA_007258455.2 Sequoia sempervirens | reverse complement strand
CAAAAGAGTGCAAATAAACAATTTAAAACAACCTACACTTCAAGATTAGCCTAAGTTGGAAACAAAACAAGACAAAGCCACGAAATAGAACTTTATACCTTGCGTTGAGTCGATCCTTTGGTTGGCCCTTCGATCTTGGATGTGTATGCTCCTTGGATGACAAGATGCAAGCTAGATAAGGATGTGAAGATGGATGCAGGTGGATGAAAATGTGAAAATGGCTAAGTAGAGGTTGAGAAACAAAACTGCAAGAGTTTGGCTAGCACAAGTGATCTCTCCAAAATGAGAGAAAAGAGGGGGTATTTATAGGATTTTTGGGAAATCCTAGGGGAAATGGACGGTTGAGATTGATCCACCAAATACCAAGATGTAGGGCTAAGGTGGGTTGAGAACTCACAAGCCCTCACATCTTGACATGTGGCATGTGAGATAGCCCTAAAAGGTGAAGTGGACATGAGGTGGAAGGAGAAGGACGTGACATGGAGAGGGGTACAAAGTACCTTGGGATTGGACAAGATCTCCTCATAAATGAGGTACTTGTCCCCATGTGAGAGAGGGCAAGTGGGGAATTAAAAATTCCTCAAATATCCTTATGGGGAGATGGGAAAGAATTTTAAATTCCAAAGGGTGCATTGGGGGATTAAAAGGTGAATTAAAAATTCACATGGGGAAGAGAGGAGCCTAGGATAAATAAAAAGGAATTAAAAATTCCTTGGGGGATGGAGAGAGTTGACTAAAGGGAGTGATTAGGATTGTGCAAGTACTTGATTAGATTAATTAATGAAAGATTAGAAAGAGGTTGATTTTACATGTGACTTGATGCTGACAAGTCAAAGAATCACGTAAAGGGAAGAGTAATGAAGAGATTAGAGGAGGGTTAGGTGGCTAAGAGAGATTAGAGGCCAACTTGCAAAAGTTGGAGGATGTAACATCCTAATCAAGGATTAGGCATGTGCACACCTTAATGATGGGATTAGAAGAAGGATTAAGATAAGATAAAAATGATGGAGGATGTGACATGAAGGGAATTAAATAAATGGAATATTTATTTAATTCAATTGATGGAATGAGGATTAAAGAGATAAGGTATTATTGATTAAATACCTTAGGAGTTTGGCAGAATTAAAGCTATTAATTAAATAATAGTAGTATTACTTAATTAATAAAAATAAGATGAAAGGGGATGAATTTGGATAAATTAAGTGTCCAAATTTAGACATCTACAGTGGGAATGACTTTCTCATTATATGGTGAGAAGCCAATACAAAGGCATGAATTTCTCACTAAGCCACCCTTTTTCGATACTCACCCAGTAGATAGCCTAAAGTTTTGTTGCCTCAGACTGAGTGTGCATTTTTTTGGATAAACAACTTAGATCTGATCCACATCGTGTTGGATAAATGGTCGAAGCTTGATCCACATCTCTTTATTTTTACTTCTTTTTTTTTCTCTTTCCTTTAGTTATTGACATTGCATGTTTGTGCATCTTGAAGCTGTTAGATGCTGCTAATATATGGTTTTCATTGATGTCAACACTATTAGCATTGGAATTGTATATGTCAAAGATATTGAGAAAATTGTAATAAAGAGAGTTGCAGGTTGTCGGTGGTGAAGTGAAGTTCATCATGTTGGCTAGCTCATTATGTTGATGATCAAAGGTTGTGGATTAAAGGGTTTCTTGCTGAGTATATCTAGTTTATCCATGTTGAGTTTCAGAGGTTCACATGAAGATTTGATTGAGTTATGAGTTTCAATGTTCTGACAGGTTTTTTGTTGCTTCAGTTGGTGTTCTTGAATGAAGCTCATATTATTATGGTAATCTGAGTTGTTGTGGATCCTTCTATAGTATTTCATGATGCTCATGGATTTTTATAGTTTGTACTCTATCTTTTTTGTATGTCCGCATTTGTCGATGTGCTCGTGATTGGATATTTTCTCTTGTGTGTTCATGTTTTTCATGTTCTTGGTCAACTGGGTGATTGTAGCGTGTTGTGGATCTCTAAGGAATAATCATTGAAGGTGTTTTGAATTTGAGGAAGTTTTTTTGGGTCATCACTATGTTGTGTCCAACTTTGGTTGATTCACATTGCAAATTGTTTATTATTTTGGGCCGACAATTTGTATTCATTTTATATTTTATTTGGAGTCAACATGGAGATGATGTTATTTCTTGTCGCGGATATATAAGAGTGATTGTTTTGTCAATTGAATGTGTCAAAGAGTGAAGTGTGTGAGTCTTGTGTGTGAATAAAGTTCTAATCATTCAAAGGCAGAAGTGAAGTGTGAAGTGTGAAGAGAGTTTTTGTGCTTAACCAGAACTGTAATTAGGCATGAGTAGATGCTATTTTCTCAGTTCAATCTTGTGGATTTAATCTGAATCTTTCTGTAAGACACTATGTCTTCCCTGGGTAGTAAGCCTTGTTGTAATTTAGCAGTGAGCTCTAGGAAGTGTTCTTGAATGCATGTGCATTCCTCATTTATCTTTTTTATACTTTTAACAAGGTATAATCTTATGGACTGATCTCCACTGTGGTTTTTCCCTTAATAGGGTTTCTACATAAAAAATATTGGTGTTATGTGTGTTTCTAATGTTGTGATGATTTATACTTTCATGTTTATTTATCAAATCTAAGAATAAAGTTAATAAGTTTGATAATTTGTTTAATTTCTATGACAACTAATTCACCCCCCTCTTAGTTGTCTTCCCTTGTGTTTCCAACAATTGGTATAAGAGCAGGTTCCTTGGAAGAAGTTTAATAGCTTGAGGTGATCTGAGATGATGATATAGAAGAAGGATAGTTCGAGATTTGATGGAAAGAATTATTCATTGTGGAAGACTTGAATGGAGTGTCATCTGAGATGCATTGGTGAGCCCTTCTAGAACATTACAAAGAACAGATATGTCATTCCTCAGAATAGGCCTTCTTCTGCAATCACGATTAAAGATGTTGAGTATAATATCAAGGATAAGGAGGCATTATTGAGTGCTTTGATTGATTCTGAGATTACAAATGTAATGATTTGAAGACTACTTATGAGATCTAGAAAAAAATGGAAACTTTGTATGAAGGTTATGTGCATGTGAAGATTGCTAAGCTACAAAGGCTGAAAGGGAAATATGAAAACTTGAAAATGGGTGAAGATGAGAATATCACTGCCTTCATACAAAGAGTGAATGAAATTGTGTGTAATATCAGATGTGTTGGTGGAACATTGGATGAATCAGAGATTGTTGCTAAAGTTCTTAGATCGTTTCCTACTACATACAAACGTAAAGTTGTTACTATTGAGGAGATTTGAACTATGATGAATATAACAAGAGACATGTTGATTGGTAAGCTTAATTTTTTTGAATTAAGTGATTTTGGTGATGCTCTTCCTAAGATAGAATCTGCATTCAAAGCTACCACCTTTGGAATATATAAACAAAGATATTATCTGGGAGAAATTTCTTCTAGAAAAGTGTTCAAGTATGAGGAAGAAATGAGAGAGATTGAAGAAGAAGAAAGAAAGCTATATTAGCTTGAAGCACTTCTTGTCAAGAGAGTACCTAGAGGAGAAGGTAAGTACAAAGGAAAATTGCCTCTTGAATGTTTTTCATGCAATAAGATAGGCCATTTTTCCTCAAGGTGTCTTGAAATAGTTCCTAAGCCAAGACCTAACAAGCCTAGATTCCAAAGAAAATGTTATTATGCTGCTGATGAAGGTGTGACAAATGATGAATTTGATAAAGGGAATGCAAGTGAAGATAAATGGGTATTTATCTCTATCAAGGAAAATGATCTGGTACCTTCTAAATCTACTATTGGATGCTTGCATCATATGACATGTGATAAAAAGTAAATTTGTGAGTTTGGAAAATTATGATGGTGGTGTTGTAAGATTCGATGATGACAAAGCTAGTGTGATCCATGGCAAAGGATCCATTTCCGTTGATGGTAAGAATAATACTGATGATGTCTTATATGTGGAAGGTTTGAAGCATAATATTTTTAGTGTTGGATAGATGGTTGACAAGGGATATAATCTTCACTTAAAGGATGGAAAGTGTAGAATATTGGGAAATTCTAGAAACATGATTACATCAGGTACAAAAATAAAAGGTAATATCTTTCACCTAAATGCTGCTAGTAAAAGTTGTCTGATTGCTCAAGTTGATGAAAGTTGGTTTACGCATAGGAGATTGTGTCATGTAAACTTTGACAATATTATCAAGATAAGTTCTACTCATGTTGTGAGAGATCTTCCTAAGTTGGTGAAGCCTACTAACACCATATGCAAGGAATTCCAATTAGGGAAGCAAACTAGAGTTTCATTTTGGAGCAAACAACATTGTTCAAATGAAGTGTTGGAGCTTGTGCATACTGATTTGTGTGGTCCTTCAAGAGTCAGAAGTTTACAAGGAGACAGTTATTTCATGTTACTCATTGATGATTATTCTAGAATGATGTGGGTTGTTTTCTTAAGGGAAAAATATGAAGCTCTTGAGAAGTTCAATATCTTTAAAGCCAAGGTTGAGACAAATATAGGTCTGAAGATTAAGTTTCTGAGATTAGATAGAGGTGGTGAATTCATATCTAGTGAGTTTAATTCTTTTTGTTAAGAACATGGAATAAATAGATAGTTATTTGCACCGTGAACCCCTCAACAAAATGGAGTTGTGGAAAGGAAGAACATGATAGTTCTAGATGCTACTAGGACTATGATGCTAGAAGGAAATGTCCCTCATGTCTACTGGAGAGAAGTTGTAATACTATTGTGTACATTTTCAATCGGGTGAATTCCAAAGGTGATACCGGTAAGACCCATTATGAGTTATGTTTTGGTCATAAGCCTACTGTTAGATACTTCAAAATCTTTGGGAGTAAATGTTATATCAAAAGAGATGAAGACATAGGAAATTTTGATGCTAGGAGTGATGAAGGTATCTTTCTTGGTTATTCTACTAAAAGGAAAGCCTATCGGTGCTTCAATAAGAGATTGAGGAAAATGGTTGAAAGTGAAAATGTGAAGGTTGATGAAGACATAACTATACCATCTAGAACTTGTGGATATGATTTAGATGATCAAAATGTCAGTATAGTTCAGACTCAGAATCAAGTGCAAATCATTCCAATGAATCAACAAAGTCAAGAGGAAGAAACTAGTGAAAGTACATAAGTGATCACAAGATCCTGAAGTTCAAGAACATCCTAAGACTCCAAGGTATGTAAGATTGAATCATTCAGAAGATTAGATTATAGGTGATAAGAACAAAGGTGTTCAAACTAGGAGAAGAATTGCAAAGGAGTACTGTTTGATTTCAGAAACTGAGCCTAATAATGGCAATGAAGCATGCAAAGATGAACATTGGATGTAACCAATGAAAGAAGAGATACAATAAATTAAGAAGAATGATACATGGATTCTTGTTCCTAGACCTAAGGATAGAAATGAAATTGGAGCTAAATGGGTCTTTCAGAACAAACTGAGGAAGGTGAAGTTGTTAGAAACAAAGAAAGACTGGTGTGTAAAGGATATTCACAGATGGAAAGAATTGACTTTGAAGAAAATTTTCCCCCTATTGCTAGGATTGAAGTTGTGAGATTATTTCTTGCTTATGTTGCTTACAAAAATTCAAGGTTTATCAGATGGATGTCAAGTCAGCATTTCTAAATGGTGAACTAGAAGAAGAAGTGTATATTGAACAAGCTGATGGATCTCAATTGACTAATCAAGAAGACATGGTTTGTTGGTTGAGGAAAGAATTTTATGGACTTAAGCAAGCCCCTAGAGCATGGTATGCCAGATTGGATAAATATTTTATGAAGCTTGGATTTAACAAAGGTACTATTGATAGTAACTTGTATTTCAAGTTTGATCATGATAGATATTTGATTGTTGAAGTCTTTGTTGATGATATAATTTGGAGGAGATGATAGTTTGTGCATGAAGTTTTCTGATGAGATACAAAGTGAGTTTGAGATGTCAATGATTGGAGAGATGAAATTCTTTTTGGGATTGAAAATTACTAAGATAAAGTGATCTTTATATCTCAGTCCAAGTATGTGAAATGATTGCTAAAGAAGTTTGGTATGGAAGATTAAAACCCAGTTGGTACACCTATGATGACCAAATGTAAGTTGACTCAAAATAATGATTCTCCTAAAGCAAATCAGACTAGATACAGATCGATGATTGGTGAATTTCTTTATTTGACTCAAAATAGACTTGATATCATGAATGTTGTATGCATTGTTGCAAGATTTCAAGTTGATCCTAAGGAATCTCATGTGACAGCCATGAAGAGGATTTTTAGATACTTGAAGGGAACAATTGATTTTGGCCTATGGTATACTAAAGAAGATGATTTTACTTTGAGTTCCTTTACTAATGTTGATTGGATAGGAGATGTGGATGAAAAAAAAATTACCAGTGGTGGTGAATTTTTCTTGGGTAGGGTAAGTGAACCAAGATGGTTCCCATAAAGGGGTCTTAAGTGGCCACTTTTTATCTGAAATCAGGAAATTCTAACGTTGGACATGAAATTGAGGATAGTTACACTCAAAATTTTGAGATGGAAAAAAAACAAGAATCAAAGTGCTCCGAGTCTACTTTCTAAACTACTAATTTATTTTGAAAATGGTTACAATTAAGGGGTTCAAAAGAGGGACGTACACAAATTGGTGTTGTTTTTGTTAGAAAAACATAACAAAACAACTCTTGTACAACCCTAGCATAGTGAACTTTTTTGTAATATTTTTAAAATCGCTATAGTTAGAAGTTAACTAATAGTATCTAGTTGATGCACAATTTTTCTGATAATTTTTTAATGAATATTTGATTTTTTACTAATTTTCTAAGTGGGCACTTCCTGAAAAGCGAAATTTTAGCTGTGCTCCCCCTACAAATTTTGGAAAATAATTGATTTTTTCTTTTTTAAATTTTTTTAGAATGGAGTCTAGTTTCTAAAAATGTAATTTATTTGAAATTTTGATGAATGACTAATTTATAACCAAAAAAACACCAAACACTACTTTTTGACAAAAAAAAAACATACAAACAAAAGAAATTATGGATGAAAGGCTTAACATTGTCAGAAAGTGAAAAAAATTACATCATTGGATAGCTAAGAGAGAACCTAATATTACCCATGTGTTTGATTTTGTCGATATTGAACCAGATGCAATCTTGATGGTGACCATAGACCTGATTATGTGAAAAATTGTAGAATTTGCAAAAAAAATGTCTTTGGCCTTGTTGAGAATGCCCTCCAAGCTTTTGGGTTGGTATTCCAAGGAAAATACTTTCACCTTTTTCTTTGTTTTTAACGTGAAATAATGTGAGCACATTATAATGCACTCGCGCTATGAGTTTTAAAACTTTTTTTCAAAAGTGGCCACAAAATTGCTACCCAACTTCATGCACTCGCCCGGTAAGAAACTAATTTCATGGTTAAGTAAAAAGTAGAATGCCATTTCCTTATCTACTATAGAGGCATAATACATTGTTGTTTCTAGCAATTGTACTCAAGTATTGTAGATGAAGCAAATGTTGAAGGATATTAGAGTTGTGTATGATGAGCCTATTGCTATATTTTGTGATAATTCAAGTGCAATAAATATTTCTAAGAATCTGGTGTTGCATTCAAAGACCAAGCATATATCTATCAAGTTTAACTTTTTGAGGGAAAAGGTGAGTGAAAAGGAAGTCAAATTGGAATACATTCCTACTAAGGAGTAGATTGCATATATCTTTACTAAGCCTTTTCTTAAGGATACTTTTGAGTATCTTAGAGGGAAGCTAGGGGTGATTACCCCTCCTAATAAGAACTAAGGTGCATTGAGTTGCATTAGTCTGTGCATTTCATAGTCATATCTTGATCCAGATTGATATTTTGGTGGCTGCTACTCAGAGGGAGTAGTCAGATGTTCAAATATGTGTTTAGAGCTTGTAATGTATATCTTGTTGGATATTGTGGATAAGGTTGCTGATATGTGGTTGTCATTGATCTTAACACTATTAGCATTTGGTGTACTAGAGGCTGCATATGTAGAGGATATTGAGAAAATTGTAAAAGGAAGTGTTCCAGGTTCCTAGTGGAATTGTGTAGGTCATGAAGGTGATTTGTTCTGTATGTTGATGATTAGCTAATGTGGATTAAAGGGTTTATTACTAAAGGTTTCTAGATCATCTACTGAAAGTTTTAGAGGTTCACATGAAGTTTGAAGTGTGTTATGGTCTGGAAGTGTTTTTGTGGTCTTTGTTAGTGTCCCTGAATGAAGATTGTGTGATTTTGGTAATCTTAGTTGTTGCAGATGCTTCTTTGTTGTTTCTTGGAGTTTTCTGATGTCTCTAGATCAATCTCTATCTTTGTGGTACATCCACACTACTCAGAGAGCTTGTGGTTGAAGATATTTTCTTGCACATGTTTAGTTTTTCATGTTCTTGGCCAACATGTTGGTGGTAACATGTTGTGGATCTTCATGGAAAAATTAATTAAAGTATTTTTGTGTTGAAGATATTAATTTGGGTCTCCACTATGTTGTGGTAGACCTTGGTGATTTTGCATTGGAAATTTATTTGTGAATTTGGGCCGACATTGAAAATATGTCTTATTTTCAAGTTGACTAAGATGTGATGAAATCCCATGAAGCGGATATATAAGAGCAATTGGTTGAGAGAATTTAGTGCATGCATAAGTGTGAATGTATGCCAGATAAAGTGTAAATGTGAAAATAGTGTTTCTATCATTCGATTACTAAGCAGAGAGTGAAGAAGATTGAGGAAAGTGTGAAGAAGGTTTCTGAGCTTAATTGGAACTGTAATCAGGCTTGTATAGAAGATATTCTTTTAGTTCATACTCTGTGGATCTAATCCATATTTTTGTATTGTTGGATAGTGAGTCCTCCTTTGTAATTGAGCAGTGAGCTCTAGGTAGTGTGCCTGAATGCATGTGCATTCCCCTTATTATTTCTCTTTATACTTTTAACAAAGAATAATCTTGTGGACTAAAATCTATCATGGTTTTTCCCCTAACAAGGTTTCCACATAAAATATCTTGGTGTTATTTGTCTCTTTGATGTGTTAATTAATTGTAGTTTTTATCACAACTGATTCACCCCCCGCTCTCAGTTGTGTGTCCTTATTTTTCCAACAATTGGTATTAGAGCAGGTTACTCTGAAGAAGTCTGAAAGCTTGAGGTGATCCGAGTTGGAAACAACATTCAAGAAGGATAGTCCTAGATTTGATGGCACTAACTATTTAATGTGGAAAGTCAAGATGCAATGTCACTTAAAGTGTATTGGTGAATCTTTCTGGAAGATTACAAGAGATTCATATACTATTCCTTAGAATGGTCCCTCCACTGCTGATGAGATCAAAGATGCTAAAAATAATGTTAGGGCTATTGAAGCCTTGGTGAGTTCTTTGACAGATTCAGAGATGGCTAATGTGTTAGGTTTGGAGATAGCTCATGAGATTTGGAAGAAACTATAAACTTTGTATGAAGGTGATGCACAAGTGAAGATGGCTAGGCTACAAAGCTTGAAAGAAAAGTATGAGAATTTGAAGATGGGCGAAGATGAAAATATCACTTCTTTTATGGAAAGAGTAAATTAAATTGTGATGGGTATTAAAGGTGTTGGTGGTTCTATGGATGAGGATGAAATTGTGTCTAAAGTACTCAGATCCTTGCCTCCCTCCTACAAGATGAAGGTTCATGCTATTGAAGAGTTCAGATCAGCAAACAAAATAACAAGAGACACATTGATTGGGAAGCTTATTGCTTTTGAAATAAGTGAATTTGGTGAATCCACACCAAATACTGAGTTTACATTTAAGGCCATTGTATCCGAAAGTAATAGGAAAAGATATAATCTGGGAGAGAGTTCCAAAAAGATATCCAAGTATGATGAAGAACTGAAACAACTTGAAGATAAACAAAGAGAGGTTGAAGAAGTGGAAGCACTGATTGCTAAGCAAGATGGCAGAGGAAAAGGTAAGTATAAAGATGTATTTCCTATTAAATGTTTTTCATGTATTAAAATAGGTCATTTTGCATCAAGATGTCCCAAAAGAGTTCCTCGGTCTAAGCCTAAGAAGTCTAGATTCCAAAAGAGATGCTACTTTGCTGAAGAAGTAGTGACTAATGATGAGTCTAATAAAGATAATGGAAAAGAAGATGAATGGAATTTCATTGCTACCATTGTAGATAATCTTGTAGCTACCGAACCTACTAAAGATGAAAAAGCTCTTGCAGCTCAAGATGAAGAAAAGGATGAGTGGGTAATTGATAGTGGATACTCACATCATATGAGCAGTGATAAAAGAAAATTTGTAAGTCTAGAAAAGTATGACGGTGGGGTTGGAAGATTTGGAGATAACAATGTTGGTGTGATTCATGGCAGAGGATCTATTTGTCTTGGTGGTAAGGATAACACTGATGATGTTCTCTATGTTGAAGGCCTAAAGCACAACTTGTTGAGTGTTGGAAAAATGGTTCATAAGGGATATGATCTTCAGTTCAAAGATGGAAGATGCAAGATACGTGGAAGTTCGGGGGATATGATTGCTATAGGAAAACAAACAAAAGCTTGAAAAAATGAACACTAGTTGGAAGCTATGAAGGAAGAGGTGACATAGATTAAAAAGAATGACACATGGTTATTGGTTCCAAGGCCTAAAGACAAAAATGTCTTTGGTACTAAATGGGTGTTTAGAGACAAGTTGAATGAAGAAGGTGAAGTGGTCCAGAATAAAGAAAGATTGGTATGTAAAGGGTATTCTCAAATGGAAGGTATTGATTTTGAAGAAACATTTGCCCTTGTCACTAGGGTTGAAGTTGTTATACTATTTATTGCTTATGTTATACACAAGAACTATAAATTCTATCAAATGGATGTAAATTCTGCATTTCTGAATGGAGAACTAGAAGAAGTGTACATTGAACAACTAGATAGATTTCAGCTAACAGACAAAGAATATATGGTTTGCAGATTGAAGAAAGCTCTGTATGGACTTAAGCAAGTCCCTAGAGCCTGGTATGCTAGATTAGACAAATACCTAATGAAGTTTAGATTCACTAAAGGTAATGCTGATAGAAACTTATATTTCAAATTGGATCATGATAAAGAGTTAATTATATAAGTTTTTGTTGATGACATCATTTTTTGAGGAGATGATAATCTATGCATGAAGTTTGTAGATGAGATGAAGAATGAATTTGAGATGAGTATGATTGGAGAGATGAAGTTCTTTTTGGGATTGTAAGTTACTTAGTTGGAAAAGGGTGTTTTCATATCTCAGTCCAAATATGTGAAATAACAACTAAAGAAGTTTGGAATGGATGACTCCAAACCTATTGGTACCCCCATGGTAATCATATGTAAGTTGAAAATGAATGATGACTCTCCTAAGGAAAATCAAACCAAATATAGGTCAATGATTGGTGGATTGCTTTACTTGACTCAAACTAGACCATACATTATGAATGTTGTATGTATGGTTGCTAGATTTCAAGCGGATCCCAAAGAATCACATGTAATTGTTGTGAAGAGAATTTTTAGGTATCTAAAAGGAACAGTTGACTTTGGACTTTGGTATCCAAAGAATGATGATCTCATTTTGTGTGCATAAAGTGATGTGGATTGGGTTGGTGATGTAGATGAAAGAAAAAGTACTAGTGATGGTGCTTTCTTCCTAGGGAAGAAATTGGTGTCCTGGTTGAGCAAAAAGAAAAATTCAATTTCTCTATCTACTACTGAAGCAAAATACATTGTTGTTGCCAATAATTATACTCAAGTGATATGGATGAAATAGATGCTAAGAGATATTAGGGTGGTATATGAAGAACCTATTTCCATATACTATGACAATTCAAGTGCAATAAATATCTCAAGGAATCTGGTGCAACATTCTAAGACTAAACATATATCAATCAAGTTTCATTTCTTGAGGGAGAAAGTGAATGAGAAAGAAGTCAGACTAGAGTATGTGCCTACCAAAGAACATATTATAGATATCTTTACTAAACCATTTCCAAATGATACTTTTGAGTATCTCAGAGGAATGCTAGGGGTAATCACCCCTCCTGATAAGAACTAAAAGATGCATTTTCTTGCATCAATCCATGAACCTCATTGCTATATTCTGATCCGAATTGATGTTTTCACGGCTGCTACTTAGGGGGAGTAGTAAGATGTGTAGATATGTGGTTTAGAGCTTGCATTTGGGAATTTCATTGTTACCTTTTCCATTGATGTCAAAGGGGGAGAAGTGTAATGTGAAAAATCCTTTCAAGAGAAGTGCAAAAGAAGTTAGTGTGTTGGGTTGATGATATTTTTCACATCATGTGTTGCCATCAATGACAAAGGGGGAGACTGTTGGATATTGTGGATATGGTTGCTGATATGTGGTAGTCATTGATGTCAAAACTATTAGCATTTAGTGTACTAGAGGTTGTATATGTCGAGGATACTGAGAAAGTTGTAAAAGTAAGTGTTCTAGGTTCCCAGTGGAACTGTGTAGGTCATGAAGGTGCTTTGTTCTATATGTTGATGATTAACTAATGTGGATTAAAGGGTTTATTATTGAATGTTTCTAGATCATCTACCAGAACTTTTAGAAGTCTGTGTGAAGTTTCAAGTGTGTTGTGGTTTGACAGTGTTTTTGTGGTCTTTATCAGTGTTCCTGAATGAAGATTGTGTGATTCTAGTAATCTCAGTTGTTTCAGATGCTTCTCTATTGTTTCTTGGTGTTTTATGATGTCTCTAGATCATTCTCTATCTTTGTGGTATATCCACACTACTCGAAGAGCTCGTGGTTGAATATCTTTTCTTGCGCATGTTTAGTTTTTCATGTTCTTGCCCAACATGTTGGTGGTAACGTGTTGTGGATCTTCGTGGCGAAATTAATTAAAGTATTTTTTTGTTGAAGTTATTAATTTTTTTCTCCACTATGTTGTGGCTGACCTTGGTGGTTTTGCATTGGAAACTTATTTGTCAATTTGGGCCGACATTGAAAATATGTCTCATTTTCTGGCTGACTAAGATGTGATGAAATCCCATGAAGTAGATATATAAGAGTGATTGGTTGAGAAAAGTTAGTGCATGCATAAGTGTGAATGTATTCCAGAGAAAGTGTAAATGTGTGAATAGTGTTTCTATCATTTGATTACTGATAAAAGAGTGAATAAGATTGAGGAAAGTGTGAAGAAGGTTTTTTGAGCTTAATTGGAACTGTAATCAGGCTTGTCTAGAAGATATTCTTTTAGTTCATACTTTGTGGATCTAATCCATATTTCTATATTGTTGGATAGTGAGTCCTCCTTTTTAATTGAGTAGTGAGCTCTAGCTAGTGTGCCTGAATTCATGTGCACTCCCCTTATTATTTCTCTTTATACTTTTAACAAAGTATGATCTTATGGACTAACATCCATCATGGTTTTTCCCCTAACAGGGTCTCCACATAAAAAATATTGGTGTTATTTGTCTCTTTGATGTGTTAATTGCTTGTGGTTATTTATTCATCAGATCTAAGATTAAAATTAAGATAAGTTAGAAAAGTTATAGTTTTTGTCACAACTGATTGACCCCCCCTCTTAGTTGTTTTTCCTTGTTTTTCCAACATATCTTTGCCATTGATGTCAAAGGAGGAGAAGAGTCATGTGAAAACTTTGTGGGGAGAAGAGTTGAGGAGAAGAGGAAAGTTCTAAGAGATAAAGTTGGGTTGATGGTTTTTTTCACATCATGTGTTGCCATCAATGCCAAAGGGGGAGATTGTTGGATGCTACTGATATGTGGTT
Organism: Sequoia sempervirens; assembly: GCA_007258455.2. Classification (NCBI taxonomy): domain Eukaryota; kingdom Viridiplantae; phylum Streptophyta; class Pinopsida; order Cupressales; family Cupressaceae; genus Sequoia; species Sequoia sempervirens. The sequence goes on along the minus strand of VDFB02271358.1, from coordinate 1,051,664,004 downwards.
GTCATTGATGTCAACACTATTAGCATTGGAGTTGTATATGTCGAGGATATTGAGAAACTTGTAATAAAGAGAGTTGCAGGTTATCAGTGGTGAAGTGAAGTTCATCATGTTGGCTAACTCATTATGTTGATGCTCAGAGGTTGTGGATTAAAGGGTTTCTTGCTAGGTATATCTAGTTTATCCATGTTGAGTTTCAAAGGTTCGAATAAAGATTTGATCGAGTTATGAGTTTCGGTGTTCTCATAGTTTTTTTGTTGCTTCAGTTGGTGTTCCTAAGTGAAGATCATATGATTCTAGTAATCTAATTTCTTGTAGATCCTTTTCTAGTATTTCATGATGCTCGTGGATATTTCTAGTTTGTACTCTATCTCTATTGTATGTCCGCATTGGTTGGTCTACTTGTGATTGGAGATTTTCTCCTACGTGTTCATGTTTTTCATGTTCTTGGCTGACTGTGTGATTGTAGCATGTTGTGGATCTTCGAGGAATAATTATTGAAGGTGTTTCGAATTCGAGGAAGTTGTTTTGGGTCATCACTATGTTGTGGCCAACTTTGTTTGATTCGCATTGCAAATTATTTATTGTTTTGGGCTAACAGTTTGTATTCATTTTATATTTTATTTGGACCCAAAATGGAGATGATGTTATTTCTTGTCACAGATATATAGGAGCAATTGTTTTATCATTTGAAGGTAGAAGTGAAGTGTGAAGTGTGAAGATATTTTTTGTGCTTAACCAAAACTATAATCAAGGATGAGAAGATGTTATTTTCTTAGCTCAATTGTGTAGATCTAATCTGAATCTTTCTATAAGACAGTGTGTCTTCCCTAGGTAGTAAGCCTTGTTGTAATTGAGTAGTGAGCTCTAGGCAGTGTGTTTGAATGCATGTGCATTCGTCATTTATCTTTCTTATACTTTTAATAGGGTATAATCTTGTGGATTGATCTCCACCATGGTTTTTCCCCTAAAAAGGTTTCCACGTAAAAATATTGGTGTTATGTGTGTTTTTGATATGGTGATGATTTATGCTTTCATGGTTATTTATCATATCTAAGAATAAAGTTAATAATTTTGATAATCTGTTTAATTTATGTGACAACTAATTCAACCCCCCTCTTAGTTTCCTGCCCTTGTGTTGCCAACAAAAGAAAGTTTCTCAAGTGGGGGCTAAATGTGGCAATGGAAAAAGTATCCCTTTCCTTACTTAATTTGGGAATAATTAACATTAAAATGGACCTAATGTTGCCTTTATTTAGTGTTGTAATATGTTTGACACATTTGCATTAGATCTTGGGCCCTTGTGAACTAAATGGACTTAATTATACCTTATTTTAAGATGTTGTAAAGTTTTTTTCCACACTTTCACACTTTTCTAGGGCTGTCATCATTAATTAGGCTTCTTTATGCCTTATTTGGCCTTATTTTGCATCAAAAAGCCTCATTTAATATATCTTTCCAAGGATAATCCTGGCATAAATCAACATTCAATCATAATTCATGTATTTTTAGGTTGTGTTGCCTAGATTTAGTGATCTGGGACTCATACACCACCTTGGGTGTATGTTAGAGTGTTGATCTACATTTAAAGACGTCATTCAAGGTATCATTGTTCATGTTTCATATTTCATGTTTCATGTTGATGTTGTATTGTTTCATCATTTGGTTTAATTACCTAAATGAGGTTTGACCATGACAAACCCCCATTACCTGACAATCAATAATTTTTTATTCTCTTTGATGTGTGATTGCAGATCTATGTGTCTTAGAGCTTGAAGATCCTATGAAGATTAGGTTGCAAGGTTGAATAAATTCATCAAGTTATAACAAGGCTGTCATCTTCACTAAAAGGTCACCTACAAGTTGCAAATTATGGTTTCAGACCTAGAAATAAAGTGTGATAGAAAGAACAGAGTTAGGAGAGTAGATTTATGTCTTAACCCTTTGAAAAAACATACTAGGACTGATACACCACCTTGGGCACATGAGTCCCAATAGTGCTATTTTCTAGGTTTTAGGAGATTCAAATTAAGTGCTGTCAGATTCCAATTTTGGCACAAAAAACCCAGTCTGGGAATAAATCACCTAGAATGGCGTATGAGTCCCAGTGGGAACCAAAAAACCATTTTTTAGCATTTTGGAGATTTTTTTGACCTCATCACTCTTCTAGGTGCACCTCTATTCATTTCCAATTTTATGTCATGATTTTTAGTTTCATTTATTTGGTCATTTGGTTAGGTTTTGCATGTTACTTTGCATCTTACATTCATTTCTTGTCTTTCCAAGCCCTAGCTTGGTGGTGAACCCCTCATTTAGTCTCTAATCCTACCAAAGGACACCCCTATTGCATATCTCTCTCCTTCATGTCATCCCTAGCTTGAGATCTCTAGGGGTCTCTTTGAATGTTATGTTAGTGACATAGGAGGATTCTCATATCCCCTTATGTGTTCCATCTTCCAAAAAGGTAGAACACTATTTCCTACATTACACCCTCAAATAATAAGTGCTAGTTAAAAAGTTTAGCCAATAGGACCTAGCAAATATATGAAACATTTGAAAGCTACCTTGTACCCATAAAAATTTTGAAGACCTATTTGAAATTTGGAGCATTGAGTATCAACTAATATTGTAGCTCCTAGGAATTTATTTTCTATATGTACTATTATCTCACAACAAACAAAATTTGACTATTTATAAACTACATCTAGAGATATGTTGTGGTCTTAGATGAAATATCCAAAGATAATAAAGCTCTAAGAATATTCTAAACTATATGATACATTATGCAAGCATATGTGGTAGAGAAGGGATCAATTAGATATCCAAAAGAAAGGATTTGTTAGCACCATATCACTATTGCATAATGTGAAACATAATATAGTATTAGAGTTGAAATTGAAAGCTCCTTGTATAAATGAACTTCCCTATTCACACTCTTGAAAAGTATAAGAAGATTTTTTAATGTAGTGGCCAATACAAGTAGAAAAAATATACCATGAAACATTCACAAATGACACAAAATTTTAAGTTGTACACCCAAAAGTGCACCACATAAATTTGTTTTCTGCAAAAAAAAATCCTTCCTACACAAATCTCTTCCCAACCTATCCAATTGCATATTGCATTCATTCGGTGGTTTATTTATATGTTATGATTAGTGTGTAAATGATATATTTTAGTGTAAAAGAGTAAATTCCTTGATCTATACTTAATTTTAACTTCTTATATCCTTAAGAACTATTTTTTATTCTCAAATTATCCAACTATTATTATGAGTCAAATATCTAGGGACAAAAGTGACCTAGTTTAGTTCTTGAGGTGCAAAATTAATCAACTTCAATTCCATGGGTACAAAATTGATCAAGTTTAATTATGTGAGTATTACACTTGTGAATTTAAATTTAAATTTAGGTAAAGTCATCTCCCTCCAACGAGCAATTATAAGCCAAATTGGGTGCAAATGTTTTTACTTGTGGGCTATGCTATGCCCCTAATCTTATATGAGCTTAGGGTTATAATTGGTCAAATTTTGGCTACCTTAGCTCCTAATTAAGTAATAAAATCATTATTTTTGATATATATATATATAGTTAGGTCATCATAGGAGTTATAAGGAAGTGTAGTGTAGAAAAAATGTATCCCTTTACAATTTTACACTTTGTTTGGGCCCTCCTAATTAAAGTGGACTTAATAGTGCCTTAATTTAGTGTTGAGAAATGTATCTCTTTACATTTTCACACTTGTTTGGGCCCTCTTAATTAAAATTGAGGTTAATAAGGCCTTAATAAGCCCTATTATTCATTTATAAGCCTAATAAATTACATTTTCTGAAGGGGAAACTTGACAAAAATTAATGCCAATACATAACACTTTACCTTGAGAAATGTTTGTTCAAGGAATAGGGACCTGGGATGTCCTCCCTAGGCCTTTGAATCTAAATTTCAAATAAGATTTTGGTAGAGTATTTTAAGGTGGCCCCTAAATCCATATTCTAATGTCAGATTGTAATATTTGAATTTCAAGAAATTAAGGATACAAACCTATAAATACAAGGTTATTTCATCAAATCAACATCCAAGAAGCTAGAGTTTATATGCAAGAATTCCTAGAGAAAAGATAATGATTAAGAGAATTTAAGAGTGGAATTATTAGAGATTTATTGCAACAATCAAGATCCAATCATGTCAAAGTCTTCTTGTATCATGCATATTTTTGGAGATAACATTGTGATATTGTAGGTTTCAAGATCAAGTTCAAGCATTCAAAGCATTATCTCAAGTGGGTAAAAGTACAAAGCTGTGTCATAGTTTTATAAAGGAACCGACCAACACTTACCTAAATTTTAAACTTGAATCACTAGAAAGTGACATATATGTTTTGAATTTTGAAATGATGTAAACTAATAAAATGTTTATTTTTTAGTATATTTTATGTTTGTATTTATTTGATAAAATTTAAAAATTATTTGAATAGAGTTTTTTATAAATTAACACTATAATTTAGTTGTTGATAAAATGCTGAAAAAATGATGTTACATGAGACGTCAAGCTTTATATAGTAAATTTTCTTCTTTTCTCTTTGAAATTTTTTGTGTATATTTATAACTTGAAACTTTAGGGCATGGATATATTCTTTTGCAACTTTAATAAATATATATTTGGGTATGTGCAAAATCATGATGGGCCAAAAAGTGGCAATGATGGGTATGTGGATGATGAATTTTTTTTACCCAAAATTGATGAAACAAAAAAGGTTATTAAAGAAGATTCTCAGCTTTCCACCAATATAAATTATGCTTTACTTTGAATTTAATAAGTAATTATTATTCAATTTATATTTGAATTACAACTAAAGTCCTAATTGATAGGCTAATTGAAAAACATCTATAGCTTTGAAATGGTATCATATTTTTTGAATCCAAAATATGCGTCGCATTCTATGCTTCACATACTATAGGATTAAAAAAAGAAAAATTGAATTTCATGAAGTTTTGATCAAGTTAAGGTGGTCAAACATATGAGTTTTTATATTTTTTAAAAGTTGTAATAAGAAATTCATAATTAATTATTTACTTGGAAAAAAATTACAAAAAAATATGCATCTCATTGGGACATGAGTCTTCTAATTATATCTAAAATATTATAAAAAATAATTATCTTATTGTGGTTAGGGTGGTCAGACAGACACCCATTTCTTATTTTTTCCCTGAAATTTAAGTACTACTACATTGAAATTTCAAATTTTCACCAAAAAGATTTTTTTTATATACAAACCTAGTAGTTTAGAAACTACATTCAATTTGCTACAGATTATATTCTTATATGTTTTTGAAATAAGATAGATAACTTATTCAAATTTTTACGTCAAGTTGCCTAACTCTTTTTTTTTCTAAATTTTTTGCCACTTAAGGGCCTATTTTTTCCATGATGATCTTGCACATACCCATTTTTAAATAAATATTTAAATGTGTCTATATTAAAACACAACTATTTCCACTCAATTTCAACTTTTATATTAAATATTTGTCTAAAATAGAAAAAAAAATTATACTATCTTAATCTAGATTGTTTTATCTAGAGCATCATTTCTTTAGATTTTTTTTAGTAAGTTTTAGTATTTTTCTTGACATTGTAATCAACTTAATATTTTTGTGTTGATAACCTACTTTTAGTAAAAAATAAAAATAAAATAAAAATAATAGTTGAACTATTAAAATAAAAATATATTTGAAAACTACACTTATGGATCTACAGAAGGGTATTTTTTACATTTAAAAAAAATGTTATTTATATGAGTAGGGGTTGTTGAAACATTAATTTTTCAAATAATTTCATTTTTTTAGTAAATTGGCCTTAAAGTGGTGCTACATATGCATTTAGCAAACAATTTTAGTTGGAAATGTCATGGACATACTTAACTTATCTAGAATGAATCTTACTAGATCATATGTTTGACCAAAATTTACTTTTAGTTATAAATACTAAAATTCACTTGTGTTGATAAGTTGGCCCAAAGTGTGACACAACTTTGTACTTTTACCCAAGCATCAAAATCCACATCCATTAAATCCATTTCATGCAAGTTTCAAACCTTCTAAGATCTCCATTACCAATGTTTTTTACAAGGGTTTGTTGAATGGTAACATAACATTGTTCATTCTTCATTCCCTCTTTCAAGATTTATTTAATTTCAAGGTTTGATTACCAAAACGGGGTTTGACCAAGGGAAAACCCCATTCACAAAAAAATAAATATTTTTTCCCTCTTGTGTTTGTGCTGGGGATTTGGGTCGAAAAATAATTCAAGACCTCTTAAAGTGCAATATTGGAAAAGTTGTCAAACTTGAAAAAGTTGTTGTCAAATCACATAATCTAACCTACAAATCCGATTTCTGGCTTTTTCAACACTGAAACTTGGGAAAATCAAAAGCTACATATCAGCATCAAAGGCTCCTGAAAGTTGCTAAAAAACCCTGACAAAATACCCATTCACCCATGGGAAAATGAGTCCCAAACAACCTCTTGAAAGTGAATTTTGGTGACTAGTGAATATCATTCTACCCTTCTTAGATCTACAAATAGTTTTTTGTTCCTGCTAATATTGAGATTTATATTGTTGTTTCAAGTTTGAGTTGGGATAATTAGGTTGATTTTCTATTTTTAGTTTTGTTTTTTCCCAAATCTACAATCAACTTGAATCCTAAAGGGGTGTTAGGCCTAATGGTCATATTCAAGGAGATATTTGGCCAATGAACATGAGATTGATATAAAAAATTTCTTCCCTACACTTCGGGCTCTATGAAACCTAGGAGGTTGATCTCAACAATGTATCTATAGATACTTGTGTGCCAAAGTATCCAAAACACCACAAACATAGAATTCTCCTTTAATTTTTTAATAGACACAATACCCTAAAGATTTGTCCAACCTTCATGGTAATGTCTAATTTAAACATGAGAAATACTATACATTAAGATCAACACATAATTACACCGAGATAAAAAATTAAAGTTGATTTAATTTTTAGACGCCACAAAAGATCTTAGGAGACTGCAACATTAAAAGACCAGTGCTATATCCCAGGGTGAAGTCACTTAAACCATGTAATTTAAAACACATCACAACATTCACTTTGTCATAACTATGTCTACCAGATGATTCCTTACACCACTGATACCAAAAATTTAACTAGTCATGCATAGTAATCCTAGCACACAACTACATGAAACTTTATTTATGTTAATATAGTTTAACTCATTCTTTGAATGAGAGTAATAACACTAAATAAATATTCAGGGAAAAAAATGAAGATGAACACCAACAACCCTTGATTACTTATATTCAAAATATATACAATGTGCACAATGGAGAAAACCAACTAAGAATATCTTGTCATTTACATACCAAATACAATAGTGTAATGATTAAATTATCCATTACATGACTTAGAGTATTCCAAAACCTAAAACAAGCTCCTATTCATTTTAGAATTGTTATAAAATTTCTCTCTATGAGACTAGACTGTGTGTCACCTCTCTTGCAAATGAAACAAAAATTACACTTAAGGAAAATGAAGAAACCCAAAATGGAAATCCACCTTGACATCTAGCACAAGGTGAGCTATTAGATCAATAATTTCCTCTCCTTTGAAGAATTCCTCCTCTATTCTTTATTTCTTGCCTCTTGCTTATTTATTTCATCCTACAACTAATTTTTTTTGTATTTCGCAAAAGCCTTCACTCTTCCTTATCGGGCTATAGAAATCCCCTTTTACCCATGCATTCCACTTTACTCACATCCTTTCCATTAAAATCCCTTCAAAAAATTTCATGGATACCTTCCATGGTCCCACCATCGCTTTATACCAATCACTACTTGGTCATCATCGCACATCAATGATGTGATGAGAAAAGGGAGATAGTCAATAGAAATGGGTGATAAAAGAACATATTATTGCTCCATCACTGAAATGCTAAAGAGAAGAGATTGAAAACAACGATGGGCAATGAAAATAGTATGCCACTACTGATTGCTAAAATTAAATGGGAAAAACAAGGCCCTTTAGTCATGGGCGATGGGAAGCAAAAAGGAACTCCAAAATTCATCTCTAGATTCACCGTTCGTTTAACATTTCCCTCAAAAGTATACACCTAATTCTTCCCTAGTGTGGCACACCTCCATACTTCTCCAAAAGCATTTGTTTAATCTCATCAATTACATGCCCATTCCACTGCTACTTTCCTAGATCTCAGTAATGAAAGTATATAAATTTAATTACAATGATGTCTTCCTTATGAGACAAGTAATTGGTGGACTTTTTAAAATACCAAAATCCCACTCCAAAATAGGAACCAAAGGTGTAAAATGCACTTGGATCTATGTCACGAAGCTGATTCAGATCTCTAATGGATTATGCTATTCTCGATAGAGGAATTGCAATGGAAGTATGATAATAGAATTTTCCCTTCACTCTCATGTGTCGAGCGCAAATAGTGTCATTGCTTTTTAATTCCTTTCCCTTCTATGGACATAGATTGTTCTCCTCATTGCGGGGATCAATCTAGTAACCTAGGGAACTTTGCAAAAAGTGATTATAGGCCACCATAAGGAAGCCTCTAAATTTTTTCACAATTATACTCTATTATACTATTACTTGTTTCACTTCTGTGATCCCTTTCAAAAAAGTAAAGGCCACCCTCTATTAGAGAAACATCATTGAAAAAGAAATGAGATGAATTAGTCACTACATCTGCATCTCTGCTTTCCAATAAAGGGCGCTCGTTACTTTATTTCAAATCATTGCAGCAACCGATATTTACAATTTTGAGAGTTCCATCAAGTTTTTCTCCGAAAAGTGTTGTTTGAACTTGACCCCCATCCTCAACTATAAGGAAATATAAAGATTCCCACACTGAGTTGATTCACCTAAGGGTTGTTAGTCAATTCTTTGTTGGCATATCATTTCCTAATGAAATAAAGAAAAATAGGTCCCTCACCCCACATATTTTGATCCCATATTTATCCAATCTATTTTTCTTTGTTTCAGTAAGTATCTAAGATATCCTAGGTGGCAACCATGACATAGTTATGTATATAATAGCAAGTGGTAAGTTTATTGTTATCATATTGTAAAGTGTGAACTCTTATTAGATATATTTTGAGGTTTTCTACTTGAAGTATCCTATAATTATTTATTATAATAAACAACTTGAAAAATATTTTAAATTATATTTTGTTGGATATTGTGGTGTGTTGTCGATATGTGGTTTTCATTGATGTCAACACTATTAGCATTGTTGCACTAGAAGTTGTATATGTCAAGGATATTGAGAAAATTGTAATAAGAAGTGTTGCAGGTTGTTAGTGGTGAAGTGATTTTTCTTTTTCTGTCGGTGAGTTCAGTGCATTGGTATTCATAGGTTTTGGACTAAAGGGTTTCTTGTTGAGTATATCTAGTTTATCCATGTCAAGTTTTAGAGATCTATGTAAAGATTTGTAATCTAACAGTTTTTTTGTTACTTCAGTTTGTGTTCTTGAATGAAGATCACGTGAATTTAGTTAGTTCAATTGTTGCAGATTCTTCTATGGTGTTTCATGATGCTTGTGGATGTTTCTTGTTTTTGCTCTATTTGTGTTGCACATCTGTATTGGTCATTGTGATCATGATCCGAGATTTTCTCTTGTGTGTTCATGTTTTTCATGTTCTTGGCCGACAAGGTGTTGAAGCATGTTGTGGATCTTCAAGGTGTAATTAAATGAAGTGGTTCATGTTTGAGGATGTTGTTTTCAGTCTTCACTATGTTGTGGCTGACCTTGGTTGATTTGCATGAAGAATATTTATTGATCTAAGTTGACTGTTTATATTTTTTTTGCTATTTTGTTGAAGTTGACTTATAGCGATGTAATTTCTTGATGTAGATATATAAGAGTAATTTTTTTATCATTTGGAAGTGTGAAAGTGTGAATTGTGGAATTACTATGAGAAAAAATTGTGCAGATCATTCAAAGGTAGAGTAGAGAGTGAAGAAGAGTGAAGAAGTGTTCATGTGCTTAGTTGGAACTCTAACCAGGAATTAGCAGATTCTATTTTCTCAATTCAAAGTCTAATGGATTTAATCATAACTTTTCTATAAGATAGTTTGTCTTCCTTTATAATTGAGCAATGATGCCTAGGTAGTGTGTCTGAATGCATGTGCATTCCCCATTCATATTTCTTATACTTTTAACAGGGTATAATCTTGTGGACTAACCTCCACTGTGGTTTCTCCCCTAGCAGGGTTTCCACATAAAAAACTTGGTGTTATGTGTGTTTTTGATCTATTATTCATTTATGCTTTCATTGATATTGATCAAATATGAGAATAAGGATTAATAAGTTTAATAAGTTTGAAATTTGGTGAAAACTAATTCACCCCCCTCTCAATTGTCTATCCTTGTGTTGCCAACAATTGGTATTAGAGCTAAGTTCCTTGGAAGAAGTTTGATAGCTTGAGGTGATCCGAGATGGTGACTTATAAGAAGGATAGTCCTATATTTGAAGGAAAAAATCATTCTTTATGGAAGAATCAAATGGAGTGCCATCTGAGATGCATTGGTAAACCCTACTGGAGCATTACAATTAATAGGTATGCTATTCCACCGAATAGTGTTTATGTTGAGTATAATATCAGGGCTAAGGAGGAGTTGTTGAGTTCTTTAACTAATATTGAGATGACAAATGTGATGGATCTGAAGACTACTTATGAGATCTAGAAAAATTTAGAGACCTTATATGAAGGTGATGTTAATGTGAAGATTGCTAAACTACAAAGTTTGAAAGGGAAATATGAAAAGTTGAAAATGGGTGATGATGAAAATGGTACTACTTTCATGCAAAAAGTGAATGAACTTGTGTGTGGCATCAGATGTGTTGGTGAAAAGATAGATGAATCAAAGATTTTTGCTAAAGTGCTTAGATCCTTGTCTGATTCTTACAAAGTTAAAGCTAGTGCTATTGAAGAGCTCTGGACTATGACAACTGTTACCAGAGATATGTTGATTGGTAAGCTTACTAGTTTTGAGTTGAGTGAATTTGGTGATTCCCTTCCTAAGGTTGAATATGGATTTAAGGCTACTACTTCTAGAAGAGATAGATAGAGATATGATTCGGGTGAAAGTTCATCAAGAAAGACATTCAAGTATGAGGATGAAATGAAACAACCTAATGAAGAAGAAAGAGAGCTAGAAGAACTTGAAGCATTTATTGTGAAGAGAGAAGCCAGAGGACAAGGTAAGTATAAGGGAAATTTTCCTATTAAATATTTCTCTTACAATAAGATAGGTCATTTTACATCAAGGTGTCTTGAGAGAGTTTCTAAGCCAAGATATAACAAGCCTAAATTCCAAAAGAAGTGTTACTATGTTGTTGATGGAGGTGTGACAGATGATGAATCTGATAAAGGAAATGAAAGTAAAGCTGAATTAGTATTTATTTCTATCAAGGAAAATAATCATGTGTCTACTGAATCTGCAAATTATACAAATGTGGAAAAATCCCTAGTTTCTCAAGTTGAAGAGAAAGATGAATGGGTAATTGATAGTGGTTGTTCTCATCATATGACAAGAGATAAAAGCAAGTTTTTGAATTTGGAAAAGTATGATGGTGGTGTTGTGAGATTTGGTGATAATACAATTGGTGTGATATATGGAAGAGGATGCATTTCTCTTGATAGTAAGCATAATACTGATGATGTCTTGTATGTTGAAGGTTTGAAGCATAATCTTTTAAGTGTTGGAAAAATGGTTGATAAAGGATACAATCTTCAGTTCATGGATGGTAAGTACAAAATATTGGGAAATTTTGGAAATGTGATTGCATCAGGTACAAAAACAAAAGGTAATATTTTTCACCTGAGTGTTGCTACTAAAAGTTGCTTGATTGCTCAAATTGATGAAAGTTGGTTGTGGCATAGGATAATGTGCATGTTAACTTTGATAATATTGTCAAGATAAGTTCTACTAAGGCCGTGAGAGACCTTCCTAAGTTGATGCAACCTACTAATGCCATATGCAAAGAATTTCAATTGTGGAAGAAAACAAGAATTTCATTTTAGAGTAAACAACAAAATTCAAATGGATTGTTGGATCTTGTGCTTACTGATTTGTGTGGTCTTGCTAGAGTTAGAAGTTTACAAGGTTACAAATGCTTCATGTTGCTTATTGATGACTATTCAAGGATGATGTGGGATAATTTTTTAAGGGGGAAATCTGAAGCTCTAGAAAAGTTCAAGATTTTTAAAGCTAGAGTTGAGACAGAGACATGTCTGAAGATTAAATGTCGAAGATTAGATAGAGGTGGCGAATTCACTTCTGGTGATTTTAATTATTTTTGTGAAGAGCATGGGATAAAGAGACAGTTATCTACACTGTGGACCCCTAGAAAAATGGAGTTGTGGAAAGGAAGAACATAATAATTCTAGATTCTACTAGAACCATGATGTTGGAAGGAAATGTACCTCATATCTACTGGAGAGAAGTTGTGAGTATTGTTGTGTACACACTTAACTGGGTAAAAATCAAAGGTGATACTGGTAAGACTCCTTTTGAGTAATGGACTAGTCAAAAGCCTACTGTTAGATATTTCAAAATATTTTGAATCAAGTGCTATATCAAAAGAGATGAAGATATAGGAAAGTTTGATGATAGGAGTGATGAAGGAATCTTTTTGGGTTATTCCTCTAATAGAAATGACTACCAATGTTACAACAAGAGATTGAAGAAAATGGTTGAAAGTGCAAATGTTAAGGTTGATGAAGACATAGCTACACCATCCAAAATCTATGGATATGATTTTGATTATCATAATGATAGTACAAATAAAGGAAAGAAAGTTTAGACTCTAAATCAAGTGCAAATCATTTTGGTGAATCAAGGAGATCAAGAAGAAGGAGAGATTGGTGAAATAATAGAAGAGAGATCAGAAGAGACTGAAGTTGAAGAAAATTCTAAGAAGACTTTGAGGTATGTAAGGTTGAATCATTCAGAGAATCAAATCATAGGTGATAAGAACAAAGGTGTCCAAACTAGGAGAAAGATTGTAGAAGAATATTGTTTGAATTCAAATACTAAGCCTACTTTTGTGAATGAAGCATGCAAATATGAAAATTGGGTTGAAGGAATGAAAGAGTAACTACAACAAATTGAAAAGAATGATACATGGATTCTTGTTCCCAGGGCTAAGGATAAAAATGTAATTGGAACTAAATGGGTCATTAGAAACAAACTGAATGAAAAAGGTGAAGTGGTTAGAAACAATGCGAGATTGGTATGTAAGGGATATTCATAGATGGAAGGTATTGATTTTGAAGAAACCTTTTCCCATGTTGCTAGAATTGAAGCTATGAGATTGTTTCTTGCTTATGATACTTACAAAGACTACAAAGTTTATCAAATGGATGTCAAGTATGCTTTTCTAAATGGTGAGTTGGAAGAAGTGTATGTTGAGCAACCAGATGGATTCCAGTTGATTGATCAGGGAGATATGGTTTTTCAGTTGAAGAAAGAATTGTATGGACTCAAACAAGCCCCTAGAGCATGTTATGCCAGATTGGATAAATACTTGGTGAAGCTTGGATTTAACAAAGGTACTACTGATAGTAATATGTATTTCAAGAATGATGATAAATATTTGATTGTTGAAGTTTTTGTTGATGATATCATATTTGGAGGAGATGATAGCTTGTGCATGAAGTTTACTGACGAGATGCATAATGAGTTTGAGATGTCAATTATTGGAGAGATGAATTTTTTCTTGGGATTACAAATCACTTAGTTAGATAAAGGTATTTTTATATCTTAGTCCAAGTATGTGAAGGAATTGCTAAAGAAATTTGGTATGATAGATTCAAAGCTAGTTGGTACACCCATGGTGACTGGGTGCAAGTTGACAACTGATGATGATTCTCTGAAGGAAAATCAGACTAGATACAAATCAATGATTGGTGGATTACTTTATTTGACTCAAAATAGGTCTGATATCATGAATATTGTATGTATTGTTGCAATATTTCAAGTTGATCCTAAAGAATCTTATGTGACTATTGTGAAGAGGATTTTTAGATACTTGAAGGGGACAGTTTAGTTTAGATTGTGGTATTCTAAAGATAATGATCTTACTTTGAGTGCCTTTACTGATGCTGACTGGGCAGGAGATGTGAATGATAGGAAAAGTACTAGTGGTGGAGCATTTTTCTTGGGAAATAAGTTGATTTCATGGTTAAGCAAAAAGAAATATGCTATTTCCTTATCTACTACAGAGGCATAATACATTGCTGCTGTTAATAATTGTACTCAATTATTGTGAATGAAGCAAATGCTAAAGGATATTAGAGTTGTGTATGATGAGACTATTGCTATATTTTGTGATAAATCAAGTGCTATTAACATTTCTAAGAATCCAGTGTTGCATTCCAAGACAAAGCATATATTCATCAAGTTTCACTTTTTGAGGGAGGAAGTGAAAAGGAAGCCATATTAGAGTATGTGCCTACTAAGGAGCATATTGTAGACATATTTACAAATTCGTTGCCTAAGGATACTTTTGAGTATCTCATAGGGAAGTTAGGGGTGATTACCCCTCCTAATTAGAACTAAAATGCATTGATTTACATCAATCCGTGCATTTCATGATCATATTTTGATCCAGATTGTTGTTGTGGTGGTTGCTAGTCAGGGGGGTAGTAAGATGTTCAGATGTTCAGGTGTGCGGTTCAAGAGCTTGTAATGTATATCTTTTCCATTGATGTCAAAGGGGAAGAAGGGTAATGTGAAAAATTTTTGAGAGAGAAGAACCTTGTGGGGAGAAGAGTTGTGTGGATGAGTAGGGTTGTGTTGATGGTATTTTTCACATCATGTGTTTCCATCAATGCCAAATGGGGAGATTGTTGGATATTGTAGTGTGTTGCTAATATATGGTTTTCATTGATGTCAACACTATTAGAATTGTTGCACTAGAATTTATATATGTCGAGGATATTGAGAAAATTGTAATGAGAAGTGTTGCAGGTTGTTAGTGGTGAAGCGAAGTTATTTCTATCAGTGAGTTCAACTTGTTGGTGTTCAGAGGTTGTGGACTAAATGGTTTCTTGTTGAGTATATCTAGTTTATCCACATCAAGTTTTAGAGACTTGCGTGAAGATTTGACCGAGTTATGAAGATTTGTATTCTTATAGTTTTTTTGTTACTTTAGTTTGCATTCTTGAATGAAGATCATGCGAATTTAGTTAGTTCAGTTGCTATGAATACTTCTCTGGTGTTTCATGATGCTTTTGGATGTTTCTAGTTCATCCTCTATTTGTGTTACACATCCACATTGATCATTGTGCTCGCAATCCAATATTTTCTCTTGTGTGTTCATGTTTTTCACGTTCCTGGCCGACAAGGTGTTGAAGTGTGTTGTGGATCTTCGAGGTGTAATTAAATGAAGTGGCTCACGTTTGAGGATGTTGTTTTCAGTCCTCACTATGTTGTGGCTAACCTTGGCTAATTCACATGAATAATATTTATTGATCTGAGCCAACTGTTTATATTATTTTTTGCTATTTTGTTCAAGCCGACTTATAGTGATGTAATTTCTTGTTGTGGATATATAAGAGAAATTATTTTATCATTTGGAAGTGTGCAAGTGTGAAGTGTGGAAGTCTTGTGAGTGGATATTGTGAAAATCATTCGAAGGTAGAGCAGAGAGTGAAGAAGAGTGAAGAAGTGTTCATGCGCTTAATTGGAACTGTAACTAGGCATTAGCAAATGCTATTTTCTTAGTTCAAAGTCTGATGGATTTAATCAGAACCTTTCTGTAAGATAGTGTATCTTCCTTTGTAATTGAGCAGTGAGCTCTAGGCAGTGTACCTAAATGCATGTGCATTCCCCATTCATATTTCTTATACTTTTAACAGGGTATAATCTTGTGGACTGACCTCCACCCTAGTTTTTTCTCTAACAAGGTTTCCACATAAAAATATTGGTGTTATATGTGTTTCTGATCTATTGTTCATTTATGCTTTCATTGATATTGATTAGATTTGAGAATAAGGATTAATAAGTTTAATAAGTTTGAAATTTTGTGACAATTGATTCACCCCCCTCTCAGTTGTCTATCCTTGTGTTTCCAACATATTCTTCTCTTTTTCATGTTGTTCCACTACAAGTGGTATTAGAGCATTATCTTTGCACTATGAAGGAATGAAATAAAATATTTTTAATACTGAAGATCATTTTGGAAAGTATATCTCTCTCGCATTTTGATGAATATTTTAAATTTATTTTGGATGATTTTTCAAGGACATGTTAGCTCTATTGCAACTTATATTTTAGAGTAATTGAGTGAGTTATTATAAAATTAGTGTTTTCATCATTTTTTCTCCTAGGGATGAAATTTAGTAATTTTTTTCTTGATTTCTAGAGGGTTGAAAATGTGTACATTGATATATTTACAATTCCTATTTGAATTGATTTGGAATAGATATGAGAATTTTATAGTGAAATCATGGTTTCCACCAATTTCAATCTTAGGACTAAAAATTAGCTAATTTCTAGGAGATTCATTTTTGGGAAGTGAGGTTTAGGCCCTGGTAAGTTTCAATAGCATTTTTTATATTAGTTGATTTTTTTTCATTTATCACAATATTATTTTTTTCCAGCATGGTGGGACATACAACAAGAGTCAAAAAAATAAGTTTTCACAACTAAAAAATTTCCAAGTGACAAGGATATAGGAAATGAGGAAATTACTCATAAAGATAATGAATCCATAATTTAACAAATTCATAAAGAAAACCATAAAATATAGGATGATATATTGTTAATTGTGTTTGAGTGAATGCAAGGGGTGGCTAAGATTGAGAAAATTATTAAAATATTTATTTATGGTCAACATCCTAGAGATCCTAAATATAGGGAGTAACACAACATAGATTGTGAGGAAGTTGAGTCTCTTAAGGGGAAAGTTTATTTATGGTTTTAAATAGACCTAATATGTCTCATCACCTAAATAGTTTTATGGCTAAGAACTTTACACTAATGTTGTATATGTGAAATTTTGATGACATAGATCCTACCAATTAGCTCTACAAAATGGAATAATTATTTAACATTCATAATATATTCCCTATCTAAAAAAGGTGGAAATGACTTGCTTATTTATTTGGTATCATTAACTACATGAAGAAAATAAAAATAAGGGATGTGTTGTCACTTGGTATTTTTTCCAAAAGGGTCTCACTACTCATTATAGTGACAATCAAGTATGGATAGCTACTTTATCCATATTACCAAATTAATGAAAATAGACATGTATTGTAAGAGATTATATTCATCAATTATATATGTTCCCATTAAAAGTGGAAAAATTTGTAGAGAAAAAAATGTTGGATTTATTCCTTGGGGGATTAAAAAATCACATCAAATATGAGGTACAAATGGTTTTCCCAAATTCTATTCCCTAAGAAATGGCTATGGTAATGTAGGTAGAGGAAAAAAATTTAGTTAATAAAGTTAAATTTTTGTAAACATAAGATTAAAAAACACTCATATATAGTCATTTCATCAACCTAATAAATTGACACTAGAACAAATTGAAGACAAGAGATAAAAAGGGTTATTCTCTAATTGTGATATAACATACACTCAAGGTATCAATGCATTTAAAATAGTGTACTATATTGAAGGGCCAAGTGAGGAAGAATAGGAAGAATCAATATTAGAGGGTAAACATGAGTTAGAGGAAGAACCAATATTAGAGGGTGAAAATGAGTTAGAGGAGGAGTCATGGGATCCCCAACCAATCATTTATTTTCATGCACTCTCAAGTTTGAGCACCCCACAAAATTTTAAGGTAGTGGGGTTGTTAGAGAAAGAGAGCAACCAAGTTGATAGACTTACAAAGAAAACATAAATTAATAAAAAATGGTTGGCTACTTGTCTAAATTATTTTATATGTATCCAAATATAGAATGTTAGTTCCTAATTATAGATTTATTTACTATTATTTATTATGGGAAATATCATAGAATTGAATTATCCATGGGATATTGTCATCTTGATTTCCAAATATTTTCTATCTCCATGGGTGTAGTAAATATTGTTTAGGAGTACAATATATTACAACATTGGGAAAAAATGAGATGAACTTCCAAGGACTATTCATATTCTTTCACTTAGAGGGAAGGGTATGTGCAGGATCATGATGGGCCAAAAGTGGCGATATGATGGGTATTTGTAGGGTTTGTGGCTGACAACTTTTTTTTTACCCAAAAATTGATGAAATGAAAAGGGTTTTTAAAGGAGAGTCTCAGCTTTCCACCAATATAAATTATTCTTTACTTTAAATTTAATAAATAATTATTATTCATTTTCTATTTGAATTATGAGTAAAGTCTTGATTGATAGGTTGAGTGAAAAATCTATAGCTTTCAAACGATATGACATTTTTGGAATCCAAAAATGCATCACATTCTATGCTTCTCATACTATAGGATTAAAAAGAAAATTTGAATTTTATGAAGTTTTGACCAAGTTAAGGTGGTCAAACATATGAGTTTTTATATTTTTTTAAAGTTGTAATAAAAAATTCATAATTAATTATTTACTTGGAAAAAAATTACAAAAAAATATGCATCACATCTGGGATGAGTTCTCTACTTATGTATAAAACATTATAAAAAAATATTATCATTTTATTGTGGTTAAGGTGGTCAGACAAACACCTACTTATTTTTTCCCAGAAATTTAAGTACTACTGCATTGAAATTTCAAATTTTCACCAAATAGATTTTTTTTTTTATAAAATAAACCTAGTAGTTTAGAAACTAAATTCAATTTTCTACATATTCTATTCTTACATATTTTTGAAATAATATAGATAACTTATTCAAATTTTTATGTCAAGTTTCCTAACTCTGATTTTTCTGAATTTTTTGCCACTTAAGGGCCTATTTTTTTATGATGATCCTGCACATACCCAGAAGGACAATTGAAATAAGAGGGTTACACGAAAACTCTCCATATATGGTAAAATCTCACCAAATGTAAAATTTTCTTATGAAGGGAGGTATGGGTTTGTGGCCTAATTATTTTCATTAGAAGCAAGCCACTTACATGATTCTTCATGCTTTTATATCTACAATTAATTATAGATAATAACTCAATAGTTTTTAGTAGATTCCATAAGGAATTGGGATTTCCTCCTAAAAAATATCATGAACATGGCACTCAACTAGTGTTAGGGAGCTAACCACCCAACATGAAGCTCTATAGGTAGCCATATCTACAAAAAAATGGTATTGGTAAGATAGTTCAAGAGATGAACTTGGTAGGTGTTATCATGTATAGTTATAGTGCTTAGTCCTCTCTTGTGGTAATGGTGTGCAAGAATGATTAAATTTGAAGGATATTTCTTTGATTATATAGAGCCCAGAAAATACTATTCTAGTAATTCATCTCTTTTCTATTTATCATAAAATTATAATTATAGAGAAGGATGTACATAAAATATATTTTAAAAACTATGAGGATCATTGCAACTTTTGCATCATACATTTTTATTTCACAAATGTACCATTTATATTTCAAAATTTGATGAAATATGTCTTCATACCATTTATATTAAAATTTATATTGCTATTTTTTATGAGAACCTAACATATAGTAAAACTTGGGAGGGACATCTACAACTTGTGAATAATTTTTTGGGAATTCTTAAGTAACATTAATTGTATGCTATTTCATCCAAGTGTGTTCCTGAATTCAAAGAAGTGGAGCTCATAGGTCACATTTTGTCCCATGAGGTCCAATTAAGGTGAAGTCTCATAAGATTACAAATATTGTATAGTGGAAAATTCCTAGGACCCTTAAGAACCTATAGGGTTTCTCAAGGTTTATAGGTTATTATAGCTGATGTATAAATAATAATGGAATCATAGAATCACCTCATAGATTTTTTGAATAAGGATTCCTTCTAGTGGAACAAGGCAACTACAAGGGAATTTGAAGAGCTAAAGGAAACCATATACATACATTGAGTCCTTGCTACACTATTTTTTTCTAAAATATCCATTATGAAATGTGAGACTTCAGGTCATGTAATACAAGTATTTAGGTGGAAAATAGGGTTTACCAAAATCAAAATGATAGACCACTAATTCTCACCTTAAAACATGTGATTTTGTGTATGATATGATGCAAATAATTATAATAAATCAATCCTACTATCATAGAAACAATGAGGGGAGTTGTGAGAGGCTAGAATGATGTGTTCCTTGTTGCAAGAAGGCTATTTTTAGGGCACAAAGGACTCATTCACCTTTACTGGTGAATGGGTCACTGTTAGGGTTTCTGAAACTAAGATTTGGGTTATGTTCCTTGATGTCTACACTCTAAGATCCTTAGTTATCAGCTCCTAAAAACTTGTAAAAAATTATGTAGCCTTGTTTTCATGTTCTTACAATATGAATGACAACTTTTGCAACTTGACAACTTTGACAATTTTTTGCTCCAAACTTGTTCTCCACATGATCTTCAACCTATAAATCTGCAAATACACATTCAAGAGGAGAAAAAACTGTTGATTGCTAGTGAATAGGGGTTTTCCTAAGTCAAACAACTTTTAGGTAATTAAGCCAAATGATGAAATAATGAAATTGAAGCATGAAACATGAAATAATGGATTGTTGATACCTTGGAAGTTGTCTTGGAATATAAATCTATAAAATAACATGAAGTGGCCAATGAGTGCATGAAAAATACTTTATTATATATTAATTAACTATGCTGGTAGTAGACTATATGCTTGAATGTTTGCTTGATTTTTCCATATATTTAACTAAATGAAGTATATATGAGAAATGGTATTTTTCATTAAATTTCTTTCTTTTTAGTGATGATTAATGATGAAATGGTTATGCAAGTTGAGATATTTTGTTGTCTTGATTGCATCCTATCTTTGAGGATTATGTTCAATTGATTAAGTGTCAACTTCATGAGGTGGATGTGTTAAACTACCTATTTAATAAATGTGAAATCTATCTTGCTCCTGATCACTCTAGTTGGCTCCTAATGAATGTTTATGAATTGACCTCTTCAATCAGTTTGAGAACTTCTTGTTCGGCTATTATCATGAGGCAGATTTCTTAATGGCACTTTCAGTTCTGTTTAAGTTTAGTTTCTACCGCTTTGCATCTTGGCAGACTACACCAGTTTTTTTATTCAAATAAGTTAATAATCTTATAAATATCCATCCTTATTTTTAGTTTAGGAGTTTGTTAATATTTTGCTTTAGAATTGTAATGTTTATGATCTACACTTTTGAACTACTCACCTATTTTGGCCAATTGGAATGCAAATAATGAGTTAATTTAAATCTTGTTGGATGTTGTGGTTGTGTCACTGATATGTGGTTGTCATTGATGTCAACGTTATTATCATTGTTGCATTAGAAGTTTTATATGTCAAGGATATTGAGAAAATTATAATAAGAACTGCTATAAGTTGTCAGTGGAGAAGCGAAGATCAGTCTGTCGGTGTGATCCATACGTTGCTTATCTAACTTTGTGGTTTAAAGGGTTTCTTGCTTAGTTTTTCTAGTTTATCCATGCCAAGTTTCAAAGATCGGTGTGAATATTTGTTCTAGTTATGAATATTTGGCTGGTGACAGTTTTATGTTACTTTAGTTTGTGTTCCTGAGTGAAGATCATGTGATTTCTGGAAGTTCATTTGTTGAAGATGTTTCTTTGGTATTTCATGGTGGTTTTGGATGTTTCTAGTTTGTTCTTTATCTTTTTTGGTGGTCCACATTGATCATTGTGCTCATGATCCGATATTTTCTCTTGCATGTTCATGTTTTTCATGTTCATGGCTGACTAGGTGTTGAAGCATGTTGTGGAACTTCGAGGAGAAATTAATTGAAGTCTTTTTGTGTCAGAGTTTTTCTTGGGTCCTCACTATGTTGTGGCCGATTGTGGTTGATTCATATTATGAATTTAATTGTAAACTTGTGCCAACATTGTGCATATGTTTTATATTTTATTCTGGTCGACAAAGTTGTTGATGTAATCTCTTGTGGAAGATATACAAGAGTGATTGTCTTATTGGTAAAGTGTGCATGTGGAAAGTATGTGAAGTGTGTGAACCATTTGTGCAAATATTGTTCAGATCATTTGAAGGAAGAGAAGAGTATGAAGAACAGTGAAGAAGAGTTTATGTGCTTAACTGGAACTGTAATCAGGCATTAGCAAATTCTATTTTCTCAATTCAAATCTAGATGGTTTTAATCCAAATCTTTCTTTGGATAGTGATTCCTCTTTGTAATTGAGTAGTGAGCTCTAGGTAGTGTGTCTGAATGCATGTGCATTCCCATTGATTCTTCTTATACTTTTAGTAGGATATAATATTGTGGACTAACCTCCACCATGTTTTTTCCCCTAACAGGGTTTCCACATAAAAATATTGGTGTTCTCTGTGTTTTTGATTTGTTGATTATTTATGGTTTATTATTCATTCATTAGATCTAAGATTAAGTTAAGTTGGAAAAGTTTAAATATTTTGTGACAACTGATTCACCCCCCCTCTCAATTTTTTTTCCTTGTTTTTCCAGCAATTGGTATCAGAGCAGGTTCCTTTGAAGAAGTTTAAAAGCTTGAGGTGATCCCAGATGGCATCATATAAGAAGGAAAGTCCTAAATTCGATGGAACAAACTACCCTATGTGGAAATCTAGAATGGAATGTCATTTAAAGTGTATTGGTGAACCCTTCTAGAAGATTACAAATAATAGATATGTTATTCCTCATAATGGTCCTTCCACTCTTGATGAGGTTAACGAAGCTGAGATTAACATCAGGGCTATTGAAGCTTTGTTGAGTGCTTTGACAAATTTGGAAATGAAAAATGTGATGGATCTGAAGATAGCTCATGAGATCTGGAAGAAGCTGGAGACTTTTTATCAAGGAGGTGAACTTGTGAAGGTTTCTAAGCTAACAATTTTGAAAGGAAAGTATGAAACTTTGAAGATGGGTGAAGATGAAAATATTTCTTCTTTTATGTAAAAAGTAAATGAACTTGTGATGGGTATTAGATGTGTCAGTGGTACCTTGGATGAAAAAGAAATTGTAGCTAAGGTGATCATATCATTGCCTCCCTCCTACAAATAGAAGGCTCATGCTATTGAAGAGCTCAAATAAGTAAGAAATGTGACAAGAGATATGTTGATTGGAAAATTTGTTGCTTTTGAGTTGAGTAAATTTGGTGACTCTGCTCCTAAGACTAAATCTGCATTTAAGGCCTTTGTATCTAAAAGAAACAAGCAAAGATATGATCTAGGAGAAAGCTCTAGAAAGTCATTCAAGTATGAGGAATAGATGAAACAAATTGAAGATGAAGAAAGAGAGGTAGAAGAATTGGAAGCACTGATTGTGAAGAAAGAAGGTAGAGGAAAAGGTAAGTATAAAGGAAAGTTTCTTGTTAAATGTTTCTCTTGTAGTAAAATAGGTCATTTTGCATCGAGGTGTCCTGAAAGAGTTCCTAGGTCTAAACCTTACAAATCTATATTTCAAAAGAAATACTATTATGCTGAAGAAGGTGTGACTGATGAAGAATCTGATAAAGACAATGGAAAGGAAGATGAATGGGCTTTCATTGCTATCAAGGAAAATGGTTTGGTGGCTACTAAATCTACTAAAGTTGAGAAAGATCTTGCAGCCTAAATTGAAGAAAAGGATGAGTGGGTTATTGATAGTGGATGCTCACATCATATGACTGTTGATAAAAGAAAATTTGTAAGTCTAAAGAAGTATGACGATGGGGTTGTAAGATTCAGAGATAACAATGTTGGTGTGATTCGTGGCAGAGGATCTATTTGTCTTGGTGATAAAAATAACACTAATGATGTTCTTTATGTTGAAGGATTGAAACATAACCTGTTGAGTGTTGGATAGATGGTGGAAAAGGGTTATGATCTATAGTTCAAAGATGGAAGATGTAGGATACTTGGAAGTTCTAGAAATGAAATTGCTTTATGTACAAAAAAAAAAGGTAATATTTTTCACCTAAGTGCTGATGTAAGTTGTTTAATTGCTCAAATGGATGTAAGCTGGTTGTGGCATAGAAGGTTGTGTCATGTGAATTTTGATAAAATTTTCAAGGTAAGCTCCATGCAAGTAGTAAGAGATCTACCTAAGCTAGTGAAGCCTACTAACACAATATGCAAGGAATGTCAAATGGAAAAATAGACTAGAATTTATTTTCGGAGCAAACATCATTCTAATGGAGTACTAGAGTTGGTGCATACTAATCTATGTGGTCCCTCCAAAATCAGAAGTCTACATGGAGAAAGGTACTTTATGTTGCTTATTGATGATTACTCTAGGATGATATGGGTTTCTTTCTTAAGAGAAAAATGTGAAGCATTAGAGAAGTTTAAAAGTTTCAAAGATATGGTAGAGAATGAGACATGTCTAAAGATCAAATTACTAAGGTTAGATAGAGGTGGTGAGTTTACTTCCCAGGAGTTCAATTCTTTCTATGAAGAGCATGGAAACAAAAGATAATTATCTGCTCCTCAAACCCATCAATAGAATGGAGTTGTAGAGTGGAATAACAAAACAATTTTGGATGCTGCTAGAAAAATGATGCTAGAAGGAAATGTACCACACATCTATTGGAGAGAAGTTGTAAGCACTACTGTGTACACCCTAAACCAAGTAAATGTCAATGGTATTTCTAGTAAGACTCCTTTTGAACTATGGTTTGGTTATAAGCCCACTGTTAAATACTTCAATATCTTTGGAAGCAAGTGTTATAGTAAGAGAGATGAAGATATGGGAAATTTTGATGCAAGGAGTGATGAAAGAATCTTTCTAGGTTACTCTACTAAAATCAAGGCTTACTAGTGCTATAATAGAAGACTGAGAAAGATGGTTGAAAGTGAAAATGTCAGAGTTGATAAAGACTCTGCTAGATCATCTAGATACTGTGGATATGATTCAGATGATCAATAAGATAGTATAGAGTAAGGGAATAATGCTTAGGAATATAATCAAGTTCATGTTGTTATAGAAAATCAAGAAAGTCAGGAAGGTGAGACAAGTGGAAGTGCAGAAGAAAGAACAGAAGAATCAAAAGTGAGAGAGAATCCTAAAATTATGAGGTATGTAAAGATAAATCATTCTGAAGATCAAATTATATTTGATAAGAATAAAGGTGTACAAACTAGAAGAAGGATTGTAGAAGAGTATTGTCTTATTTCCAAGACTGAGCCTAACAATATCAATGAAGCTTGTAATGATGAATATTGGATGGAAGCTATGAAGGAATAATTGATGCAGATAGAAAATAATGATACATGGATTCTTGTTCCCAAACCTAAAGATAAAAATGTGATTGGTTAAAAATGGGTCCTTCAGAATAAGTTGAATGAACAAGGAGATGTGGTTTGAAATAAAGCAAGAATGGTATGTAAAGGGTATTCACAAATGAAAGGTATTGATTTTGAAGAAACCTCTGCCCCTATTTCCAGAATAGAAGCTATAAGATTATTTCTTTCTTATGTTGCATATAAGAACTACAAGGTCTATCAAATAGATGTGAATTCAACATTTCTGAATGGTGAGTTAGAAGAAGAGGTATATGTTGAATAGCCGGATGGATTTCAACTGGCTGATAAGGAAGACATGGTTTTCTGATTGAAGAAAGCTTTGTATGGACTCAAGCAAACCCCCAAAGCTTGGTATGCTAGACTAGATAAATATTTACTAAATCTTAGATTCAATAAAGGTAATGCTGACAACAACTTGTATTTTAAGTTGGATCATGATAAAGAGTTGATTATTGAAGTCTTTGTTGATGACATTATTTTTGGAGGAGATGATGGATTGAGCATGAATTCTTCTAATGAAATGCATAATGAATTTGAAATGAGTATGATTGGAGAGATGAAATTTTTCTTGGGATTGCAAATTACTCAGCTAGACAAAGGGATTTTCATATCTCAGTTGAAATATGTGAGAGAGCTACTAAAGAATTTTGGGATGGAAGACTCAAATCCTATTGGTACACCCATGGTAACCGAATGCAAGTTAACATAGAATTATGATTCTCCTAAGTCAAATCAAACAAGATATAGGTCAATGATTGGTGGATTTCTCTATTTAACTCAAACCAGACCACACATCATGAATGCAGTGTGCATGGTTGCTAGATATCAAGCTAATCCAAAAGAATCCCATGTGACCGTTGTGAAGAGAATTGTCAGATATTTGAAAGGAACAGTTAATTTTGGGCTTTGGTATCCTAAAGATGATGATCTTACTCTGAATGCCTATACTGATGTGGATTGGGTAGGAGATGTAGATGACAAGAAAAGTACTAGTGGTGGTACTTTCTTCCTAGGAAAGAAGCTGGTGTTGTGGTTGAGCAAAAAGAAAAATTCCATTTCTCTATCTACTGCTAAGGCAAAGTATATTGCTGCTGCAAATAATTGTACTCAAGTGTTGTGGATGAAACATATGCTAAAAGATATCAGATTTGTATATGATGAGCCTATTCTCATACACTGTGACAACTCAAGTGCAATAAACATATTGAAGAATCTAGTGCTACATTCTAAGACAAAGAATATATCAATCAAGTTCCACTTTTTGAGGGAGAAAGTGAGAGAAAAAAGTTAGATTGGAGTATTTGCCTACTAAAGAACAGATTGCAAACATTTTCACTAAGCCATTGCCAAAGGATACTTTTGAGTATCTTAGAGGGATGCTAGGGGTGATTACCCCTCCTAATCTGAATTAAGGATGCATTATTTTGCATCAATCTGTGTACTTCATGATCATATTTTGATCCATATTGATGTTGGTGGCTGATACTTAGGGGGAGTAGTCAGATGTTCAGGTGTGCAAATATGTATTTCAAAGATTTCATAGAAGATATCTTTAACATTGATGTTAAAGGGGGAGAAGTGTAATGTGAAAAATATTTTTGGGAGAAAAGTATGAGAAGAGAAGAGTTGAGGAGTAAGCACTATTGGGTTGATGGTATTTTTCACATCATGTTTTGCCAGCAATGCCAAAGGGGGATATTTTTGGATGTTGTGGTTGTGTTGCTAATATGTGGTTGTCATTGATGTCAACACTATTAGCATTGTTGCATTAGAAGTTGTATATGTCGAGGATATTGAGAAAATTATAATAAGTGCTACAAGTTGTCAGTGGAGAAGTGAAGACCATTCTATCAGTGTGATCCATACGTTTCTTATCTAACATTGTGTTTTAAAGGGTTTATTTTTGAGTGTTTCTAGTTTATCCACACCAAGTTTTAGATATCTGCATGAAGATTTGTTCTAGTTATGAAGATTTGGCTGGTGACAATTTTTCTATTACTTCAATTTGTGTTCTTGAGTGAATATCATGTGATTTGTGGTCATTTAGTTGCTACAAATGTTTCTCTAGTATTTCATGGTGGTTGTGGATGTTTCTAGTTCATGCTCTATCTTTTTTGGTGGTCCACATTGATTGTTGTGCTCGTGATCTGATATTTTCTCTTGCATGTTCATGTTTTTCATGTTCATGGCCAACTAGGTGTTGAAGCATGTTGTGGATCTTCGAGGAGAAATTAATTGAAGTCTTTTTGTGTTGGAGTTGTTTTTTTGGGTCCTCACTATGTTGTGGCTAACCATGGTTGATTCACATTGTGAATTTAATTGTAAACTTGGGCCGACATTATGCATATGTTTTATATTTTATTCTGGCTGAAAAATTTGTTGATGTAATCTCTTGTGGCGGATATATAAGAGCGATTGTCTTATCGATAAAGTGTGCATGTGGAAAGTATGTGAAGTATATGAGGTGAATGAAGTGTGAAGTGTGCAAAACCTTTGTGCAAATATTGTTCAGATCATTCGAAGGAAGAGTAGAGTGTAAAGAAGAGTGAAGAAGATTTTTTGTGCTTAAATGGAATTGTAATCAAGTATTAGCAGATGCCATTTTCTTAGTTCAAATCTGGATGGTTTTAATCCAAATCTTTCTTTGGACAGTGAGTCCTCTTTGTAATTGAGCAGTGAGCTCTAGGCAGTGTGCTTGAATGCATGTGCATTCCCATTGATTCTTCTTATAATTTTAGTAGGGTATAATATTGTGGACTGACCTCCACCGTGGTTTTTCCCCTAATAGGGTTTCCACATGAAAATCTTGGTATTCTCTATGTTTCTAATGTATTCATTGTTTATGGTTTATTATTCATTCATCAGATCTAAGATTAAGTTAAGTTGGAAAAGTTTAAATATTTTTTGACAACTAATTCAACCCCCCCTCTCAGTTGTCTATCCTTTTTTGCCAACAAATCTTGGTGTTTAAGGTCCCACTAGAGGAAGAGCAAGGCCCACTCAACTGAAGGTGGTGACATTGTGTTCTATTATTTGATTCAATTGATTTCTGTTAATGCATGTCAATTGGAAAGTTAGTAATTTTAATCTTTACTTGATAATTATTAGTGAATGTGATTAATTCTTAGATTAAGTTCATTGTGTTCTTAGGATAGTTTATTATGCTTATTGTAGATTAACACTTATTCATTTACTGTAGATTTAATTATTGTTCATGGGAATTAAACTCATTAGTTATTTTTCAAATGCATGTAGTTTTAATGGAAGAGACAATGATGTTTTATGGAAAGATGAAATTGAAACTTGTTTGGAATTTGTTCATGAAATTTAGTATTGTTGCTTTCTAGATTAATATTTATTTTTGCAAACATAATTAGATTCTCTTCTACAAATGTAAATACATTTCCTTTCCAAAGTACATTTCAATTTTGAATTTTAGATTAAAATTAAATTCATTTTTTTACTTAATTCTTGCATGAACCAATCACAATTTAGTCAAGTGAAGTCTAAACTGAGTTATTGGAGTTTGAACAATCATTAGTTAAGAGATAAATTAGGAAATTGAGTCTTTAGAATTAGTTAGAATTAAGTCTAAACTGAAATAAGAGATTGATTTTCGAGAGCTTCTGAAAGCTCCTGTCAGAGCTAAATCGTAACCAAAAGTCACTATTTACAGTGCAAAACCCACCAACTCATGGAAACACCCTTATCGCATATAGCTCTAAGACACATCTGGTTAGATAATTGATAAATTAAATGATGCAAGAAGTGACATCAAAAACATTGCATATCATTTTTGGAGCCATTATCAGGGAATAAAAGATATGGATATTTAAGTTTGAAGCCTTAGTGTTGATAAGGAAGATAGTTTATATTGTGGATGAGATGAGCTAGAAACCCTCTAGGAAGATTTCTTCCATGAAATATTAATTTTGACCAAGAACAAGAAGTTCAACAATATTAGATTGAAAATCAACAAGTGAATCAAGAACAATTTAGGGGTCAACCTCAATGGATGAATCCTCAGTGGAATCAGACACAATAGCAATCAAATCAGTCATAGTGGCAGCCGAACCAACCTCAATGGTAGCAAAATCAAATGCAATTTCAACCATGGAAAAATCAGGGACCAAGGCATCCTTGTGGATAATCACTGGTCCAAATCCTCCTAATGAACAAGTAAACCAACCTCAATTACTAGCACAACCTATTTCAAACCCAAAAAATAATCGTAATGATTCCAATCCTCCTACTTTGAATGTGATAGATGCCAATGATATTCAATTGAGGAACAAAAATGCTCCTTTCATACCAAATGTTAAAAATTAGGAAAGTGAAAGAAAAAGAGTATTCAAAGGAAGATCAGAACTCTGATGATGAACAAAAGGTTAGGAAAGCACCTTATCCTGAACATTTAAAAATAGAACAAGTAGCTCCTAAAAAATATCAACCAAATTGCATGAATGTGGTAGATTCTCAACTTCTTCGTGAACTAGAAAAGATCAACATTGAGATTCCATTATTGTAGGCTATTAAGGACATAGTAGAAATAAATCAATTGGTTAAATCTCTTTGTATGAAAGTTCCACCTGTAGGAAAAATAAATTACCTCCAACAATTTAGATAGGGACTAAACTTATTGATGTTTTATCGGGAAGATTACTACCTCATAAATATAATGATCTCGATAGTCTTGTGATAACTAAGTATTGGAGGGATTGAGATAACCAATGTACTAATTGATTTAGGAGTGGCTATCAATGTTATCACATTAGACACTATTGAATTGTTGGGTATGAAAACTGTTCAACCCACAACAACTATTTTACAGTTTGTAGATCAATCTACTGCTAAACATGAAGGTGTTATTGAAGATATTATGGTTACTATTGACACATGGGATTATCCAGTTGACTTTTTAGTTGTCAAAGCTAGAAAGAAAATTTTTGGTTATCTAATTATCTTAGGTAGACCATGGTTGGCTACTGCAACAACATTGACAGATTGCATATTAGGAAGTATGATCATTTCTAATGGTAAAAAACAAAAGGAATTGTCACTTTTTCCTCCTACGCAACCATGATTTCAACTAAATATTCAAATTTGGTCTGATGAGGATATGGATTCAGAAGGAGATGGTGTTGTAGAATTAACTATGGTTACCTTGGTAGAACATATTGAAGAATATGAGGAACAAGATCTTAATTCTAAAAAATATTTGTCAAGGAAAAGAGAAAAATTGTCAAGTACATTAGAAAAATCACACACTTGTCCCTTAAATACACTTGTTGGAGATCCATCTAATTCTAAGAATAAGACCAAAAAAATAACAGTAGCAGGGGATAAGCCTCTTTTCATTAATTCATCCTTATCTTCTTCCCAAGAAAAGGAATTAAAGCAGACTTTGGAAAATCATTTTGAAGCATTTTCTTGGGAGTATAAAGACATGGGAGGAATTCACCCTTCTATTTGTACTCATCATACTAAAGATGTTAAACTAGTAAGGCAAGGTCAAAGAAGGATCAATCCTCCTCTACGAGATATTGTGAAACAAGAGATAGAAAAACTATTGAAAGTAGGGTTTATTTATCCAATATATGATAGTCAATGGGTCTCTCCATTGGTTATTGTTCCCAATAAAAATGGAAAGTTGTGTGTATGTGTGGACTACAGAGAATTAAACAAAGCCGCTAAAAAAGATCATTTTCCTTTTCCATTTATTGATCAAGTACTAGATAACCTAGCTGGCAGTAGTTATTTCTCTTTCTTGGATGGCTTTAGTGGCTATAATCATATTCAAGTGGCTCCTAAAGACCAAGATAAAACTACCTTCACATGTACTTGGGGAGCATATGCTTATATAGTATTACCATTTGGACTTTGCAATGCACCAACAACTTTTCAGAGAGTTGTCTTCACAATTTTTGTAGATTTAACTATCTCATGTGTACAAGTTTATATGGATGACTTCAAAGTTCATGCACAAACTTTTGAGGAAGCAATTGAGAGCTTGAATAAATTATTGCAAAGATGTAAAGATCTTAGGTTGTCTTTGAATCATGAAGAGAGTTCCCTTATGATGACAAAAGGGATTGTTCTAGGACATCACATTTCGAAGAGGGGATAAAAGTTGACCCCAAGAAAATTGAAATCATTCAAAAGATTAAGATCCCTACAAGTCAAACTGAAGTTTTTTAGTTTTCTTGGACATGTTGTTTACTACAAAATATTCATTGAAGGGTTTAGTAAAATCACTGAACCTTTGTTTACATTGCTCAAGAAAGATATGGAGTTTGTTTGGACAAATGATTGTCAAAAATCTTTTGAAATATTCAAACATGACTTAACCACAACTCTAATTATAAAAGGAACTATTTAGGGAGTTCCATTTCATATACATGATGATGCATCTAAATTTTCTATTGGTACAATTTTAGGAAAAAAAGATGAAAATGAAGTGATGCATGCTATCTACTATATTAGTAAAAATCTGAATATCGTTCAAAGGAACTACACAACAACTGAAAAAGAGTTCTTAGCAGTAATATATGCAATCAATAAATTTAGGCATTATATTACTGGTTACAAGGTATTTATTGATACAGACCATGCTGCTATTAAATATTTGATGAATAAAGCTATAGTGGGTGGAAGAATTATAATATGTCTATTGTTGTTGTAGGAATTTGATGTAACAATTGTAGATAAGCCTAGTAAAGATAATGTTGTTGTTGATTTCCTTTCTAGAATTTTTTTGTAGGGTGATTAAGAGCCAATAGATGACACATTTCTAGATGAGCACTTTTTTGTAATATCAATTCATCCACCATGGTTTTCTGATCTTATGAACTATCTTGTAATAGGGAAGTGTCCAAATTATTTCAATCCTAAATAGAAAAGAAGATTAATTCATGAAAGTTCTAGGTTCCAATGGATAAATGGATTATTATTTAAAATGTGTCTTGATCATGTTCTTTGCAAATGTGTTGCTGAAATAAAAGTTTATGATGTCATACATGCTTCCCATCATGAGCCAAAATGAGGACATTATTTAGTAGTCAAAACTATTCATAAGATCTTAGGAGCTAGTTATTTTTGGCCATCTATGACAAAGGAGGTTTCATTATTTGTTAATAATTTTGATGAATGTCAATGCATGGGAGGACCTACACCAACAATGGAGATTCCATTGCAACCTAAAATAGCTTTGGAACCATTTGAGAAATGGGGAATTGATTTTCTGAGACCTGTTGATCCACCTATAGAGTCCACAACAATATATCTTAGTTTGCAAAGACTATGCTACAAAGTGGGCTGAAGTGAAAGCTTTACCAACAACAAGAGAAGATAAAGTAGTTGTTTTTCTATACAAGCATATTTTATAGAGATTTAGTGCACCAAGAGAGATAGTTTCAAACCAAGGGCCACAATTTGTGTCTACTATGATGGAAGCATTTATGAAAAGATACTAGATGACACACAAGAAATCAACACCATATCATGCTAAGGTGAATGGACAAGTGGAGGTTACCAACCAGGAATTGGAGAATATCTTGATAAAGACTATTTCATTAAGGAAAGCAGACTGGGCAGAAAAGGTTAGATGAAGCGGTCTGGGCATACAATACAACCTAGAAGACAACTACTAGATTCTCTCCATATGAATTAGTATTTGGAAAAAATCTAGTAATTCCTATTGAATTTGAATTGTATACACTGAAAACAACATTAGAGGTTGGTATTGACTTTCCTAAAGCAAAAAAGAATAGAATTCTACAGTTGAACCGATTAGATGAGATGACAATGGAAGATCTTCGGTATATAGAAATAATTCAAAAGAAGAGAAAGGAGTGGCATGATAAAAATATTGTGACAAGATAATTTAAGAAGGGAGATTGGGCATTGTTGTTTGACTCCAAATTTCAAGAGTTCAAAGGAAAATTTCATACAAGATGGCTAGGACCCTATAAAATTGATGATTTTTTTCAAAATGGAGTTGTTCAATTGATGCTATAGATGGAGAAGGAAGGGTCATGCTAGTTAACATTTATCATTTGAAGATGTATCACAAACCTACATCAAGATAGGAATTTGTAGTATAATTGCATAATAGAGTTAAACATTTTCTAATGGAAGATATTCCTTCCATAGGAGAATGTACTCCTAGACAATCTTTTGAAAAGGTATGAATAAAGGAGGTAAATTGAAAACTAGAAATGGTGTTTTACCTTCTGAATAAAAGAGATAGATTGAAAACTAGAAATGGTGATTTATCTCTTAGAAAAAGTGAAAAATATAAAAAATATAAAAAAGAAAAAAAAGGATGGCTGAAAACCAAAAATAACAGTCTTTTGATAACTCCTAATGACTCCTGATGACTCTTGATGACTTCTGACATTCCCAAGGTTCTCTATAATAAATGTTCTTGTTTTTTTTCAAAATGGAGTTGTTCAATTGATGCTATAGATGGAGAAGGAAGGGTCATGCTAGTTAACAATTATCATTTGAAGATGTATCACAAACCTACATCAAGATAGAAATTTGTAGCAGAATTGCATAATAGAGTTAAACATTTTCTAATGGAAGATATTCCTTCCATAGGAGAATGTACTCCTAGACAATTTTTTGAAAAGGTATGAATAAAGGAGGTAAATTGAAAACTAGAAATGGTGTTTTACCTTCTGAATAAAAGAGATAGATTGAAAACTAGAAATGGTGATTTATCTCTTAGAAAAAGTGAAAAATATAAAAAATATAAAAAAGAAAAAAAAAGGATGGCTGAAAACCAAAAATAGCAGTCTTTTGATAACTCCTAATGACTCTTGATGACTCTTGATGACTTCTGACATTCCCAAGGTTCTCTATAATAAATGTTCTTGTTTTTTTTCAAAATGGAGTTGTTCAATTGATTCTATAGATGGAGAAGGAAGGGTCATGCTAGTTAACAGTTATCATTTGAAGATGTATCACAAACCTACATCAAGATAGGAATTTGTAGCAGAATTGCATAATAGAGCTAAAAATTTTCTAATGGAAGATATTCCTTCGATAGGAGAATGTACTCCTAGACAATCTTTTGAAAAGGTATGAATAAAGGAGGTAAATTGAAAACTAGAAATGGTGTTTTACCTTCTGAATAAAAGAGATAGATTGAAAACTAGAAATGGAGATTTATCTCTTAGAAAAAGTGAAAAATATAAAAAATATAAAAAAGAAAAAAAAGGATGGCTGAAAACCAAAAATAGCAGTCTTTTGATAACTCCTAATGACTCCTGATGACTCTTGATGACTTCTGACATTCCCAAGGTTCTCTATAATAAATGTTCTTGTTTTTTTTCAAAATGGAGTTGTTCAATTGATGCTATAGATGGAGAAGGAAGGGTCATGCTAGTTAACAATTATCATTTGAAGATGTATCACAAACCTACATCAAGATAGGAATTTGTAGCAAAATTGCATAATAGAGTTAAACATTTTCTAATGGAAGATATTCCTTCCATAGGAGAATGTACTCCTAGACAATCTTTTGAAAAGGTATGAATAAAGGAGGTAAATTGAAAACTAGAAATGGTGTTTTACCTTCTGAATAAAAGAGATAGATTGAAAACTAGAAATGGTGATTTATCTCTTAGAAAAGTGAAAAATATAAAAAATATAAAAAAGAAAAAAAGGATGGCTAAAAACCAAAAATAACAATCTTTTGATAACTCCTAATGACTCCTGATGACTCTTGATGACTTCTGACATTCCCAAGGTTCTCTATAATAAATGTTCTTGTTTTTTTTCAAAATGGAGTTGTTCAATTGATGCTATAGATGGAGAAGGGTCATGCTAGTTAACAGTTATCATTTGAAGATGTATCACAAACCTACATCAAGATAGGAATTTGTAGCAGAATTGCATAATAGAGTTAAACATTTTCTAATGGAAGATATTCCTTCCATAGGAGAATGTACTCCTAGACAATCTTTTGAAAAGGTATGAATAAAGGAGGTAAATTGAAAACTAGAAATGGTTTTTTACCTTCTGAATAAAAGAGATAGATTGAAAACTAGAAATGGTGATTTATCTCTTAGAAAAAGTGAAAAATATAAAAAATATAAAAAAGAAAAAAAGGATGGCTGAAAACCAAAAATAGCAGTCTTTTGATAACTCCTAATGACTCCTGATGACTCTTGATGACTTCTGACATTCCCAAGGTTCTCTATAATAAATTTTCTTGTTAATTTTGAGCTCTTTTTGATTAAATTGTTGGAATTTTTTCCAACTGAGTTAATTCATATGCTCTAATTGATTCTTTCATTTAATAAAAAGGAACACATTTATTGTAGATGTTATTTTTGAAATATTACTTTATGATTTAGTTAGTATGATGTGACATTAAATAATTTTTTTGAGCATAGACATCTCCACCCATAGTTATTAATGTTATAATAAATAATTCTTAATCATTTCAAAATCTAGTAGAGACATAATGATTTGACATTGAGGTGAATACTGTAATAAATGAAAGTAATAAGGAAGATTTCATATCAGTTGAAAATAAGTATGCTTATGTCAGCATTGCCACCAACCATCTGAGTCATAATTCAAAGTATTAGCTAATACATGCAAAATTTTCACAAGGAATGAGGTGAATTAAATTCCCAACGTCTTGACACAATGTGATTTTTTAAAAAAAGTGTTATGTCTATGGAAAGAAACATTCATTTTACATTTCACTCAAATAGTTTCATCTGCCATTTTCTCTGGTAAAATTGTAGAAGTAAGGAAAAATGGAGCAGAAAATGAATTCAGAGCCCGAGAACTTCATTTTAGATCCTGAAATAGAAAGATTATTGAGAGAGGTAGGGTGGCTTGAGATCATACAAATGTATGAAGGATTCAAACTTAATTTGGTTGAAGAATTTTTTATGAACTTTCATGTGAATGTTACTAGGGTAAGAGGGGAAATAATTGAAGTTATCCCTACTATTATTAGTGAAATCTCTGGCATTCTAGCTAAGGGTGAGCGAGTAAACAAAGGGCATGTAGGTTTTGAGGAATTGGTGTCTGCATTTCATGAAGAACTAGGAAGGCAGACATAAATTCAATGGCATAAAGGTAGCCAAAAGGGATTTGTTCACAACAGTCTAGAAGAACCATGGAAGACAATCGTAACATGGTTAATGAAAATTTTCACCTATGAGGGGTAGTACGACACAATTTTAGGCCTAGGAATGTGAATTCTCATACATTTGAGGTATGGAAACACCAGACCTTCTACAATAATTAACCTTCCCACCTTTCTATTCACACAAATATCTTCTATGGTAGCTAGGGTAAAATCTAGAGGTGTGTTGTTTGATAGATACCATAGATTGATTCATTTAATTATCAAACATAATTTCATGAAGAAGGAGTCTAGTAAAGAGGGGTGGTTGGAATTTCTATC
This sequence comes from Sequoia sempervirens, assembly GCA_007258455.2. Taxonomy (NCBI): domain Eukaryota; kingdom Viridiplantae; phylum Streptophyta; class Pinopsida; order Cupressales; family Cupressaceae; genus Sequoia; species Sequoia sempervirens. Next base: position 1,051,627,174 of record VDFB02271358.1, on the reverse strand, counting down.
AACCCCCATTTCCAAAAGTGGAAAGAAATATAAAAGGGGCCCATAGTGAAAAAATTGAGAATTGAAAAAGGGGAAGCTTCCAAAAAAGGAGAGAAAAAGGGAAAAAGAAAGCTACAGGAGATTGAAAGAGAAACCCGTAGTATAGTAAAAATAAAATAGAATGTGTCACATCAAGAAAAATCAAGTGTTGTTGATGTCGATGTTCCAAATTCTCTTGAAAAACTAGTTGAAACCATTGATACCCCTCAAGATACCTTGAAAAATAGTGAATAAATCCAAGAGCCTGTTCATTCTCCTGAACAGTCTAAAAGTCCTCCTAAAGCCCCAATTCCATCTCTACAAAAATACCCTGTTCTAGTGTCTCATGGCTCTCCATCTGAAAAACAATCTCTTGATATGTCAAAAGAAGATAACCCTATTGGAGGGTCTGATGAATCTTCTTCACCACTTGTTTTGGTTTTTAAGAGAAGGAAAGGGAAAGAACCAATAACTGAATAACAAAAATCCCCTTAAATGCAAGAAGAAGAGGAGATGGAAGAAGAAGAAGAGGAAGAGATTGCTAAGGCCATGGCAGTATCTAGAATGTAAGAAAATTTGGATGAAGAAAGGAAAAGAATACAATTTTTGGAGGAGAAGTTAAAATAAAAGAAGAGTTGCAAAAATATATATCCAAGACTGAGAAAAATAGAGAAGGAGATGATAGAGAAAGAAAATGTTTTGCAAACATAGTTGAATCAAACAAAAAAGTCCTTACAGTAGGCTAATGCACATGCATTAGCCCAAACATAGGAAAAAACAAGGCTCAGTGTTGTAGAGATAGAGAGGTTGAAGGCTGAATTACAACAGAAAGAGGAAGAGTTAAAACAATAGTCAAGTAGATTGCATTATCTTGAAGCTTCTACTTCATCTACTCCAAGGAGATACCTCTCCCTTACAACACTCAAGCTTAAACATGAGAATAATCAATTGAAAATCCAAAATCAACAGCTAGAAAAGGAGAGAGATGAGGCAAATGAAAGATTACAACAAGTGGTAGAGTTGTCCTCAATGATGTTATCAATGAGGAAACCTTCAGAATTATATGCATTATTCTTGAGGGAAAGGTTCTTAAAATGGAAAATTAATTAGTTGGTTTTAAAAAGAAAATTAGATTATGATAATGACTAATAATTTCTTGAAGATTTCTACAATAGCCATCCCACCATTCAAAACCAAATGTGCGAATACTTTCAACATGGATTTCTTCTTGGCAATTTTCCATAGTCTTTTCTGAATGTTTACATTAGGGAGTTGTAAATCAAGTCTTTTGTGTCCTTATTATAGAACCAAGTTGAGTAGGATAATAGGACATACTAGTACAAAGAACCACAAATGAAATTGGGCATTCCAATGAGGAATGAAAATCCTTGGTCTATGGCTTTCAGATCCGCATTTAGATACTTTTCACTAAGAGATAATGTGGCACCAATCTATAGGAGAAATTTGATTGAAAGTATTAGAGTTTTTAAAAATGTTCAAGAACATCTTCCACATAGAGCCTTGACTACAATAAGAGAAAGATATAATAGCATTCCAACATCACTAAGAAGGAGAGAACCAATCTCTCAAACAAACATTACTTGGAGTCTCACAGGAGTGAGATCCTTGATATAGTTCATTGAGGAGCTGAATACAAATTGGGTTGGAATGAGGTTCATACCACCATTTCTCATAGCACCTGCACCTACATTGAATGCTCCACCGTAGTTTATTGGAGAAAATTTTAGAGATTGGTTGAGGAGAATCGAAGAACAAAATGGAGATGCTCATTGAAGAACATTCCTGCAGCATATGACTTATTGTGGTGATCTAGTTATCTAGTTGGAAGGAAGAAACAAGAATTTTCTAGATCCTCAACTATGAGGACATGGTTGACAACAGGAGGGGGAGAAATGATGAGTGCATGAAATGACACTTTAATTAATCCTTTTTATGTTTTCAAAGACTTTATTATATATTAATTAACTATGATGGTGGTAGACTATATGCTTGAATGTTTGCTTGATTTTTCCTTTTATTTAACTAATTGAAGTATATATGAGAAATGATATTTTGCATTAAATTTCTTGCTTTTTAATGAAGATTACTGATGAAATGGTTATGCAAGTTGATATCTTTTACTTTCTTGATTGCATCCTATCTTTCAAGATTTTGTTCGGTTGATTAAGTGCTAACTTCATGAGGTGGATGTGTTAAACTCCCTATTTAACAAATGCGAAAGTTGTCTTTCTCTTGATCACTCTAGTTGGTTCCTGATGAATTTTTCTGAATTGACTTCTTTAGTCAGTTTGAGAACTTCCTGTTCAACTATTATCATGTGGCCAATTTATTTATGGCACTTTTGGTTATATTTAAGTTTAGTTTTTACCACTTTACATCTTGGCAGGCTACACCATTTTTTTAATTCAAATAAGTGGATATTCTTATAAATATCCATCCTTAGTTTTAGTTTGGGAGTTAGTTAATCTTTCACTTTAACATTGTAATGTTTATGATCTGCACTTTTGTAGTACTCACCTATTTTGGCCAATTGGAATGCAAATAAGGAGTTGATTTAAATCTCCATGTTTAAGGTCCCACCAGAGGAAGAGCAAGGCCCACTCAATCGAAGGAGGTGACCTTGTGTTCTATTATTTGGTTTAGTTAATTTCTGTTAATGCATGTCAATTGGAAAGTTAGTAATTTTAATCTTTGCTTAATCATTATTAGTGAATGTGATTAATTCTTAGATTAAGTTCATTGTGTTCTTAGGATAGTTTATTATGCTTACTGTAGATTAACACTCATTCATTTACTATAGATTTAATTACTATTCATAGGAATTAAACTCATTAGTTATTTTTCAAATGCATGTAGTTTTAATGGAAGAGACAATGATGACTTATGGAAAGATGAAACTGAAACTTGTTTGGAATTTTTTCATGGAATTTAGTATTGTTTCTTTCTAGATTAATATTTATTTTCTGCAAACGTAATTAAATTCTCTTATGTAAATGTAAATAGATTTCCTTTCCAAGGTACATTTCAATTCTAAATTTTAGATTAAAAGTAAATTCAATTTTTAGCTTAATTCTTCCATGGACCAATTGCAATTAAGTCAAGTGAACTCTGAACTAAGTTTAAATTAGGATTAAGTCTTTAAAACTAGTTAGAAACTTGTTGTTAAGATCAGTTTTTGAGAGCTCCTAAAATCTCCTGAAAGCTCCTAACAAAGCTAAATCATAACCAAAAATCACTATTTATAGTGCAAAACCCCCCAACTCATAGAAACACCCTTATCACATACAACTCTAAGACACACCCTATTCGATAATTGATAAATTAAATGATGCAAGAAGTGACATCAATGACCTTGCATATCAATGGCCATGTAGAATGTAGATCTTGATCTCAAATTAGATGTGAAACAATGCTTGCAATAGATATTCAATGCTACATCAACAATCTTAGCTCAACAATATCCTTGAATGCACTATGCCTTTGACATTATGAAATAACCTTGAATTTCTGCAATAAAATCCACTAATCTATGTTTGAATGCTTTTGAAATGCTCTTTCTCTTGGTCTCATGAAGTTACATAAATTTTTGCTAGCTAGGAGAAACAATGTGAATTAACCTCATATTTATACTAAATCTAGAGATTAACCTTGAAATTAAAATAATTCAAGCCAACACCAGATCTAGGATTGAAAATCATTATAATCTTGCCATAATTAAATTCAAAAATGGGTGTCTTATGTGAGGAGGACCCATTCGCCACTAAAGGTGAATGGGTCCTAGCACAACTTTCTAGGACCATGATTCGAGGGGATGAAATAACATAAAAAAACCATCTCAAAAATGCAAAGAAGGGGGTGTCCTATGTGGAGAGGACCCATTCACCACTAAAGGAAAATGGGTCCTATCACCATTTTCTAGGGCCTCAAATTTTTCAAATCAAATGTCATGCAATATCATTATGGGGTGTTGGGATAGATCCTTAATTAAGAGAGCTTGAATTTTAATTAAAGGTCCAATTAACCATAATTAACCACAATTAATTAATGAAACCCTAGATAAGTTTGAAAGTGTAATACAAACTTTACAACAACCTAAATAAGGCAATGTTAAGTCCATTTTGTTTAAAAAGGCCCTAGATTCAATGTGAATGTGTACAACACATTACAACACTAAATCAAGGCATTATTAAGTTAATTTTATATCATTTGTTCCCAAATTAATAATGAAAGAGGGTTACTTTTTTCTATAATATAGTTCAAGAAGTATTAATTTAAGAAGGAAGACTAATATAATTTTAAATTCATCAACTTAAAGGTAAAGATTTGTTGAAACCAATTTATGAAAAGAAAATGTTGGCTATCTTGTATGCAGTCAAATATTGGATACCTTATCTAATGTGATGACAATTTAAGGTAAGGATAGATCATGATAGTCTCAAATATTTCTTGAAATAAAATTCATCATTTGAGGAATTAAAAAATGGGTCATGAAGATGTTGGGATATGATTTTGAAATCATATTGTAGTGTAGGAAAATGCATACCCTTGCATTTTGACACTTGTTTGGGCCTGCCTTTCTTTGTTTATCCTTATTTATGTCTTAATTGGTCTTATTTTTCATCCACAATCCTAATAAATTATATCTTTTCATGGCTCATCCCAACAAACATCAAAGAGTAAATGATAATTTATTGATTCTAGTTGTGTTTCCTTGTTTTTTAGACTAGGACTAGTAAGACACCTAGGATGTCTTTTTCCCCCAAAGGTCTTGGGACCCTGATTTCAAAGGCACCTTAAATGGGCCCCTTTTTGGAGTCTGTGCCCTGAGTTTCAAGCCTCGGGACTAAGATGCCACCTAGGGCATCTTAGTCCCCCTCAAATTATTTTTGGGATTTAATTTCAAATATTCACAATATTTAGCCTACTTTAATTAATGAATTCATATGCCAGCTTGTTGTGGTGTAATTTTAGGATATTAAGCATGGATAAGTATAAATACAAGATTCTTGCACTCATTTTATCATCCAAGAACCAATCAAGTTGGTGAGAGCATTCCTAAGGCAAGTTTATGAGATCAAGAGCATTCAAGAGAAATTCATCAAGAATTTGGATCCATCATCAAGATTCAAGTATCATGTCAAATGTTGATTCAATCAAGGTGGTGAAATATCACTATCCAACACAAAAATAACCTGATTCAAACAAAGAAACAATTGTTACAAGATAATTCCCTCAAACTATCCCAAAACAACAACACTAGGCTTCTAGCCCTCAAATCTTGCCTTCGTTTAAACTCTTTTAGAGAAGTTCATCCAATGGCCTAAGAAGCATCAATTAAGGCATACCATAGAACCAACACAACATCCCAAAAAGACCCCACAAGTTTACTTTGACACAACCTAGAGAATCACCAAATTAACCCAGTTTTAGGCTACTAGAATTAGGCCTATTTTCCAAATGAAGTACCCACAAAAGACTTTGTTTTCATCCAACCACTTTTTACATAGTTATACTATGATTCCAAACTACATATTCCACAAACATTACTTAGTGTTAAGGCCTCCAACCTGTTGATCCATCAAACCCTCCATTTTGTTGCAAAACACTAGGGTTTTTAGAAACTTCACCATTCCAGATTTACAAAACACAACCAAAGCATCAAAAAAATTCAATTAGGTCCTTATATACTTTCTACACCTTCACACACTCAATTCAATTGATCATTCACAAAAACCTTTCTTAAAACCATCATTTTCACATAGAAAATCACAATTACAAGCCCTAGGGCTTGACTCCACAACCTTCAAAATCATTTGTACATATAATCTACCCTTTTATGTTTCATCCCACCAAGGAACAGGCTCATATAGTAGGTGGGATGACTAATTTACCATTTTAACTTCAAACAAACCCTGGACTGGCCTTAACCAAGTAGTTTCAGAAAAAAAATGAGAAATTTCCCTCAAAATTTAATGTGAGAACCTCAAACTTGATAAAAAAGGAAGTTAAAACACTCTTCTATTGAATTCTATGAATTTCAAAGCATATCAGTGTCTATACGGGTCATACAGATCTTAAGAAGTTCTAAAAAATAGAGAAAATGCAGCAAATGGATGTTATATTGATATGAAATATCTAAAACATTCTTCAACAACCCTTTAGTTTGAGTCTTGGAGGCTTTAAATACATTTTAAATTCAATCTACAACTACCCAATGCCTATACCTAACTTTTGAACTACCCTAACCTTTCAAATTCTCTCAAAATTGCATTTTTACAACTTCTCTTCTTGACAACATTTTATTGCATTTGAGCAGCTTTAGCAATTTGACCCCTATGACTCAAGACACACCTAATTACATTTCCAATGGTCTTTTTAGACCTTATTGATAGTAATTAAACTCAAAACACTCCTATGTTATCCTTGAATCACCCTATGACCAATCAAATGAACAAATTTTGACAAAGGTGTTTAGGTGCTCCTGCACCATACACCCCCACATAAAAGAACTCTTGTCACAAGTGCTATGCCTTGCACCAACTCATCCAAGCTTCTCACATGCCTTCTAATCTATAAAAAAATTATTTGTTTCATATATAGTGAATTAGTAACCTTCCCTACATCTGTTTTCTTGTTTGGATTTGAACATGACTTTATATTTGCTATCAGACCTGAGGTCTACCTTCTTTCAAAACCTAATAATATCTTTGCTTTTACACCTGAAGAAAACACTTGTCAGTATTCCCTTGATCTATCTTTACCTTTATCTAATCTCCATGCTTGTATCCACTCTTAACCTCTTGTGCATTATGTGTTTTCATCACTATCATTTGACTTGTCTTATCAACATGTACCACTATACTTTCCTTTCCATGACCCACTATACTATCAGACTTGCCACCTATTGTACCTATAGATTCCTTACACTTTAATACTTTATTCACAAATAAAGGACACACCATGGTCCCTATCAACACATTTTCTTTCTAATTCACTGTCAAATCACTCTTCCACCCTGCATTCATCTTTACATTTGCTATCAAAGCATCCCCATGCCTTGAACTATCTGCAAAACTTATCCTTTTCCTTCTTTCACAGTGTCTACAAGCTCATTTCCACACATAATCACCTTAGCCTTTCCCTTGTCATCTTCCACCAAAGGATTCAATACAAACATGCATCCATCCTTAACTATTGTATATGTGTTTTCTCTCCATCATACATTGTATGCCTATCATATTGCTAGGGTCTACCTAGGAGTAGGTGACAACAATCCATGGGAAGGATATCACAAACACCACTATCTTTATAGCCTCAAATATGGAAATCTATCACAACATTTTCATTAACCAACAAAGACTGTCCATCACTCAACTAGGATACTTTATAAGGAAATTCATGAGGTACCTTTTGCAAATTCAACTTACTCACCATCTCACTAGACACCATATTTTCAGTAGATCCATAATCAATGAAAACTCTACAAACCTTATTCTTACACTTACAATTAGTTTTGAAAAGACTATCCTTTGTAATGGCTCCACCTCTTTTGATTCCTTCAATACTGTCTTCCTCACCATCAACATCTCCCCTATTTCAGGAGTATCTCTCAAAATTGTAGAATGATTTCTTGAACCAATTGTGCTCTTCTATCAATCCTTTTTTCACCACTTGATGAACTACCAACCCTTTTAGGGAACTTCAAAAATGGATGACCATATTCATTGCATGTATAACATCTCCTTGCAAAATCATTAGTGTTTCTACCACCACTAAACCTTCCTCTACCCCTAAAACCACCTCTAGTATCAACACCTTGCTCCTTACCTCTCTTTTCTCCTTCTTGTTCTTCCAATGGCTGATTTGGTATAGGGATTTTCACTCTCCATCTTGCACTAATTCCTCTTCATCTCACTGATTTCTCTTGTCTCCTTTTAAGCTTTTCCTTCGCCCTGATTGATAATTGAAAACATTCTTTGACAAATTTGGGGTTAGCAAACACAAGTTCATCTCATATATTGAATCTCAAACCACCTAGATATATAGCCACATTTTTAGCCTCATCCTCATCCCTCCTTGACCTTATACTTAATTTATAAAATTCATCAGTGTAAGACTTAACATCTAGATCCTTTTGTTTAAGACCTTGCAACTTCTTATATAGTTGAATTTCATAATCCTTTGGAAGAAATTTACCTTTCAGTTTTTGCACCATCTTGACCCATGAAGTAATCCTTGATTTTCCTTGTTTTCTTCTCTCTACTTGCTTATAGTCCCACCATAGAAGAGAGTGACATTTGAGTTTTTTTTTCACCACCTTCACCATCTACTCATTTGAAATTTATTCACTTTCAAAGTAATTATCCATAGTAGCAATCCAATCAAGCAATTCTTCTTCATTTAAATTACCACCATACATAAGAAGATAAAATTTTACCTTATGAGAATCACCTTTAACTTCTTTGAGCATCTTCACCATCCTCTGACCTTCAGGGTCTAGTTCTTCATCAACATCCTCATATTCTTCATCTTCCTCTATTTCACTCTCATCATTCACTTTTATTCTTTTCTTTGTCTCCAAGGAAGAAATCCTTGCCAAAACTACATTATGTGACTCTAGAAGCTTAGCATGCTTTTTTTTTAGATCCTACAACTCTCTAGCAGCACCAACACCCTTCAGAGGCATCTTCACCAATCTGCCTTTCACCTTCTATCTTCAAACCTGCAAAAATAAAACAAATCACCAACAAGGGACCTTGTCCTTGAGCTCTAATACCACTTTGATGCAATCAAGGTGGTGAAATCTCACTATCCAACACAAAATAACTTGATTCAAACAAAGAAACAATTCTTACAAGACAATTCCCTCAAACCGTCCCAAAACAACAACATTAGGCTTCTAGCCCTCAAATCTTGCCTTTGTTTAAAATATTTTAGAGAAGGTCATCCAATGGACTAACAAGCATCAATTAATACCTACCATAGACCATAAAAAACATCCCCAAAAGACCCCACAAGTTTACTTTGACTCAACATAGAGAATTACCAAACTTGCCCAGTTTAGGCTACTAGAATTAGACTAGTTTTCCAAATGAAGTACCCACAAAACAATTTTTTCTCATCCAACCACTTTTGAAAAAGTTATATTATGATTCCAAACCACAGATTCCACAAACATTACCTAGTGTTAAGGCCTCTAACCTATTGATCCATCAAACCCTCCATTTTCTTGTAAAACACTAGGGTTTTCATAAAATTCACCATTCTGGGCTTACAAAACACAACCAAAGCAACAAAAAAATTCAATTAGGTTTTTATAGACTTTTTCCACCTTCAAAAACTCAATTCCATTAGTCATTCAAAAAAATATTTTTTAAAACCACCATTTTTACATAGAAAATCACAATTACCAGACCTAGGGCATGACTCCACATCAAATACCTCAACTCCATGTCCTTCCAAATCATTTGGACATCTAATAAACCCTTAGATGTTTCATCCCACTGAGGAAAAAACTCATACAGTAGGTGGGATGACTAATTTACCATTTTAACTTCAAACAGACCTTGGATTGGCCTTAACCAGGTAGTTTCAGAAAAAATGAGAAATCTCCCTCAAAATTTAATGTGAGAACCTCAAACTTGATACAAAAGGAATTTAAAAAAATATTCTACTGAATTCTATGAATTTCAAAGCATATCAGTGTCTGTACGGGCTGTAAAGATCTTAAGAAGTTATGAAAAATAGAGAAAATGCAACAAATGGACGTTATATTGATACGAAATCTCTAAAACATTCTTCAAAAACACTTTAGTTTGAGCCTTGGAGGCTTTAAATACATTTTAAAATAAATATACAACTTCCCAACACCTATACCTAACTTTTGAACTACCCTGACCTTTCAAATTCTCTCAAAATTACATTTTGACAACTTTTCTTCTGGACAACATTTTATTGCATTTGAGCAACTTTAGCAATTTGACCCCTATGACTCAAGACACACCTAATTACATTTCCAATGGAATTTTTACACCTTATTGATAGTAATTAAACTAAAAAAACCCCTATTCTATCCTTGACTCACCTTATGACCAATTAAATGAACAAATTTTGACAAAGGTGTTTAGGTGCTCCTACACCAAATATATTCTTGCATCATTTGTGTTTTTGAGCTAACATTTGTAATCTAGGGTTTTGATTCAAGCAAGCAATTCAAGTCAAGATCTATCAAGCATTCCTTTTATTCAAGATCCACATTCAAGCTAACCACTTCACACAAGTTTGAAGACTTCATGACAAGGGTTTGGTGAGTTGCAACATATAGCATTTTGTTCATTCATCATTTCCCTTCATTATTTCATTTTATTCCAATGTTTAATTAACAACCAGGGGTTTGACCAAGGAAAACCCCCATTCAATAACAATAAAAAAAATTATTCTCTTGAATGTTTATGTTTTTAGATTTAGGTTGAAGATAATTTGGAGTGCAATGTTACAAATTTGCATTGTAAAGTTGTCATCTTCATATAAAGTCACCTATAGGCCAGATCTGGAAGTTTCAGGATCTAAGATTTGAGAAGAAGTTGCATACATTGAAGCTTAGGATCATCATCCGAAATTGCAAAAATTTAGATCAAGACTAAGAAGACAGTAAGGGATTCTTAGTCCTCTTGGAGTTATGTTTTAGAGATTCCTTTAGATCTAGTTTTGACGTATGAAGATTATGTGTTTGCCCTGAAAAATAGCTGTAGGACTGAGAAGAAAGTAAGGGCATCTTAGTCCTCCATGGCATATTTTAGCAGTATTTTTTCATTTCCAAAATCCTTATGACATTTCTAGATTTCCCAGGTACATACATCCTAACTTGTTGTTACTTAATTTTATCATTTGCACTCATTATTTTGCTTGCATTACTAGGTTTTGTGAGTTGAATATCAAGTTGTCTTTCCCAAGCTTTTACTTGGTGGTGAACCCTTCAAAGCCTAAGGAATATTCATAGGTCTCCCTTGTTGAGAATTAACTCACCTTTTGTGTTGATAATCAATCCAATTTGGGATCCTAGGCTTCCTTGAATGAACCTTCCCCCCTATTGGGAAAATCCAAGATTAGGGATTTCTTTCTTGTATTGTGAGTCCTTTTTCCACATTCATTTTTCTGAATGGTTCATTTTGGTGAACCCTTAATGTGTGTAGTGTAACCCTTTTGGATAGGGTTGGTGTGGATAGATCAAAAATTCAACCTGAAACTTTATCTATTAAAGGATTTGATAATGTAGGAAAATAACCGCTCTATGTGATCACTTTGCCTACCATAGCTGGAAAGGCCACATTAGAAACACCAATCCATGTTATGCCTTATAACTTTATGTGGATATGAAAAAAGTAACCCTTCTACTTTTTTTGTCTCATTTGGGCCCTCCTTGTGATTTTGGCTTAATTGTGCCTTGATTTAATGTTGTAATGTGGATAACACATTCACATTAGGTCTTGGGCCCTTGTGAATTAATAAGAATTTTATGATGCCTTTCAAAAGTGTTGTGAAGTGTTGTAACACACTTTCACACTTTTCTAGGGTCTTATTAATGTATTTCACCTAAATAACCTCTTTTTATCATTTACCAAGCCTTATTGCAAAGTCTTGTAAAGTTTTGTAACAAACTTTCACACTTTTCTAGGATTTTCATTAATAATTGGAACTTTCTTATGCTTTAATTGGCCCCATTTTACACTTACAGGCCTTATTTAAGTGTATTTTTTTAAATAATCTTGATAAACATCATTTAAAATATCTAATTTCTAAAACCCACTTAAAATGCCTTCAGTGGGACCCATTCTCCAATAGGGACAAATGAGTCCCCTTTGGCACAAAAATCAAAATTATTTCAAATTTCTAGCGGGTTATTATTTTCTAAGATCTAAGGTCAGCTTGTGATGTGGTATTTTTGGGAATTATTGCATAATTGTGTATAAATATAGGGTTTTTCAACTCATTTCATCCTCCCTAATTTCTTAATCAATCTAACAAGTAATCAAGTTATTTATCATTCAAGCAAATTAGAGCCATTACTTTCATGTCTAAAACATTCTACTTCAAGGGTTTGGTGAGATGTAGCAATGGATGTTGTTCATTCATCATTTTCTTTCCATATTTCATTTCATTTTCAAGGGTTTAATTACCAACAAGGGGTTTGACCAAGGAAAACCCCTATCCACTAACCCTGAACAAATTTTCCAACTCTTTGTATGTGTTTTGTAGGTCTAAGTTGAAGATTTGTCAAAGAGAAAGATTGGAAAAGTTGTCAACAAATTGTCAAAGTCATTCAAAGTTGTCAAATCCCTAAAAGAAGCTTGGAGAACACCTACAGGTTGAATTTACCAATTTTAGATCAGGAAGCTTGTCAGGTGTAGAGGTGCAGAATGGGAGCTACATATTCCATTTTTGAATTTCTAGAAATTAGCAAGTGGAGTGATATGCCATCAATGGCAAATGAGTCCCACTATCAGGCCTAAACAAAGATTTTTGCAGTTATGAGTACCTAGTTGTCCAAAACCTGTTCTAGCATAATCTTCCTGAAACAAGACTAAGTCACCCATCTTGGCATATGAGTTTTAGTTGAATTCAAAAGTAGCAATTTTAGGATTCTAGAACTCCATTCCATCTTTCTCTAGTTTCCAGGTGCACACTGTAAACCTCATAGTTTTCTGTTACATTTTACTTGCATTTCTAGGTCTTTTTGCATATCATAGCATGTTTTCAAATATTTTGCATTTTCTAAGTATTGAATTAGTAGTTAATTTATTTTATCAATTTCCAACCTTGAGGACAATCCCCTTTGACATATTTCAATCTCCTTTGCATTGAAATCTCAAGGATTTTTTCTTGAGTGTGAACATTGTGAAATTAGATCCATCTTCCTGCATTCCCCTTTTAGTGTGGATAAAGAAAGTTGTGCATTCTATTTCCATTGTCGACACTTTCATATAATATCCTTTTAGGAAAATCATGGATTCATGAAATGAATGGCATTCCTTCTACTTTACATTGTATCATGAAATATGTTTACAACAACAAAGTGCACATAGCCGAAGCCGACCCTGAACTAAACAATTGTTTAAACATTCAAAATAACAAAGAGAATCCTTTGAAAACATTAACACCAACTACACAAGTGGAACCCATGCAACATAAAGACAAAGAAAAACACATTGAGGAAGTCACAAAGATATTAAAAAATTATCTAGGTTCCTTGGATTTTGAACCAACATTCATAGGAGAATACACGATCACAAAAAAAGACAATGAAAAGGGAAAGGAAAAAAAGTAGTAATGTCAACAAAAAATTCAGAAGACCCTTTGAAAGCATCCACCTCAACCACTCTAAAAGAAGAAGAAAATTATATAACAAACTTTGATGAAATTAATTATGAGCAACCATTGAATCCAAAAGAGATGCAAAATATTTATGGAAAAGGTTATGAAATTATGAAACAACTTGGATATAGTGGAAAAGGATTTGGTGCTTGAGAATAAGGTATTTGTGTCCCTATAGAGCCTTACATGAAAGAAACAAAGTCTCATGTTATTGGTTATTGTTCCTCAAAAGAAATAAACAAGCCTTCACTCAATATCAACACTATTACAAAAGATTCTCTTAAGCCAACTTTATCAATTTAGTGCATCCTGAATTAATAAACACTAGTGGTCTTGATTTTTATTGTGTCTAATCTACAATTAACTAACAAGAGACAACAAACAAGTGGTAATCATGTTAGAAAACCAAACAAAACACTCCCTATGAGATTCTCAATCATGAAAGACAAGAAAACATGATGAAAAAATGAAATAAACAACGTTAAAGCATGCAAACTCATCTAAATCAATCAAACCTTCATCCCATAAGGAGATTAGTGCTCCTTTGATGTGGAAAGAAGATCTTTCCAAATCCAAATGATAAGCTCCAATGTTGTAGAATATTCTAAGTGTGAAATTGATGATAAGTGGTGAAAATAAGCTCCAAAGTGATGAAAATGGTGATTGCTAACAGTGAAAATGGCTATAGTAATATTGTTTCAAGTTGTGGATCCATATTGTGAAGAGAATGATTCTATTTATAGAACTCAAGGGTTGAGGAATGAGAGAAATTAGTGAATGTGGGATAAAATGGGAGCCAATAGGAATGTGACACTTTTCATAATTCTATTGGGTGAGAGTGGAGCAAATTTTGGGAAATGTGTTGAGGAAAGGGGGATGTAAGAGGAATAAATGAGAATGGTTGAGGATTTGAAAGGTTGTAAGAAGAATTTACTGAATGTGGTTGGAGATGTGAGAGGATGTAAGAGGAGTTATTGAAAATGAAGAGAAGTTATTGAGGATGTGATAGGTTTTTGAAACCTTGGAGGGAAATTGAATGAGGAGGTGGTTGAGAGGAATATTCCTTGGAATATGCCTTTGTGAGGATAAATAGAGTAATTAGATAATTAATAGAAATGAATTTCATGTGCATCCTGGTTATTTGACCATGGGTTGATTTAACTCTTGAGGAGTTAAAATTAGGAGGATTTATTAATGATGATTAGAAAGTGATTTAGGGTTAATTAATTCAAAATTAATTAATTTGAATGGATTGGGGGATTGTGACATTTTATTTGATTGATTTAATCAAATGAGAGGACTTAGGGGGATTTAATTAAATATGATGAACGTTAGTTAGAAGAAGCGTGAATTAATCTAATAAAATTAATTATTTGATTAATAGCTAAATTTGTTGATTTAATTAAATAATTTTGATTATTTAATTAATTGGTTAGTTTGAGGTGATTTAGGAAGAAATAGTGTTAATTAATCATAATCAGATTTATATTTCAATTAGAAATTTTTAAGTGTCTACATTTTCCCCCTCTTTGAAGTGAGGTACCTGTTGCATTGGTTTAAAGAATAACACTACTGAGATCAAAATTCATTTTTTTTTTTTTTTTTTCTAAATGCCCCACTACTACCCCAACGAAAATAATTATGCTTGTACACTTTCCCCTCGAGAGATTAGGGGAAAATTTCAATTTTAGGTCAAGCTCGTGAAAAAGGTTCACCAAGTATTCAGGCGCAGAAGAGAGCCCATGGGATGCAAAAATAGGCTCATGGTGATGAAAATGGGTCTAAATGGGATTTGTTTGGAAAAAAAGAGATTAATGGGCTCAACAACCATAAAAGTACCCCAAACAACCCTAAAAAAAACATGAAAAGGGTTAAAGAGGTCATTTTCAAATCATTTGCATACCTAACCTTCTAGAATTCCTATGATTTTTCTCTGAGGTGTTGATGGAATGGTAGTTCATGTGCTTCCTAGATATCAGAAAAAGCGGGTCCAAGAGTTCCAGAGGCCTCAAGACATAGGACCCCCAGTATTCCTTTCAAAACTTTTCTTGTTTTTCACATTTTTGATGCATTTATTAGGGTCCAAGTGGGTCATCCAAAAGTGGCTTTGTAGGGCATCACAATTGTTACAGTCAACGTTGCTTTTGTTTGTGTTGAACCACCTTTGTAATATAGCATCACGTGATGTTGGAAGATAATAGGGTTGCATAAAAAATGTCAACCTTCTTTTGCATGGTTGTGTTGGCAAAACAAGGACAAACAAATGAGAGGGGGGATGAATCAGTTGTCACAAAATATTTAAACTTTTCAATCTTTACTTAACTTAATCTTAGATTTTAAGAATGAATAATAAACCATAAAAAATGACACATCAGAAACATAGATAACACCAAGATTTTTATGTGGAAACCCTTTTAGGCAAAAAACTATAGTGGAGGTCAGTCCACAATATTATACCCTATTAAAAGTATATGGATAATGAGAATACACATGCATTCAGGCACACTATCTAGAGCTCACTTCCCAAATACAAAAGAGGACTCATTTTCCAAAGAAATTTTTGGATTAAAACCATCCAAATGTGAATTGAGGAAATAGCTTCTATACAATCCTGATTACAGTTCTAGTTGTTAGAGTAATAAGTTATTATGCTTAATTAATTACATCACATTGATTAATTAATTAAGTCACTTATTCCTCTTTATTACTTAAGCTAAAGTTTCTACTATTGGTGTTAATGCTTCCTTGGTTTCGATGGAGTGAGCTATGTATACAGTATTTGTTCCTATGTACTAGGCGGATGCAGCGGCTGGTTACCCATGCATTTCGGTGAGATGGATCACATACCATATGGACACTCTTACATTCCTATTTTTTGGAGGCGACCTTCCACTTTTTCATGATCAGTTCTTTAGAATTTTGGTACCTTTACCATCTGTATCTTCAAGTTCCAGGTGTTTGCCTTTGTTTGCCATCTGATTCAAGTAGTGTCATTGGGGGCACTCATGCAGATTGTTGTCTTCTTGATCCTGATCATCATATCTTCAGAGGAGGTTCTTCGGCACCGTAGCAGTCATCTTTTGACAGAGTTTGTAGCTTCTTCATGCTTCTGTGATGTTCTACATGTTCTTCTTTTTCAGGACATTTCCTTGATTTGGAGGCTTTTCAGTCCTTCAATCACCTTTGATCTCTTCTTGGAGTAGAGTTTTGTTCCCACGAGGTTTTCTCTATTTCTCCACTTTATAGAGATTTTTTGTTTGTACATGGGTACCTTACTTGGCCTTGTTTGCTGGGACCCATCTTTGCTTTCATGCATCTTTTTCTTAGTGTTTTAGCTACTTCCTAAGTTCATCTTAAGGGGGGGTGTTAGAGTAATAAGTTGTTTTACTTAATTAATTTAATCATATTGGTTAATTAATTAAGTCACTTATCACTTTAGTTACTTAAGCTAAACTTAGGCACATTAATAATTAATTATTTATTAATTATTAAGTGTGCACACTAGGGTTTCCTTTTTAGGGTTTCTTGATCTCCTTTCATAAGGATTGATCTCATTGTAATTATGAATGGGAGAATATCTGTAGCTTTCATATCTTCTTGAAAGTTTTCTCTCTTCTGTAGCTTTTTCTTGTTGAAGATAATTGCACATTTGTTTTGCAGATCTCTTGCATGGAAGGTGTATTTGTTTGTTGTTTGATCCTGTGGCTCATAGTTTTGTGCTTTGTTTCACAATTCCAACATGGTATCAGAGCATGGATTCAGCAAACCCCTTCTCGATTTATGAGGTTTTCTTCTTCAACAAGGGTTGCAGGCTTCAGATCTGAATCCCCTTTGCTTTCTTTGCAAATTTTGGAGGAAGTTTTTTAGAAGCATTTTGGCGTGAATCAGACCTCTCCATTGAATCCAGAGCTGTCGGAATAGTCGAGATCAACCTTTGTTTTGTCAAAATTGGCTTCCATTTGTCAGATCTGTGAAGGTTTGAAGAAAAAAGGTTTTTTGTTAGATCCAGGGGGTGCTTGAATTTTTGGAGCATTTTCAGCCCAAACGGACCTCGCCATTGCGTCCGCAATGGCCAAAAACCCTAAGATTGACTGTGAAATCATCAAAATCCGAGCATTTGATTTCTGAGGCAAAATTTTTTTACCCATACGGCCTTGTTCGCCGTCTGCACGCAGTTCGAGGTTAAAAAAAAATCGTTTGATTTTTTCTGCAGTTTCTTTAAAAAAAAAAATCAATTTCAAAAAAAAATATTTTAAAAAAACCTTTAGTTTTTTTTTATTGGTAAAAGTTAAAAAAAAAAAAATCGGTACCCGTAGGGTACCTTACCCTGCGGGTCCCATACTATCCACCGGCGGGTCCATTAATGGTACCCGCATGGTACCTGCTACGCAGGCCCTGCGGGCCCATTAATGCCGTCAGTCGGCGGCTTTGAAACCACCGGCGATGGCTTTCACAGTCACCGGCGGTGGCTTTCAAAAGTCACCGGCGGCTTTTTTATGATTTTTTTAAAAAAAATCAATCTATGTTTTTTTTCATATATATATTTTTTTAAAAATATATATGTATGTAAATTTTTTTTATTGTTTTTTTATTATAAAAAAACCAAATTTTCTGTAATAAGGCCAAATTGTGCAAACGCAGTGACGGGCATTTGACCATCAATTTTAAGCTCAGTTTCTGTTGCGACGGCCGTTTGGACATCAAATTTAATGCGGTGACTGTGTTTTTTTGTCAATTTGGAGCTGTTTTCTTCTGGAGGTCATAACTTTTGCCCACAGTGTCGAAATTGAGCAAACAAAATATCATCGGAAAGAGGACTCAAAGTACTTTCTAGTGGTGTAGGTATTTTTTGGAGATTTTTTCTCAGGTTCCTATTATTTCTAGTTAAATCCAGATCTTCTTTTCCAGTGTTTTCTTCAGTATTTTCGGCATAACTTTTGCATATGATGTTGAAAATGGACAAACAAGATATCATCAGAAATTTGTTTCTGAGCTCTTCGCAGTGGTGTAGGTGGTTTCTAGATTTTATTTCTGGTATTTTACAAAAATCCTTGTTTTAAGGCATGTTGTCCTATTTGGACATTGTAGACATTATGGGCTCACATTGCATGTATTTCTCTTTTGTAAACACAATGAGATAAAGTGCCTCAGCATTGTATGTGTAGTATTGGGTTTCTTGCACATCACTTTGTGCCTTATTGTACTCGCACTATGATATAAAGTGCCATGGGGGTTGATGTTTTCCCTTGTTTGCCTTCATACCTTTCTCATGCGTATGTGACTTTTGGTTTCACATCATTTTTATCAGCTTGTACTTTCTTGTGCACCTTCGGATGCTCTTGGTTCCTCTTCATGCACTACTTTCTAGCATTCAGTTTTAGTGTACCTATCACGCCTCTCCTTTTTCAGCATTATGGGGGGGTTTCTACTGTTGGTGTTAATGCTTCCTTGGTTTCGATGGAGTGAGCTATGTATACAGTATTTGTTCCTATGTACTAGGCGGATGCAGCAGCCGGTTACCCATGCATTTCGGTGAGATGGATCACATACCATATGGACACTCTTACATTCCTATTTTTTGGAGGCGACCTTCCACTTTTTCATGATCAGTTCTTCAGAATTTTGGTACCTTTACCATCTGTATCTTCGAGTTCTAGGTGTTTGCCTTTGTTTTCCATCTGATTCGAGTAGTGTCATTGGGGGCACTCATGCAGATTGTTGTCTTCTTGATCCTGATCATCATATCTTCAGAGGAGGTTCTTCGGCACCGTAGCAGTCATCTTTTGATAGAGTTTGCAGCTTCTTCATGCTTCTGTGATGTTCTACATGTTCTTCTTTTTCAGGACATTTCCTTGATTTGGAGGCTTTTCAGTCCTTCAATCATCTTTGATCTCTTCTTGGAGTAGAGTTTTGTTCCCACGAGGTTTTCTCTATTTCTCCACTTTATAGAGATCTTCTGTTTGTACATGGGTACCTTACTTGGACTTGTTTTCCAGGACCCATCTTTGCTTTCATGCATCTTTTTCTTAGTGTTTTAGCTACTTCCTAAGTTCATCTTAAGGGGGGGTGTTAGAGTAATAAGTTGTTTTACTTAATTAATTTAATCATATTGGTTAATTAATTAAGTCACTTATCACTTTAGTTACTTAAGCTAAACTTAGGCACATTAATAATTAATTATTTATTAATTATTAAGTGTGCACACTAGGGTTTCTTGATCTCCTTTCATAAGGATTGATCTCATTGTAATTATGAATGGGAGAATATCTGTAGCTTTCATTTCTTCTTGAAAGTTTTCTCTCTTCTGTAAATTTTTCTTGTTGAAGATAATTGCACATTTGTTTTGCAGATCTCTTGTGTGGAAGGTGTATTTGTTTGTGTTTGATCTTGTGGCTCGTGGTTTTGTGCTTGTTTCACAATTCCAACATAGTTTTGTGCATTGTTTCACAATTCCAACACTAGTTAAGCACAAAAAACCTTCTTCACACTTTGCTCAATCTTATTCACACTCTGCTTTGCAGTCAAATGATATTCACACATACACACATAGGATCACATCGAGCATATTGAGAATTCTTTACACTGATGAAACAATCACTCCTATATATCCCCAACAAGAGATTACATCAACAACTTTGTCAACCAGAAGAATAAAACATATTTTCAAAGTCGGCCCAAATTTACAAATAAATTTGCAATACAAATCCACCAAGGTTGGCCACAACATAGTGGAGACACAAATTAGCAACTCCAACAAAAGAATAATTTAATTAATTCCACCTCAAATATCCACAACACGCTACCACCATCATGTCGGCCAAGAACATGAAAAAATGAACATACAAAGAAAAATATTCAACCACAAGCACATTGATCAATGTGGATGTACCAAAAAGATAGAGCACAATCTATAAGCATCCACAAACAAAAAGAACTAATAGAGAAACATCCGCATCAGCAAAAATTACAAGAATAATATAAACTTCACTCAAGAACACTGACAAAACCCACAAAAATACTATTAGATACAAATGTTCATAGCACGGTCAAAACTTCACATGGATCTCTAAAAATTTTGGTAGATGAAATAGATACTCTCTGAATCAAACCCTTTATTCCACAATAACTGATCTTTAATGAATAGGATAAGACACCCTCATGACCTTCACTGTTCTAGTGGGAACCTGCAAATCTTCTTTTAACAATTTTTTCAATATCCTCAACATATATAGCCTTCAATGCAATAATGCTAATAGTGTTGACATAAATGACAAACATATATCAACAACACATCCACAACATCCAAAAATCTCCCCCTTTGGCATTGATGGCAACACATAATGTGAAAATAACCATCAACACAACTCTCAATCAACGCTCACTCTTCCTTAGATTCTGACTCTCCTTCACATTGTTGTTCTCTCCTAGAAATATTTTTCACATTACTCTTCTCCCCCTTTGACATCAATAACAAAGATAAGCATTATCTTTCCACATACAATCTCTGAACCAATATCTACACATTTGACTACTCCCCCTTAGTAGCAGCCATGAAAACATCAATTTGGATCAGAATATGATCATGAAATGCATAGATTAATGAGAATTAATGCATCCTAGTTCATATCAGGATGGGTAATCATCCCTAGCATCCCTCTGAGATACTCAAAACTATCCTTCAGAAATGTCTTAGTAAAAATGTCTACAATCTGCTCTTTGGTAGGAACATACTCCAATCTAACTTCTTTCTCACTCACTTTCTCCCTCAGAAAGTGGAACTTGATTGATATATGCTTGGTCTTAGAGTGTAGCACCAGATTCTTTGAAATGTTAATTGCACTTGAGTTGTCAGAGTATATGGAAATAGGTTCATCATATACTACTTTGATGTCTTTTAGCATCTGTTTCATCCACATCACTTGAGTACAATTATTTTTAGTAGCAATATACTCTGCCTCAGCAGTAGATAGAGAAATTGAGTTCTAATTTTTGCTCAATCATGACACCAACTTCTTTCCTAGGAAGAAAGCACCACCACGAGTAATCTTCCTCTCATCTACATCTCCTACCCAATCCACATCATTACATGCATTCAAAGTAAGATCATCATCCTTAGGATACAAAAGTCCAATATCAATTGTTCCTTTCAGATATCTAAAAATTCTCTTTATAGCAGTTACATGGGATTATTTTGGATCAACCTAAAATCTAGCAACCATACATACAACATTCATAATGTCTAGTCTATTCTGAGTTAAGTAGAGTAATCCACTAGTCATTGATTTGTACCTTGTCTAATTTGCTTTAGGTGAATCATCATTCTGTGTTAACTTACATCTGGTTACCATGGGAGTACCAATAGGTTTTTAGTCATCCATGCCAAAATTATTTAGTAGCTCTTTCAAATATTTTGATTGGGATATGAAAATCCCCTTATCGAACTGAGCAACTTGTAATCCTAGAAAGAACTTCATATCACCAATCATACTCATCTCAAATTCACTCTTCATTTCATCAACAAACTTCATACATAGATTATCATCTCCTCCAAAAATAATATCATCAACAAAGACTTCAATAATAAATTCTTTATCATGATCCAACTTGAAATATAAGTTGATGTCAGTAGTACCTTTATTGAATCCAAGCTTCAGTAAATATTTATCCAATCTAGCATACCAGGCTCTTGGTGCTTGTTTGAGTCCATATAGGGATTTCTTCAATCGGAAAACCATGTATTCCTCATCAATTAGTTGAAATCCATCTAATTGTTCAATGTATACCTCTTCTTCTAACTCACCATTTAGAAATGTTGACTGCACATCCATTTGATAGACCTTGTAGTTTTTATATGCAACATAAGCAAGAAATAATCTAACAACTTCAATTCTAGCAATAGGGGCAAAGGTTTCTTCAAAATCAATACCTTCCATTTGTGAATACCCTTTACATACCAATCTTGCTTTATTCTGGACCACTTCACCTTGTTCATTCAACTTATTCCGAAAGACCCATTTAGTACCAATCACATTTTTGTCTTTTGGTCTGGGAACAAGTATCCATGTATCATTCTTTTCAATCTGCATTAGTTCTTCCTTCATAGCTTCCATCCAGTATTCATCATTGCAAGCTTCATTGACATCTTTAGGTTCAATCTTGGAAATCATGCAATACTCTTTTGCAATATTCCTTCTAGTTTGTACACCTTTATTCTTGTCTCCTATAACTTGATTTTCAAAATGATTTAGCTTTACATACCTCAGAGTTTTAGAATTTTCTTGAACTTCTAATTCTTCTGCTCTTTCTTCTGCACTTGCACTTGACTCTACTTCATGTCTACCTTGATTTACCAGAACAAATGGAAATTACTTTACTAGAACATATGGCACAATTTGAATTTGATTATGTGTCTAAACATTCTTCCCTTTGTTTGTATTGTCTTCATCTGAATCATATCCACAATATCTGGATGATTTAGCAGAATCCTCATCAACTCTAACATTCTCACTCTCAACTACTTTTCTCAGTCTTCTGTTGTAGCACTGGTAGGGCTTGCTTCCAGTAGAATAACCTAGAAATATTCCTTCATCACTTCTTGCATCAAACTTTCCTATATCATCATCTCTCTTGATGTAGGATTTTGTTCCAAAGATCTTGAAATACTTAACAGTAGGCTTATAACCAAACCATAATTCAAAAGGAGTCTTACTAGAATTACCATTTACATATACCTGGTTGACAGTGTACACACCAGTGCTTACAGCTTCACTCCAATAGATATGAGGCACATTTCCTTCAATCATCATTTTTCTAGAAGCATCCAAAATTGTTCTATTCTTCCTCTCTACAACTCCGTTCTATTGAGGGGTTCGAGGAGAAAATAATTGTCTTCTGATTCCATGCTCATTACAAAAATAATTAAACTCCCTAGAGGTGAACTCACCACCTCTGTCTGACCTTAAGCATTTTATTTTTAGACCTTTCTCATTCTCTACCATAGCTTTGAAACTTTTGAACTTCTCTAATGCTTCACATTTTTCTCTTAAGAAAGCAACCCATATCATTCTAGAGTAATCATCAATAATCAACATAAAGTTCCTTTCACCATGAAGAATTCTGACTCTGGAGGGACCACATAGATCAGTATGTATCAACTCTAGTAATTCATTTGAATTATGTTGTTTGCTCCGAAAATAAACTCTTGTCTGTTTTCCCATCTGACACTCCTTGCAAATTGTGTAAGTAGACTTCACTAGCTTAGGTAGATCTCTTACTGCTTGAGTGGAACTTACCTTGAAAGTGTTATCAAAATTCACATGACATGGCCTCCTATGCCATAACCATCTTTCATCCACTTGAGCAATCAAACAACTTTCACTAGCAACATTTAGGTGAAAAATATTACCTTTTGTCTATTTACCTGAAGCAATTACATTTCCAGAACTTCCAAGTATCCTACATCTTCCATTCTTGAATTGAATATCATAACCCTTGTCCACCATGTGTCCAACACCCAACATATTGTGCTTCAAGCCTTCAGCATAAAGAACATCATCAGTGTTATGCTTACCACCAAGACAAATAGATTATTTTCCATGAATCACACCAACATTGTTATCTTCAAATCTCACAACCCCACTCTCATACTTCTTTAGACTTACAAATTTTATTTTGTCACTAGTCATATGATGTGAGCATCCACTATCAATAACCCACTCATCATTTTCTTCAATTTGGGCTACAAGAGCTTTCTCAACTTTAGTAGATTCAGTAGCCACTAAACTATTTTCCTTGATAGCAATGAAAACCCAATCATCTTCATTTTCATTCTCTTTATCAAACTCTTCATCAGTCACACCTTCTTCAACAAAATAAAATTTCTTCTAAAATCTAGGTCTATAAGGGTTAGAATTAGGAACTCTTTCAGACACCTTGATGCAAAATGACCAATTTTACTGTAACAAAAATATTTGATAGGTAGCTTTCCTTTATACTTACCTTGTCCTCTACCTTCTTTCTTTACAATCAGTGCTTCCAACTCTTCTACCTCTATTTCTTCATATTCAATATTTTTCATTTCTTCCTCATACTTGAATGTATTTTTATTCATCTGTCCTAGATCATATCTTTGTTTATTTATTCTAGATACAATAGCCTTTAATGCAGTTTCTTTCTTGGGAACAGATCACCAAATTTTCTTAACTCAAAGGCAACAAGTTTACCAATCAGTGTATCCCTTGTCACATTCGTCAATGATCTGGTTTCTTCAATAGCATGAGCATTCGCTTTGTAGGAGGGAGGAAATGATCTACACTTTAGCCACAATTTTTTCTTCATCCAGGGTACCACTGCCACATCTAATACCAATCACTATTTCATTTACTCTTTGCATGAAAGAAGAAATATTTTCATCTTCACCCATCTTCAAGTTTTCATACTTTCCTTTCAAACTCTATAGCTTAGCCATCTTCACATGCACATCTCCTTTGTATAAAGTTTCTAGCTTCATCCACATCTCATGAGCTATCTTTGGACCTATCACATTTGTCATTTCTAAATCTGTTAGAGCACTTAGCAAAGCTTCCATAGCCCTAACACTATTTTCAGCTTCTTTGATCTCGTCAGGAGTGGAAGGACCATTCACAGGAATAACATATGTATTCATTGTAATCTTCCAGAAAGATTCACCAATACACCTCAAATGAAACTCCATCTTCGTTTTCCACAATGAGTAGTTTATTCCATCGAATCTAGGACTATCCTTCTTGTATGATGCC
The DNA here is from genome assembly GCA_007258455.2 of Sequoia sempervirens. Classification (NCBI taxonomy): domain Eukaryota; kingdom Viridiplantae; phylum Streptophyta; class Pinopsida; order Cupressales; family Cupressaceae; genus Sequoia; species Sequoia sempervirens. Next base: position 1,051,601,987 of record VDFB02271358.1, on the reverse strand, counting down.
ATCTCAGATCACCTCAATCTTTTAAAATTATTCATTGGAACCTAATTTGATACTAATTGTTGGTAAAACAAGGACATAAAACTAAGAGGGCGGGTGAATCAGTTGTCATAGAATATTTAAACTTTTCAATCTTTACTTAACTTAGTCTTAGATCTGATAAATGAATAATAAACCATAAACAATCAACACATCAGAAACACATAGAACACCAATATTTTTATGTGGAAACCTTGTTAGGGGAAAAACCATGGTGGAGGTTAGTCCACAATATTATACCCTATTAAAAGTATATGAATAATGGGAATGCACATGCATTCAGACACACTACCTAGAGCTCACTGCTCAAATATAAAAGAGGACTCACTATCCAAAGAAAGGTTTGTATTAAACCCATCCAAATTTTAACTGAGGAAATAGCTTCGACACAAGCTTGATTACAGTTTGAGTTAAGCACAGAAAACCTTCTTCATACTTCGCTCAATCTTCTTCACACTTTGCTCAATATTCTTCACACTCTACTCTGTAGTCAAATGATACTCACACATACACACATAGGAGAACACCGAGCATACTGAGCATTCTTTACATCGATGAAATAATTTCTCTTATATATCCACAACAAGAGATTACATCAACAACTTTGTCGTCTAGAAGAATAAAACATATTTTGAAAGTCGGCCCAAATTTACAAATAAATTTGCAATGTGAATCCACCAAGGCCAGCCACAACATAGTAAAGACAAAAATTAGTAACTCCAACATGAAAATAATTTAATTAATTCCACCTTGAAGATCCACAACACACTACCAACATCATGTCAACCAAGATCATGAAAAATTGAACATACAGAGAAAAATATTTGACCATGAGCACACCAATCAATGTGGTTGTACCAAAAAGACAAAGCATAATCTAGTAGCATCCAAAAACAACAAGAACTAACAAAGAAACATCTGAAGCAACATAAATTACTAGAATCACATAAAATTCACTCATGAACATTGGTAGAAGCCACAAAATATTGTCAGAACACAACTATTCATAGCACAATAAAAACTTCACATGGATCTCTGAAACTTCTGGTAGATGATCTAGATACTCTGAGAAACAAACCCTTTAGTCCACAACAACTGATCTTCAATATACAGGACAAGACACCTTCATTACCTTCATCATCCCACTATGCAACTCTTCTTTTAACAATTTTCTCAATATCCTCAACATATACATCCTTCAATGCAATTGTTATCTCCTAAAATTGCACCCTTGTTGAAATTGATGTTCAACACCTTAGTGTAACATTGGAAGACCTCTAAAGATGTGGGTTTCTTGCAGATAGAGGTCAACCTCCAGAGAAGGCTGGCTTCCTTTGTGCTATCACCTAAACTACTAATTCTTTGAAGGGAAAGGGAGAAGGAGAATGCATTAAAATAAAGATTAAATTCTAAGGTGATACACCGAATTGATGAGGAATTATGAAATGAAAAAAAGATGAACATACACTGGGAAACTTAACTTCAACCATTTCACATACTCAACACAACTTCTTTTAGACTTATGCATCAATCTTAATAGGATCGATCTACATACCCATCTTAGGAAGGAAAGATAAATTTCATAGCTTTAAGGTATGAATGTAGACTAATAAAACATAATTAAAGACTTATATAATCAAAAGAGAAATACAAAAATGAGAGTAGTACAAACATGAACACTAGCTTCCAAGGTAAACTCTGTGTTGTATTCCAGATTCCAGTTGAGTTACACAACATACATTTAGTCGAGAAAGGATTGATAAAAATCACTTACTCTTTAGAGTGTATAATCAAAACTATTTACAAAAAGGGAAAAAATTCCTTATACAACAAAAATGTGTCGGCCCCTTAGGGCTTACAAAATATCAAGCCTTAGGATAGATCTCTTCCTAGATCTTTTGATTGAATTTAATGCTACACCCTGCGTGTCCATGTTGGTGAAGAGTCATCCCCCAGAGAAACCTTCTTCAGATTTTTTTGCAAACACCACATTCACTTCTGCTCCTCGTGTCAATCTTTGAATTCCCCCAGTTGAGCTGCATTGAATGCTCCTAAGCTTGCATTGCTTTTCCTTCTGTAAATCACCTTCTCCCTGTTAGATCACCATGGCTTGCCTTTAGATCCCTTTGATTAGCTGGGCATACACCACATAGATTCTTCAGGTGGTCAAAAGCTCCTCCTGTAGAATCACATCTCGGTGAGACACTTGAAGTGTCTCACTGATGTGATTAAATCCTTCTGAAGCTATCGGCATAACATGACACTATCAATGAGAGCTCCTAGCGAGCCCAAAATTCATACCAATATCACCTCTATGGTCACCAAGACAATCACATTTGGCCAGACAACATGGAGAACTCTTTTCATCTTTTATTGGCAAAAGTCTGCTAATGTCACCCCGACACATTTTGGTCTACCTGAGCTCTACATTTCTTTCGGCAAGACTCTAGCAAGTCGCTGGGACCTCATGGTGATGGCTTCAACTCTTGGCAAGGCCCTTTTGTTGTTAGCAAGACATTGGACTATCAGGAAGACCTCTTGTCGGGCTCCTTATCTTTCGGTGATGAGCCTATTTGCTCTTCAGTCGTGGAGACAAGCTCTGTTCACCGAGACATCACATCGAACCTACTTTCTTTTGTCGAGTGCCACCTTTCGGAAAGACCTTGTGCCGAACTCTTTTCCTGTCACCGAGACACCCTCCTATCAGCCAGACCTCATCCTGATGGTGAGACGTTATGCTGAATATGACCCCTTGGCTAGGCCCCTTTCTTTTCTTCTGTGTGACCTTCATCCTTTGGCAAGACATTTTTCCAAAGGCAATATCCTTTGCCAAGCTCCATTTGTTTTGATGGGGTCCCCTTTCCATTGGCGAGACATCTCCTAATCACCAAGACCTTATGCTAATGAAAACTTGCTTTACCAATGCTGCTTCATTAATTGAGACTCTGATGGATCGACAAGACTTATGCCAATATTAGCTCATGTCGGCGAGACATCTTTCCTTCACCGAGACATTTCACCAAACTATGAACCCTCGGCTGACTTCCTTTCTTTCGGTCTGACTCCTGCCAGTCAGGAAGACTTCTTCCTGAGCTCCAAATGTTATGTCGAAGGCTCCCTTAGTTGGCAGGACCTTTTCAAGTTTGTGAGAAGTTTTTCTGAGGCCCTTTATCTTTTGGCAAGCTCGTTCAAGTCAGCAAGACCTTCTCGGGTCGCTGAGACTTCTTAGTGACCTTTTTGTTACACCAAAGACTCCCTTTATCGGCAAGACCCTCCGCATTGCTGAGACCTCATGGTGACGGTTTCAACTCTTTTGAAAAGCTCCTTTTCTTGTTGAGGAGACATCCTTACTTCGGCAAGACCTTTTGCCGAAGTCAAAGTTTCTCGGCAAGGTCTTTTTGTTGTCAGTGAGACTCCTGTTGAAGGAAAAACACATATCGAGGCCCCCTTTGTTTTTTGGTGAAACCTTCTCATTCACCGAGACATTATGGTGATTCCTCTATCCTTAGCCAAAACCATCATCTTCTTCCAAGGCTTCTTCATCTATCTGCAAGACTCCCGAGTATCGGTGAGAGATCATGCCAAAGGTGCTTTCCTTTGGTGAGGGCTTATTTTAGTTGGCATGACTTTTCTTTATCACCGAGACATCTTAGCGAACTCAATCTCTTGTGCCAAGAGCCTTTAGAGTCAGGGAGACCTTTTGAATTCGGTGTGACACTGTGGCGAAGCCCCCACCTTTGGGCGATAAGCTAACTTTTCTTTAGTGGGGTCCCCTTTCCATCGGCGAGACATCTCCAACTTGGCAAGAACTTTCGCCAATACTTGCATCCTTTGGTCGAGACTGCCTATTTTTCGCCGAGACTCGACCTGATAGTAAGACCTTAGACCGAAGAGGGATCTCTTGGTGATGATTCCTTCACTTAGCGAGAGCCCCTTTTTGGTCAGCGAGACATTCTAAAGGTCTTGGCGACTCTCTCCTTAGAGGTTTTTCATGCCGAGCTTGATCTAGGTAGGCCTTCCAACTATGTTCTTCATGACCTAGCACTAGATGCATGGTTTAACCCCTTATGCAAATGACCCACCCGGCCCCCTTTCCTTCTGAAACATAATTTTCCCAACTGACCTAGCTTGTAGGTGAAAATTGGGCAACATTTCTGGGAACCTCAGCTAGATGTTTGCCTGCTAAACATAGAAACCAGTAGCCAAACCTCATCCATTTTGCATGGATTCATTAGGAGGCTCAGAAAACAAATAAAAAATATCAATTTTGCACATGGCAGCAATTCGCTTGAGACCCATAGGACACAATAGGTTGTCAAACACAAAATAGGGGAAAACGAAAGAGAAAACTTACTGTGCCATCACAGCACCTAGGAAATAGAAAAATAATTAACTTGAAGTGTAGAAGCACTTATTGAAAACATAATCCTAAACTAATATGTACAATAGAGGGACTCCATTATAATTGAAAACAAGGTTTGAGGTGTATCCCATTAACTGGGATAGGAAGCACTTCCCCTTCTGTTGTAGCCAATTGATAAGAATTTTGCTCCTTATAGTCTTTGATAATGAATGGGCCTATCCACATGTTGTCAAACTTGGTGTGATGGCCTGGCCTACTTTTCAAAACATCCCATTTGAGCACGAGGTCTCCCGCCTTAAAATATTTTGCTATAGCCCTTCTATCAAATGCTTTCTTTGTTTGGAGCTGATGATACTCCAAATCCTTCATTGCTTTGTCCCTTAATTCTTCGAGTTCCATGAGTTCTGTATATCTCACATACATTGGGTCTCGTTCCTCAAACATCTCCAACTGGAAAACAATATCAAGAGCTGGAAGCTCTATAGACAAAGGCAATCTTGCCTCTCTGCCATAGACTAACATGTATGGTGAGTTAGCAATAGACCTCTTAGGAGTCACCCTGTCTACCCACAGTGCATACTTTAGTTTGATGTGCTAGGTTCTTTGATTATCCTCCATTGTTCTCTTGATAATCCTGATGAGATTCTTAGTTGTGCTTTTAGCTAAGCCATTACCCTAAGGGTAATAATTTGAGGATGTATTGAAATGAATGCCCTGTTTAATGGCCCAATCAGTTACTCTTAGACCTACAAATTCTAGAGCATTATCAGATATGATAGAGTCAAGAACTCCAAATCTAGTGACTATATCTTCGTAGAAGCTCAAAACTGAAGATTCTTTTGCTTCTTTCAATGCAACTGCTTCTATCCACCTTGTAAAATAGTCAGTGGCTGTAAGTACCCACTTGTGACCAGCATTGGAAGGTGGATTTATTGGCCCAATGAAATCAATGCCCCATCTCATGAAGGGCTACTCCACTTGAATTGGATGCAAGGGCATAGCAGGCAACTTTTCCTTTCCTAAAAATAGAGCACACTTGATACACTTTCTTGACTAGGTGTATGCATCTTTGAACAAGTTGGGCCAGTAGTAACCAGCTTTCATGATTTTCTAAGCAGTAGTTCTTGGGGAAAAGTGACCTCCCATAGCTCCATCATTAAATTCATGAAGTACCCTCTCAATTTGAATATTGTGAATGCATCTTAATAGGACACCATTCAGATCCTTTTTAAAAATAAAATTGTTTACCAGCACATATGGTATGGACTGCAATCTGAAGTATCTTCTTTTCGCTCTGTTTAATCCTAATGGGAATTCACTAGTTTGTAGAAATTGGGTCATAGCTTGAACCCAATTAGTTATTCCCATAGGCACATCATCTTGAACATTCTGAAACTCATTTGTATTAGTAAACACAACATATTTTTCTAATTCATTTTTACTGCTTGACCCTGTAGCAAGCTACTCACAAAGACCTTTACCTCTAACTAATTTGGTGATCTTAATATATACATCATACTCCATGACCTTGGTGATCCATCTTGCTCTTTTTTCATTCAGATCTTTATTCAATAAAAATTCCTTCACACTTGAGTGTGCAACTAGAATATGAATCTTGTTGTTCAAAATTAAAGGCTTTAATTTCTTTAGGCTTTTGATCACGGAGAGAACATGCATCTCAACAAATGTATACCTATCTTTGTAATCAACAAGTATTTGAATAAAGAAGGCTATTGGCTGTTCTAAGTTATTGCTATTTTTTTGTACCAACATAGCAGAGATTGAACTAGTGCTACCAAAAGCATACAAAAATAAATCCTTAGAGAAATTTGGATTTACCAACATTGGGGCAGATGCTAAAGCCTCCTTGATTTCTTCAAAACTATTCTTTGCTTCTTTTTTCCAACTAAAAACTACACTCTTTTTAAGCATGGAAGTCAAGGGCTGTAGCAAATTTGCAACATCTGGGATGAACCTTCTCAAACAGTTGACCCAAAAAGCTCTGCAATCCCTTCTTATGATTAGGCAATGGTAGCTCCAGTATGGCTTTGACTTTCTCAAGATCAATAGTAATTCCTTGCTTTGACACTATGTATCCTAATAATTTCCCTTCATGAACAACAAAGATACTCTTTTTTGGATTGAGAGAGATACCAAACTCTCAGTATTTTTTGAAAACTTGTTTAAGGTGTGACAAATGTTCACCAACATTCTTAGAGTAAATAGTAATGTCATCTAAATAAATCAGCATAATCTTATTGATCAAACTTTGAAATACCATGTCCATGGCTCTCTGAAATGTGGCACCAACATTAGATAAACCAAAAGGCATCCTTTTGTATTCCATGGTGCCCCACTTAGTTGTGAAAGCAGTTTTGAACTGATCCTCCTCTTTAACCAGCACTTGATTATAGCCTGAAAAACCATCTAACAAGGAAAATATTTTAGAACCAACAACCACTTGTAAGATTTTTTCCATGGAGGGCAGCGGGTAGTGGTCTTTCAATGATGATTGGTTAAGATCCCTAAAGTCTACACAAAGTCTTATTTCACCATTCTTTTTTCTAACTAGAACAAGATTAGAAACCCATGAAGTATGTTTAATAGGAAAGATGATACCCCCCTCAACTAATTTGGTCAACTCTTTAATCATTAAGGACTCGAGCTTAGAATTTAAGGGCCTTTGCTTCTATCTTGGCGATGATGCCTTCACTCAGTGAGAGCCCCTTTTTGGTCAATGAGACATTTTGAAGGTCTTGGTGACTGTCTCCTTAGAGAGTTTTCATGTCGAGCTTGATCTTGGAAGGCCTTCCAACTATGTTCTTCATGACATAGCACTAGATGCATGGTTTAACCCTTGATGCAAATGACCCACCTGGCCCCCTTTCCATCTAAAACATAGTTTTCCCAATTGACCTAGCCCGTAGGTGAAAATTGGGCAACAACAATAATGCTAATAAAGTTGACATCAATTACAATCACATACCAACAACACATCGATAGCATCTAATAGATTGTGTTGCATAGGCCCAAAAGAGTCCAGCGTAGCCTAGAAATGTTGATTCACCTTTGCGATATGGTGTTGCTTTTTCTTATAGTGTCACTTTTGTGAAATCATAGAGCACTGACTCTTAAAATATCGGCTCACCTTTCCTTATTAGGAATTTTTAATTTTTGAAAACATTCCATGTTGATTAAATTTGACATCATCAGAACTTTGGGTGTAGGATGTCCTTCGAGTTCTTATCTTAAGGGAGCACAGATGCCAGATGTTGCACCGAGCGAGGTTTTTGATAGATGAGGTATTATTTTTCCTAGGTTCGACTGGGTTTGGACACATGGCGCAGATGCTAGAGGTTAGGACACACTTAGCAATGATGATGACACTAGTGGAGAGATGGCGAAGCAAGACTTCATCATTCCATTTACCAACTATCAATGCTACTATGACTCTGGAGGATGTATGATGGATCCTACAGATCCCCATACATGATGAGCGCATTATATATGATGTCGAGGATAGTGGTGATGCAATATTTTAGTTGTTCAGTGTCAATGAGTATGAGACTGATAGTGGGAAGATTGAGCTTGCTTGATATGAGGGGATTTCCCCTGATTTGACCCTTTTTTTTGGTGCGTTGATCTTGGGAGTCCTCATTCCCGATAAGCAAGCCAGAGACTGTAGTGTTGGATGGGGAATCATTTGGTCAAGAATGATGGAGGAGATGACTATCTATGCTTGGGTGTCAGTTGTCCTCATGTTGTTATATCATGATATGCACCAAGTTGTATATTGTGTGGCCCATAGCATTGGAGTGGGAGTGACACTCCTCCATGTCTGAGCATATGAGCACATAGTTGTTTTGAGGGTCACTATTGTAGATGTGCTGAAACATCATGATGATCTAGTAGTCTATAGATATAAGGGTATGACTACCCTCCACTACATAGGTATCACAAGCATCTTGTACTGGAGGAAGGTTATCGACGAGATGATGGTATTCCAATGGAGACCCTAGCTCCATTACCATAGGTGGAATGACAATGATGATTAGTTGTTTTATTGTTGTCAGATGAGATATATGTAGGGTCATGAGCACCACATGCTTGAGCGATATTTCTAGACAAGGTTGCTCGGAAGTTCGGGGAGGTACAAGATGCACCTAACTTGGCATACATAGCCATTTTTGCATGTGGATCTAAGGAGATAGCTTGGGGGAAGCTAATCTAGCCCCCGGTCACTGTTGATGATTTTAGGCAGTTAGTGATGCACTCATGGGTGTACTTCAATGGTCCCATAGATGCAGACACTACACAAGCTTTTGATGCATATCGAAAAGCTCATGCCTTGATCAAATTGAATTTACGAGTTGTGCTAGTGGAAGGTAGAGGGTGGGTCAGAGGACCCCAAATAGGATAGGTACCATGACAACCACCTCAATATCCCCATGATGGATAGGAAAGAGGTGGCAGGTATGGAAAATAGGATCGACATGATAGACAGGTGCCACCTCTAGTACCACCAATTAGAAAAAAAGGCACCACAGTAGCCCCCACCAAGTCTTGATGCTAGGGAAAGATAGATAGCAGTGATACAAGTGTAGGTATAGGAATTGACAAGGTAGTTGCAATAGGAAAAGGCCCAAATACAAATCTTGATCCAACAGAGATATCATGCTAGACAAGAGGTGGCACAGGAGCACCAGCAGCAATAGGATGTAGACCTTAGCCTAGCCCTAGAGATAAGATAGAGACAATAGCTGGAGGCGATAGCGTAGTAGGTTAAGGGACAAGCTATAATCCCAATCGAGATGTACGGGTGAGCGATGCAAAGGAATCATACTACAGATTGCTTTATTACATAGCTTTCCCATAGGAGCCCTGAGAGCTAGATTTCTCCCATATTAGCTAGGTTGCTCCAAGCAGGTCTCACCCAAGGGTGTCAGGAAGACCATCAGGATCCCACCATCAGAGCCGAGGTAGCCACCATAGCAATTTCCAGAGCAAGGGGAGCTCAGGGCACCACTAGTGGCTCTGACACATTTTTTTGTATAGCCTAATTTATGATGTGTATACATTCATTGGCTGAGTTTTGATGAGCCTCTTGTATATTTTGATGATGAATTTATATATTTGATTCTGATTGTATCATGACATTAATCTTTTTTAATATATATACATGAGATGGATTCAATGATGTGATTTTATTTTACCTTATATGTTATGGATGCATATGATATGGATGGATTTATTTAATGTTTATGCTGTGATGCTTTATGTTTCATGATGTGATGCCATATTATAGATATATGGGATGCATGTATATGGAATGTATGATGGATCTATTTGGATGTACTTTTATGTGATGGATGTAAATCTATACTATGCGATGATACATGTGATGGATGTAATGCAATGATATGTTTAACTTCTTTTTAAGTATATTTTCTATGAATGTAAATGTGTTATTTATTGGATGCTTAGAATAACCAATCTATATTATGATAATCCAATGATGGATGATGCTTTCTATTATGTTGATATATATGATATTTAGTATGTTGATGGTTTGTGGATGCATGATGGATGCAAATAGATTTTTTATTTTGAATGCCATGATACCATGTCAATATGTGGAGAAGATAGAAGAAAGAGGAATCAACCCTTGAGTTTGAGATGATGTTGAAGTCCAACAAGTCCATGAATCTTTGAGAATTTATTAGATATGATGATGAGTGATTATGATGCATTTATTATCAAGTATTGGGGACATAAAGAGCATTACTTTCCTTATGTTTGATAACACACATAGATACAATGCATCAAGGTATATAAAACTAGGATGGCATTGTACCTAATGAGATGGACTTTGACTCAACAAACAAATAGGAGTATCCTTGTTCACACCCAACATATGAAACCTTAATCAGATGTACTTCAAACATGTCAAACATCTCAGACCAAAACAAAAAGAGGAAAAACCTCCCAATGTAATAGTCAACAAGATATTCAAAACACCCTCCCTACATACCAACAAAATCTAGCATGACTAAAGTTATATTATAAGAATATCCAACAAGCATAGTAGAAAAAGATAATGATCAATGCCCCATTCCTTTCTCTCTAAATCATTTTAATTAAACATCATTGAGAGGTCATTAGAATGAGCACAATAAGATAAATCAAAAGAATAGATCAAGGAAACAAACAAGCTAATGTTCTTCATACCTCTAGCCAAGACTAAACTATGGTGATGTCTAGTGTTGATGTCCACTATAAGAAGGATGCATAATAGGACATGTTGATCAGATAATTATGAGACTAATAGGATGATAGGCTATTGATACCAAGAGTTAACCAACATTTTTACCTACTAACCTAGACTTGAGACCTTGACATTTGATTTTTCACTTTTAATTTGCTATACTTGTTTCTGATTTTTTTACCAAAGGGTGAAGATAACGATTGATTTATTGTGAGTGGATGTTTATTGTGGGTGAAAAGAAAAATGGGATGGGTGATTTTGTGTTTTTTGAATTTTTTTGGTATTTTGAAAATTTTTGAAGCTGTTTTGGCATTTTCTGAGATGTTTTACAAATGTTTTGATTTTCACATTTTCCAATGTTTTTGGTGTTTTATGGCATTGTGACCAAGAACCTAACCTAATGACCTATCCTAGGGGCCTTGGGGGTTGATCAAATATTATCCTTCCCTATGTTATAGATGCAGAGAGACTACGTAGTTCGACCGACATATACTCGTTTATTGATTTGATATGCATAAATGGATTGTCAACTTGTTATGATGGACACCTAAAAGACCTAAGCTAGGGGATTCAAAGGCTAATCAAAGATCAACCATGCCTACGTTATACACACAAAAGCCTTGTAGTTCGACATGATGAATCTTTTTTTGAATTTTTATGTTTTTGACCCATTTTTTGGATATTTTGGCATTTTTTGGATGTTTTTGGATTTTATGATTTTTTTTGGATTTTTTTTGGTTTCAAGAAAACTTTCAAGAATATACATGAATTTGATTCAATGTAGGTATAAGAACATGCATGCAGTGTGATGCAATAGACTACCCTAATATAGGTAGGACAAGCTAACCTTAGGAATGTGCCAAGTAGTTCTAGGATGGAACATGATACCAACATATGATCAAGCTATGATGTGGACACAAATAGAAGGATCAATGGAATGTGATGGACTATGAATACAATAGAAAGAGAGGGTAGGTGATGCAGAACAAGTCAAATATTCCATGATGGATGGAAAGTGCTTTATTTACACAAGGCACCTGTTTGCCAGGATTTCACCAAGATACTTTCCCAAAGTGCCACTAAAGTGGTTTTCACTAGAGGATGATTTTTTTCTTTACTATTTTCAATCCTTTTTTTGATTTTTTTGGATTTGTTATATTTTTGTATTTTTTGTATTTTTGAATTATACCTACCAAATTTAGGCATAGATTTTTTTGAGATGGGAGCTATTGATGGGTTCTTTTAGAGGTTTACCTTTGAGTGTGGATAGCTGATATGCTCATGATTTGTAACTTGTAGTGATGACAAAAGGTCCCAACCAGTTGGGTTCAAAGTTTCCCTTGTTGTCTAGATTTGGCACATTCCTTTGATTTTCTTTCAACTTGAGTTCTCCAACTTGAAATGACCGATTCTTTATCTTCTTATTATAGCTCCTTTAGAGATGGTTCTGATAGACCTGTAGATGGTTCAAATCATCCATGCATCACTCATCTAGTAGTTCTAGGTTGTTCAATCATGAAACTCGATAGTCATCATCAGTAATGAGATTCTGCAATGATATTCTTAGTGATGGAAGCTAGATCTCAATGGAAAGGATGGCTTCTGATCTGTAGACCAAGGAGAAAGATGTTGCACATGTAGGCATGTAGATACTCATTCGGTAGGCCCATAAGGTAGGATTTAGTTATAGGTGCCAGTCACGACCAACTTCATTAACCATTTTCTTGAGGATATTTAGGATGGTTTTATTAGAATCCTCAGCTTAGTTGTTACCCTTGGGATAGTATGGAGTGGAGAAGAAATGTTGGATGTTGAATATTTGACATAGCTCATGAACATCCTAATTTTTCAAAGGTGTCCCATTATCTGAGATAAGGGCTTGTGGAACACCATAACAATAAATGAGGTAATTCAAGATGAAGTTGGATATTTGCTTCCCTATGATATAGGTCATGGGGATGGCCTCTACCCTCTTTGTGAAGTACTATGTGGTAGTGATAATGAACTTATGTCCATTAGATGAGGTGGGTGTGATTTTTCCAATGAGATTGAGCCTCTATTGTGAAAAGGGACAAGGTGTTATAATCAGCTGGAGCTCCTAAGTTGGTGCATGGATGAGGTCCTCATGCTGTTGGCATTGGAAACATTTTTGGACATAGTCATGTTTTTCCTTCTCCATTGTAGGCTAGTAGTACCTAGTCCTTAGCAGTTTCTTGGCCAAGGTCATACCACTAGAATGTGAACCACAAATACCATCATGTACCTTAGTTAAAGAAATCAAAGCTTCCTCGGGGTTAAGACATTGCAAGAGGGTTCCTTTGATACTCCTACAGTAGAGGGTATTGCCTAAGATGGTGAAAGGGGATGAATTTTTGATAAAGGCTCTCTTTAGGTTTCAGGTGATGTCTGTGGGGAGGACTCCTATTTTTAGATAGGTGAAAATTTCATGATACCAAGGATCACCAAGACCAACAATTTTGCACACAAAATCAGATTTTGGTACCTTGAAAGATGGTACGAGAAGTTGCTCTACCAAGAATTCATGTTTAGGGACATTGTGTGGGATATCCAACAATGATCCGATTGTAGCCATAGCGTCAACTGCTCTATTGTTTACCCTTCATATTTTCTCAAATGTTATGTTGATGAACTCCTTCAAATCCTCCACTAGCTTCTTGCATGGGGTAAGTTTATCATCCTTTGTTTGATATTCATCATTGAATTGGTTGATAATCAGTTGTGAGTCCCCATAAACATTGAGTGCCATGATTTTCCATTGTACCATAATTCAGAGTCCTATTACAAGATCCTCATACTCCATAATGTTGTTGGTGCAAGGAAAATATAACCTATATGATTTAGGAATACAATCCCCTTGTGGCATGATGAAGAAGACTCATGCTCCTAACCCATGTTGTGTGTATGATCTATCAAAATATACCTTCCAATGATTTGTTGTACTAAGACTGAAAATGAACTCATCTGGAAATTATGATACTAGTGGGTTGTCTTAATATATAGGTTCCTCCACCAATTTATCTACAATTACTTGTCCCTTGATGGATTTCCTTTCCACATATTCAATGTCATATTCCATCAATATCATGACCCACTTAACCATTAATCCTGTGAGTGTTGATTTAGAAAGTAGATACTCGAGGGGGTCTATCTTGGCGATGAGCTTTATTTGATGAGCAAGCATGTAGTGACTAAATTTTTGTGAGGAAAACACTACTATGAGGCCAAGCCTTCTCAGTGAATGTGTAATTTAGCTTGTGTCCCACCATGGTCCTAATGATATAGTAAATGGCTCTTTATTTTCCTATCTCATCATGTTGAGCTAGGAGAGCACCAAGAGCTACCGTTGTAGCTAAAATGTAGATGATAAGTGGTTTGTTCTGGTCGGTGGCATGAGGATTGGCAGTGTCATCACATATTCTTTGATTTGATTGAATGCCTAATCACATTTTTCATCCCATTTGTATACTACCCCCTTGTGGAGTAGATGAGAATATCAGATGGTTTTATTAGCTAGCTATGCTATGAATTTTTGGATTGATTGAAGCATTCCCTATAGACCCCTCTATTGTTTTAGTGTTTGAGGTGCTTCCATTTCCATAATTGATTTGAATTTTGCAATGTCTATCTTGATTCCCCTCATTGATACAATATACCCTAGGAGTTTTCCTGATTGCACGTCAAAGACACATTTCTTAGGATTGAGTCATACCTTAGATTCTTCCAATCTATCAAAGTTTAGGCCCAGTGTTGCTATGTGATCTTGACACTTTCTTCATTTTACTAGTATGTCATCCACATAGTCCTCTATAGATTTGTGGATCATGTCATGAAAAATAAAATTCATATCCCTTTGGTATGTAGCTCCAACGTTCTTCAACCTAAATGGCATCATGTTCCAACAGTAAGTGCCCCATGGATAAGTGAAAGCTAATTTATGTTGATCATTCATTGCTATCATAATTTGATTGTACCCTAAAAAACCATCGATCAATAATAACATTTTATGCCCTACCATTAGATCTACAATCATGTCTATGTTGGTGTATAGGATCAAATTTGAACCCCTTACAAAAATTCCCCTTTCATCTTCCCTCACCTTAGAAAACCAAGTTTGAAGGAAAAAATTGACATCCACCCACTGCTTTCATTCCACTTGGCATTTGTTTTGTGCATCAATAGAAGAATAATTTTTGGGAACATCTATGCAATGGGAAGATGTCCACACAACATACTTATGTTCATGATGGATTCCTACGTCTGAATCCTACAAAGGTGTTACACTTCCCATTGGGGTCAATTTGTAACACCCCTCCTCGACCAACCGACCTAAATATGGTTGTTTTTATCATTCTCCCTTCAAATTCACTCTTCATTCCTTCATTTAATCTCTCCAAGCATTCCATTCAGCCGTCTACATAATTTCTCAAGCATTCTCTTAGCATTCATCACTTTCAAGCAACACTTTGCACTCACTAGCAACAACAATAACACTCCATCAACTCCGTAGAGAAAGTATGAAACAACACCATTGCAGCACAAGCTTGAGTCCTCTCATTTTCTCCTCCATTAGCTAGTGAGCTCTTGGTGGAGGTGGTAATATTTTCATTCCTCTCCTCTACGATTTGGTTGAGTAGCATAATATTGTTTTGTAGTGTTATTGTGTTCTTTTCCTTCATTCTCCTTTATCATACTTTTTCTCCATTATTGCTATCTTGGCTATTTGTGGAGGTGGAAACACCAAAATAGGGGTCTGACTGAAGCAAACCCCTCTATAGCCCCCCAACAATTTCTCTATTTCTTGTGTGTAGGTAGAAGTGTACTTGGAGCTAGTTGGTGAACATGCTCTTTTGTGAGATCATTCTTGTCACCCTATCTTTAATCTACTTGTTGTATCACATTCGTTTGTATCTCATACTTCATAGTTTTGTTTTGTTCTCCTAAAAACCATTAGCTAAGCCATTTGTTTATTTTTTGGTGGTTCACATTGTCTCTTTGGTCCTTTGTTTGTACAAATGCCAGGAAACTTGAGAGACACTACCACATTGCATTGTCATCCCAAAACTACACTTTCATCCTCAGGCAAAGAGCTTCCTAAGACATAGTGTTGAACTCAAAAATTGGATCGCCTAGCCCCATTATGAGTTTTGAGTTTGTAGAGTGATTGAAGGACCTTATAGTCCTCATTATTCTCATTCGTCACCTCTAAACACCCCTCTAAGTTGAGGTAAGTTAGGGAAGCATTTTTCTCTTGGCTTGCCATGACCTGGGGCCTTGAATGTGGTTGGTGCCCCTCTCTTACATTTTTGGTGAACCTGATGTGAACCAATGCCTACTCATCCATTGGTGTTGAAACTTTCCCCTTATACCTTATGATCGTTGTGCCCTTGAGTGTTGTGAAGATATATGAGCATCACAACCCAGTCCACAACCTCTGGGTATAATATTAGGAGAAGTATATGACAACTTCTAATGGAGAGGACGAAGGTCACTACTCATCTCTCTATAGGCCATTTTGTGGGATCCACCATTCGTCTCGCCATACAAGAGCAGTTGTCAAGGGGCGAAGTTGGATTCTCTGACGAGACCTATCACATCCCCACTCCTCCTACATCCCTTACACCATTGTCAGTTGATGAGCATGAGGCTATTCAAACTCCTTCAGAATATGTATCCATCCTTAGTAAAGGGTTGGGTGACTTGGAATGTCACTTGGAAAGAGACCTGAAGTTGGCTAGGGTCACCCAAGTTATCAGCAAACTAAAGTATATGGTGGGAAAAGACCTAATAGGCATAGAACTCTTGGCTAGTCTCTCTAGTTTGACTGATGCATGTGCTCCTCCAAACACTCTTAACATTATACTAGGAGCCACTTTTGAATATCATGAGAGACAACTAGGACTATTGATGCCTCCAATTTCTATATACATGACCGATACCGTACCCTTTATTAGTATCCCCTCTACCTCTAAGGGATCTGAAACTTATCAAAGTGAACAAGATCCCCTTGGGTTTTGGATTCACCCCTCATGTCACCTCTAGTGGTGGAGGTTTTGGTAGGTTGAGAAGTGGGGTCTTTGGTAGTGGTGGTGGCTTCGATAAAGGGGGTGGTTCTAGTGGAGGTCATGGTGGTGGCTCCGATGGAGGCCCTACTGGTGGCAGTGGCTCTAGTGGTGGTTTCAATAGAAGTCACACTGGTGGCTCTGCTGGTGGCTCTCGTGGCAGTTCTGGAGGAGGTTCCTTTGGCCCTCTATCTTCTAATGACCCTATCTTGAACACTCTTCTTCAAAATATGGGTAAGATGTAGAGCTAGTTGGTGAGTCTCTCCCAAGCCTTTGCCTAGCCTATCTACCA
This sequence comes from Sequoia sempervirens, assembly GCA_007258455.2. NCBI lineage: Eukaryota > Viridiplantae > Streptophyta > Pinopsida > Cupressales > Cupressaceae > Sequoia > Sequoia sempervirens. The sequence continues at coordinate 1,051,584,951 of VDFB02271358.1, read as the reverse complement.
ACCCTTCTTCCAACATAGCCCATTGTCGATCATGATTCTAAACACTCCCTTCCCTCAAGGAATGGATATCACTAAATTTTAGAAATGTGGTAGCAAAGGGGCCCACAAATGCATGTGTCCATCTTTAATGCCCTATGCATAGATTTATTCCATCACGATACATTGATGGAAAAGCTATTCCCTTTATCTCTCAATGATACAACACTCAAATGGTGTTAGAGTAATAAGTTATTATGCTTAATTAATTATATCATATTGATTAATTAATTAAGTCACTTATTCCTCTTTATTACTTAAGCTAAACTTAGGCACATTAATAATTAATTAATTATTAATTATTAAGTGTGCACACTAGGGTTTCATTTAGGGTTTCCCTTTTAGGGTTTCTTGATCTCCTTCACAAGGATTGATCTCTTTTGTAATAATTGATTCTATTAATGCATTTTCACTGAGAGGTTTATAGAACATCTTCTTTGGTTCTTCATATCTTTTGCATGTGACAGGTATCCATCTTGCATGTAGGTGATCTTGGTTTTCTAACATGGTATCAGAGCTCCAGACCAGCAGTTACTTGTTCATGATCTGAAGATATGGCCTCTCTGTGAGTTTCAAGTGCAAGGGTTTCCACAGGCATCTTTTCTGCAAGATCTTAGAGTAGCCATTTTTTTGGGACACTATGGGCTCAAACGGACGTCTCCATCGTGTTCGCAGCGTCCCAAAACCCTAGAAACACCTGTCAAATCATCCATTTTGGTGCAGTTGATTTGGGAGGCAAATTTTTTTTGTCTGGGGGGCTGTACGACCTCCCTAGCATGCAGTTCAAGGCTCCAAAAATGAAAAAAATTCAAAAAAAAAGGTTTTTTGGGATTCGGGCCAGCGCCTGCTATGTAAAATATTTCCACTACCTAGCGGCCACCGAGCAACCCATCTGCCGCTGCCACCAGCGCTTGCCGCCACCCTGCTCCGTCGGCCCCGCCAGCCCCTGAGGGCTCCAAACCCTGTAGCCGTGGTCTTATGGAGAACTAGAGCCGGCTGAGCTCGGCTCCCGGTCAGCCCCAGCTTGCCAACACCAGTCATATTCATGACCAGGAGATCTGCCCTACCTAGCCCCTGGCTGACCCACTGCACCAACCCGCGGTCCTATGGAGGACCAAGGGCTCCGAATTTTTTTTTGGCAGGGGAACCGATTTTATGCGGTGACAGCCAGATGGCCATCAAATTTATCCTTGTGAACTGCTGATGTCAGCATGACATCAACGTATGGCCAACCCTCATGTGCCCCCTCCTAACCCCAGTTTGCCCTAAAGAAGCAGTTTTTTTCTTTTGGTCATAACTTGGGCATACAGTATCGAAATTGGGAAAACAAGATATCACCGGAAACTTGGTTCCGAGCACTTTCATTTGGTGTAGTTTATTTTATAGTATTTTTTTGTTTTACTACATTTATTGCTGTTTGAAGTCAGATGTATTTTTTATTCTTTCGAGCTCATAACTTTTTGCCACGATGTCCAATTTTCGCCTCGTTTGCGGCGTTGGAAAGGTATTGAGGAGCTCTATGTTGCTGTCCATGCACTTTTTCTATATCTATCCTAGGTTGATCACTTAGTCCATATTTGTCCTGATGGGTTGTTTGGAGATTACTTGGATATTTTGGCAGTTGGGAGGGTGCATCTTACATCTTTGCACTTCATTTTCAGTAATACATCATTCAATAATTGCTTGCTGCTTCATAGATTCCAGGGTTGTTCCTGTTTGGAGTTTTTGAGTGTTCCAAGGCATCGGGTTTGCTATCGCTTTTTTCATGATTCCTTGAGTCAATCAGTGACTCTCATCCGGTTTTAGTAGTAGATAGAAATATCTTTCCTTGCTTGCTAGATTTCGGTTCCAGTGTTACTCTACAGAGTTCTTCCAATGCTTCTTTGCAGCATGTCATCTCATTGTAGGGGGGTTTTGTCCCACTGGGTTTCTCCTTCTCTACTCCATTCTTGCATTTGTAAATGGGTACCTGATCAGGCCTAGTTATTAGGACCCATCTTTGCTTTCATGCATCTTATTCTAGTGTTTTAGCTTCTTCCTAAGTTCATCTTAAGGGGGGTGTTAGAGTAATAAGTTATTATGCTTAATTAATTATATCATATTGATTAATTAATTAAGTCACTTATTCCTCTTTATTACTTAAGCTAAACTTAGGCACATTAATAATTAATTAATTATTAATTATTAAGTGTGCACACTAGGGTTTCATTTGGGGTTTCCCTTTTAGGGTTTTTTGATCTCCTTCATAAGGATTGATCTCTTTTGTAATAATTGATTCTTTTAATGCATTTTCACTGAGAGGTTTATAGAACATCTTCTTTGGTTCTTCATATCTTTTGCATGTGATAGGTATCCATCTTGCATGCAGGTGATCTTGGTTTTCTAACATGGTACATCTTCTTTGGTTCTTCATATCTTTTGCATGTAACAGGTATCCATCTTGCATGCAGGTGATCTTGGTTTTCTAACAAATGGTACTATTCCTTGCCTGATAATTCTATTTTCTCATTTGACCAGCTTTTAAACCAATTTCTATGATAATTCCAAGCTAAAATTAGGCCGAAGATGAACTTTTTAGATATTTTCTAATGAAAACAAGGTGATAATGAAAAGATCATTGATTTCATACCATGGTATCAAGTGCTCTTCTCACATATCTCGTATCTTCTGCTCGATTCTAATGTGTAGAAGGTATTCATAGGGAACTTGCAAAGGCCTTGGCGAGAGAATTTCACTCTTATGAAATAACTTTATTTCACATATTGTCACGCATTTGTGTGTAGCCCTACAAGAATATACATAAACGGTAGTTTAGTTTGGGGAACCCTTCTTACGCTCCCATTATGAAGGAAAGTCCATCATATTGATCTATGGGAAAGGTAAATCCATTGTGAATGTAGTAGCTATTGTGGATGATAATGGCCTCAAATGCAATTGAAAGTTCATGAAGTTGGTAGAATCTTACTCTTCCATCTTGCAGAAGTTAGTGAAGGATAAGATCATAACCTTGTCAAACCCTAGACCTCTTAAAGAACCTTACCCTAGTTGGTATGATGCAAGTACCTATTGTCAATACCACTGAGTTAACAGACATGATACTCAATGCTACATGTGTCTACATCATGAGATACAAGACCGCATCAAGGATGGTACTATTCATCTTGATGGAGGCAAACAAAATACAAATAAATCAATGGTGAAAGTGAATAGTGAATTGTAGATATACACGGACCCATTTCCATCACATTATGCTAACATGATTGTCGACCCCAATGATTCTATCACTCAATCCGAGGTCTATTTTAACATGGTCATGGTTACTTCTACTGCACAACATGCGATCGGTTTGCTGGATGTGACATTCACTTCATAAGACTTACCTATAAATAACAAGCCCTCTCCCCTCTACATTCCCACTCACCTCAATGGTAACATTGTGATAGGAGTCTTAGTAGATCTCGTGAGTTGAGTGAATATTATTATAGAAGAGATGTTGTGGCTTAACTCACTACACAAAAAAGAATATGAATAAACAAAATCTACCATCTGCACACACAATGGTATCTCTCTAAATCCAAATGGATTGATAACCTTGTTCATCCTAATTAGACCTAGGGTTGTTGAAATAGTTTTTGATGTCATTTCAGAGTTACATTTGTTTAGGATGAATCTAGGTGTACCTTTGCTAGATTCCATGAATGGCATCATCTCTGTTATTCACAAGTGTTTAAAGTTCTCCCATGAAGGTGTCGTGCATGTAGTGCATGACACTGGATACCAACCTTTGGTGTCCCATGGGGGATATTCATTAGACCATTTTTGGCCCACTCTAATTGGTTTGCTTCCTCCAAGAACAAACCTACTTTACAAGAATTATGTGAAGTATAAGACCTGGGGCAAAGAGACAACCAAAATTGGCTCTTCCTATAGCACAACCAACTACCTCCTCTTCCTGAAAAGGGAAGGAGAAGCTTGCCTCCCCTTAGGATGATTCATGCACTCCCCTCTCTTGGGAGGAGTATTGGATGAGTAAGCCTAGCGTCTACCCATTAAGTCCGATTATCCCTCCTTGGTGTAGATCCAAGATCAGGAAATCATACCTCCCTACTAAACCACCTAGACGTTGGTACTATTTGTATGGTAGAGGAAAAGGTCCCCATGGGGGATCCTCTATGTCTCGGCCTCCATGACCTCTTACCGCTCTTGCTCCCAAAGTAGTGAATGGGAAGAGGTCCATTGTCAAGGAACTTGAATGGACTCCCCCTGTTGCTTCTCAACCTATTCCTCTTGCTATCGTTCAAGAGTCTGTTCCTCTATCAAAAATGACTATAGTGGACACTCCCATGGCTCAGCAAGAGCCTTTTGTTCCTTTGCAACCTCTGACCTCTAGTTTAAAGAGTCACAGAAACTACCTTGGGAATGAGTGAAAGTTATAGGGAAAGGATCTCATGGTTGAGCAAGCCACCTTATAGAGGAAGGAAGAGGAGATGATCATCCCTATATCATGGCCTCCTGCCCTGTCCTCCTCTCTCCTCCCCTCTGCTTCCGTTCAGTCTAGCTTTCTATTGCTTCTAGCTTTTTCCATGAGTATGAATGTACCTAACCCTAAAAAGGTTTAGGTTTTCATCACTCCTTCAGTGGAGACGCCTCTATTGATGTCCCTTCTAGATGTCCAACCTTTCCTGAAACCCATAGATATGATGAACACTTTGGTCATATCTACTGTGGCTCTCTCCTCCTCCTCTTCCTCTACACTTATTGCCTTGTATGTGGGGAGTTCACATCCCCTGACAAAATAGAAGGTAGAAAGTGGTGCTTCCATCAATGGAGGACATAAGAGGATCCCACCTTCTCCAAAAGGTGGTCTCACACTGACTTGTTCTTTCCTAGTGACAAAACTAGTCCCGACTTCCCCTGAGGTTGTCATCGCTCCCGAATCACTTGATGAGCCTAGCGGTGAATCTTGGGCACAACCTTCTTCATCCATTGAGGAAAAACATGGCACTCTTGTTACATGCATGTTTAACTCTTTGGACAAGGCTTGAGCCTTTTCAGTGATCTTTGTGAAATTGTTAACCTTAGCTCCATAAGAGATCGGTGGAGAGGACCTTGTGAGGTCCTCTTCCTTTGCCCTTGTTGTGGGAGGGTCAAACTCCCTTCCTATTAACATTCCACAACTATACGCTCATCCTCCTTCCCCTTGTGCTGATCTAGAGTGGGAAGAAGATGATCTCTTGGTTGATTAGTGTTAGGAGGAGGCCTCCTTTTTATCTTTAGATTAGATGTGTGTGTGTTGTGATGTGACGTTCCCTCATGATTGTGCTATATGTTCCTGGATGACCCTTTCCACCCCTGTTGGTGCTTGGATATAGGTGTGGTTTTTTTGTCATAAACCTTCTATTTGTATCATCATTCTTCCATGTTTTTGATTTGATTTTTGATAAATTGGGGAAGATGAAAAGCATTGGGGGAATTTAGGCTTCCCTTCAATGTTGACCCAATTTTTTATTTTTACTTTGCCTTCTCATGTATTTTTCACATGGTTTGATATAGTAGGGAATTGATGATAGTTCATTTTATATACTACTATTACATTTATATATATATATTGATGATCAATTCTAACCTCGAAATATTAGGCTACCCCTGTGCCCTTTTTCTATGTTCTTTTTTTTTCTTTTCCTTTATCTTTCTCTCTTCTTTTCTTGAGTTATCCCTCTCATGTGTGACAATGCCACTTCTACAAAAAAATGATTTTCAGAAATAACATTCATTTCCAATGAATCTTTTCTCAAGAATCTGCACAAACTTCCTTTCAATAATCACTTTCTCGACTTGAAACCCTAATGGAACATGTTTCTTTCATAATGGTTTCGTAAAGAAAGAACTTGAGAACCTTCCTTCGAAGTGGGAACAACTTTGACCTTCCCCTCACGTGGGGGAATATTCTTCCTTTTGAATTCCTTGATGAAGTGAACATCTTTCAAAAGGATTCCTTGATGATGAATCAATTCAAGAAAGAAGTATCTCTTTCGTACTTTCAAGCAATGAATCACTTGAGTGGACTCCCTTCTTCACGCTGGGTTCCCGAGGGATCCCTTTGAAATTTTTCCAACTTGTTGACAGTCTGCGAGACTGATCACTTACTTTCCTATGTGGCCGCTTTCTGACATGTTCTATCTATGGGTAAACATGTCACTTTACAGGTGTGCCTATGAAGCTACTTTTTGACTTTGTAAAGTCCCCTTTCCTTGGGTTTCCTCCATGTGAGAGATCTTGGGGGATAACTTCCTATAGGTCTACGGTCCTGTAGGGTGCTTCTTCTAGCTTCATCCATGTGACAGATCTTGGGGGTGGCTCCCCTGTAGGTCTGTGGGTCTATAAGGTGCTTTCTTTGGGTTTCCTCCATGTGAGAGATCTTTTTCGGGGTACTTTCCTATAGGTATGCGATTCTATAGGGCAATTTTTTTGGGTGTCCTTCATGTGAGAGATCCTAAAGGACACCTTCCCTACATGTCTATGAGTCTTTAGGGAACTTTCCCAGCTTCCTCCATGTGAGAGATCTTGGGGGATGCTTCCTTGTAGGTCTATGGGTTTGTAAGGAACTTTTTTGTGTATCCTTCATGTGAGAGATCTTGGAGGACACCTTCCTTGTATGTCTATGGGCCTATGAGGCACTTTCTGTAATCAAGGATTTCTTTTAGATTTGATTAGGAAAGTTAGCAGTAAATCAATAAAGACAATGAAACCCAAAGATCTTACAAAACACAATGGAAGCAAATGAAAGAACGATTATACCTGATCGCCGAGACCTCCATGATTTACTTTTGTAATACCTTCTTGCTTGCTAGATAATACTTTGCCCTCAGATCTATCATGTGAGAAAATCTGCAAATGCCTAAGTCCTACACCAAGCTTTGAAGGATTTGATAAATGCCTAAATGTCTATGGCTATGACTATGATTGCCAATCTCTATGCCTAATAATGCTAAAACTTGATCAAATACAAATAATAAGTATTGAAATTGCTATGAAATCTAAGTGTGTAAATGCCTAAAATGTAATGTGTCTGCATAATCAAAAAGTGAGGAAAATGGCATTTTATAGAAAATGCCATTTCAAATGGACAGATGAGATCAACTTCTAAGAAAGACCTAGAATGAGAGGTCCAGATTAAATTTGAGAATCCCTAATTAGGGTTAGGGAAAATTCATTAATTGAACGGTCAAGATAATATCTCAGATAATTGGATTGACAATGGAGAATAAATGAGGAAATTAATTAGAAAAAGAAGATTTTTGAAAAATCAAGAAGATAAGATTGCCTAATTTGTGAGATTCGAAAAATCAAGAAGATAAGATTTGAACTGAAGATTTGATTTGGAAAATCAAGAATCTGCCTGATTACTTGAGTTTTGGAAGAATAATATCTTTTTGAATTTAATTAATTCAAAATGATGATTTTGTGTGACAAGTAAATAATCTTTTTCAGATTATTTACTAAAAAGAGTGAAAGTTAATAAAATGAAATCATTTTAAATATTTTCATGTATTTAAAATGAGAGAAAAGTGAAATTAGTAATTAAATAATTAAAAATAATTATTTAATTTGGAAGATAAGACCGAATAATTAAATAAATTAATAAATTTATTTAATTGTGACAATTAGTGACATATCAAATAAATAAATGAAATTCATTTATTTAATAATCAGGAAGAATAAAAGGACACAAATTAATTAAATAATTATGAATTATTTAATCAATAGTCGAATGTGGACCGAGGACATAATTAAATGTCATAATTATGCTAGGATGAAAGTGGTAAAAATGAAGCTTGCAGGCCTAGGTCATTTTTAGGTGTCTACATTTTGCCCCTCTTTGTCATAATGTCGCATGTCGCATTGTGACAAAGAAAATAAGTCAAAGTCATGCCCTAGTGAAGGTAAAGGGTATCAATGCCCCCTCGGGAAATTTTTCAAATTTTGGGTCGGCAACTAAAAAATTTGGAAAGAGTCCCGATAAGTCAATTTAATGACCAGAGAAACAATGGTGCAGTCGGTTTTGGATTTAGACATGTGTAAAACAACCAACGAGGAAGTCAAAGGTGGTCAAATGAGCCTCCAGTAATAACCTTGGTTGAGAAATGTCATTTTGACTTTATAAATAGGTTGACAAAGGGGTAAAAGTCAATTCATTTCTACTATTTACCTTGCAAATTCGAGAGCTTAGAGTGAAAAAGCACAGTGGCGACGATGGTGATTCCATTGTCAGAGCATTGTGGGGAGATTGTATTTACATTCAGATGGCCAGAGGGCTTAGAGCCAGTGGTATGTACTCCTATCCCACTTTGTAATTTTCTTGTTTTGCATGCCAATTTTAAGTTTCTAGGGTAGATAACAACTGTGCCGCAACACAACTATGATCGCGTAAGCTGCAATCGTCTGCACGTTCGACGCATATGATGTGTCATGACGAGAATGCCCAGCTAATCATAGGGTGGGTGAGGCGATGCAATGAATTTGATAAAAACTGCGACGCAATCGCCTAACCGAGTTGCATATGAGTTCTGGAATGACGTAATTTTTATTTTGTGCCGCAATTGCACATTTTAATGATGCATTCGCCAGATTGTGTCACAATTGCCAAAGTTTGTGATACAATTGCCTTAATGCGACCCATGTGGGCAACTGATTGACGCAACTATCCTGTTGCGACGCATTTTAGGAATTTTGAGATGTATTCAAAAATTTGTGTTGCAATTGAAATAACGTGACACATTTGAGTTTTTCTTTAACTGAGACTGCTTGTGGTACTTGTCAAATCGTTAATGCTTTTGATATTGTGGATGGTTGTCTAGAAAATGCTGATATATTGTTCATCTTTTTATAGAGGCAGCTTGCCCCTATCTACATGTGAGAGAGCAGACCGACCACATTTCGGTTTGCAGACTAGTTGAGCCCATGGGAGTAGCACCGATTGATGCGACTAGGGTTGTTCTACGTTGCCTACATGCCCACCATTCAGGTGAATAGGGGATTGCTGACAATGCTATGTGAGCATTGGCATTCAGAGACTTGCTCATTCCACCTTCCAATAGGTGAGGCTACCATTACTCTGGAGGACGTCTACCAGATTCTTTGAGTGCTGATCCGAGGGGAGCGGATCGTCTATGATCCTTGACATGGTGAGTAGACCTTTTGAGCTTACTACCGTGATCAGGGTGCAAGACTGGGCATCCAGGGTTATGAGATCAAGTGGGAGTTCATCGCAGATCACTATTGTCGCTTTGATGCATTCCTTGTGACTCTGATTGGGGGGATCCTAATTCCTAATCATCGAGGACACAGATTTCCTATGGGCTGGGGAGATGTCCTGGTTGGCATGAGACAAGACATGACCATTTATGCTTGGTGTCCTTGCTTACTGGGGACACTGTACCATCAGCTACATGATATTGCTTATAGGAGAGGAGAGAGCATCTCGTGTGGGACCACACTGATGATGATATGGGCCTGGGAGCACATATCCATATTTTGTCCACCTATTGAGAGACCATAGTTGGCCAACAGCATGCCTTATGCTTATTACTATGCCAGTGCATTACAGCAGACCTGGATGGGTGAGACAGGTTGGTGGTGGCATCAGATTGACATGATGATGTCCTTTATCTAAAGGCCGTATCGAGACTGCGGACAGTGGGATGATGAGGTAGACCACCTAAATCTGTGCAGGTAGTATAGATATTTGATTAGTCAGACAATGTAGACATCATTGATCATTGAGATGTATTTACCCCAGTGTGTCCTAAGATAGTTCGGAGAGAAGTAGGGTGTACCTATAGGGATAGCTAAGTACGCTAGGTCTTCTAGAGAGTATGCTTGGGGACTAGCCATTCCAATGGCCTTCGCGGAGTAACAAATTGACGAGCTAGTAGCCCAGGCATGGGGATGGAGGGGAGGAGTAGCCAATCCCAGGATGATAGCTGATTATGACTTATGGTGGCAGACACATAGGCCAGTGCCATTGACGGATCCAGATAGGCCAGCACCAGTTGACAGACGATCAATGATTCCTCATGTTCCATGGGCCAAGTGAGGTGGCAGGGGTAGAGATGGAGGCAAGGATGAAGGCAGAGGTGGAGATGGAGGTAGAGATGGAGGCAAGGGTGAAGATGGAGGTAGAGGTGGGGATGATGGTGGAGATGGCCGGAGGCGACGGCGGGATGGGCAGAGACAGGTATGGAGGGTGCGCCCATGAGTGGCGAGGGTGGCATTAGATGCTATCCCCAAGGTTGGCGAGGAGGGGGAGAGAGAGGAGCAACCCAGACAGGAGGGAGAGGGTGAGGAGAGATGGGAGGAGGAGGTAGAGGATGTGGCAGAGGTGGAGGTGGGGGGATGGGAGGAGGAGGTGGATGTGGGGGGACGATGATGACGAGGATGACACCATGGATGAGGCTGAGAGACTCCTGAGATGGCAGATGGTGGAGGGAGAGGAGGAGATACCCTCCAGTTCAGTGTTTCCTCAGGATGCCACGACAAATCAAAGGGTGGCTGATTTACAACATAGATTATATGAGAGCCTTGCACAGGTCAGGGCACTGTAGGGAGAGCTAGAGGTGGCTCGGGTAGAGCGAGATCAGGCAGTGATCTACAAGCAAGACTCAGCTTAGTGGTGCACAGATTTCACAGCTTTATGCATAGGGCCTATAGGGGACACAGCTGGTGAGTTGGCCAAAGTGAGCATGAGATTGGGGTAGTATAGGACACTATACGAGCAAGCACTGCCACTGAAGTGACATGATCCTACTTTGTCTCAGTCACAGTCGAGGACAGGCAATGGCCACAGATCAGACAGTGCTAGTGGTAGTAGGAGTCACACTAGCATCAAAGGATCTACCTCAACAGGGCACACATCAATGCATAGGTCACATCACTCACATCGGCACATCCCGGGTCATAGCCATGGGTTGACTAGTTTAGTGCAGAGGTCAGTACAAGGACAACCGCCAATGATAGATCTGTCTACCTCTCAGAGTCCGACAGTAGTGACATCACAGATGTTTGTTACCGTGGAGATGACACCCTCATTCCCAGCTCCGCTAGTATCATAGACAGAGGCCGCTATAGGTCCACCTACTATTTCAGCACTAGTGAAAGAGCTTCTGCCACATTCTTCGCCATGGGGGGATGATGACAGTCTACCTTAGGGGCATGCTTATTTTTATGACACCTTATGTATATTATTGAGCCTGCGAGCTCCATTTTTGGGATATCTCCTAACTTTATCCTGTGACACTGTACCCTTTTTGAGATGATAGTATATGATGATGCAGTTTTGATGCGGCCTACATGTGTTATGTGATGTTCTTTGATTTAATGCATTATGTATGATGTATGATGTTGATTTATGATGTAGTATGTATGTCCTATGATGCAATGCTTATTTATATGAGATGATGATTATAATGATGTGCATAATGTTTTTAGTAACAGATGCAATGTTGATGATTATGTTAATGCAATGTTTGTGATTATGTATATGATTTAATGCTATGGATGATGTATGTATGGACCTAATGCAATGTTTATATGATCATGTATGCACTTATGTTTTTGGATGTCACAGGATATCATTGTGAGATGGACGAGAGAAGACGATGAGACTGATGAGAGAAGATGACACGACCAAAGAGGAGAAGATGATGAGACCGACAGAGATGCATGTTAATTCCTAGACCAAATCTTTCAAAGCTTTACTGTAGGACTTTAATATTTATTGCTCTTAATCATCATTGGGCAACCTATTGTAATGGCCAACAAACACCATGATATGACATAGATCAAGGTGTGCAAGGTCGTACCATTATGTAAGACCAACAGTCACAGAAAAGGATGATCATGACTCATACTAAGAGTGTGATTTCCCCAATCTTTTGTCATAATCAACCACAAGCAGAAAAAGACAAGGACAAATCATGAAACATCGTTACTTCTCTAAATCCTATTTCTAGGACATCCTTGAGAAACTAGCAACATGATTGCCAAAAATATAAAATAGAGCACTTATCATGATACATCATTTTTTTTCTAAATCCCAGAATTAGGACCTCGTTGAGAAACTAGTAGTCATGCGTATCAATCGTCATTATACATCATTGTTTCTCTAAATCCTACTTAGTGGGATCTCGCTGAAAAACTAATAACATGATAAAAAACCAAAAAACAATTGTCAAGTGTTTGTCCAGTGTGTCTGGATATTCATTGTTCTGATGTCAAGATGTCAAATTTAATGATGATGAGATGCCTGAGTGTTAAAGCTTTGACGATGTTCTGATGATAAATGTTCAAATTTTCCAAATTTAGGAAGGACACATCCTAAATAAAATTAATGCCAAGAGAATTGATCTCCAAATGTCATGTGACGGTGATGATGATGATGCCTAGGAAGGACACATCCTGAGGCATACATGACACAGTTGGTTCTTCAGAAGGACACATCTAAAAATACTGATGTTGAGAGCAGTGATCCTTAGATGTTGAGAGGATCCCTCACAATGTTGAGTGACAATGACAATGCCTAGGAAGGACACATCCTAAGGCATGAATGACAGGGGTTATCTTTTAGGACACATCTGAAGGTTAACCTAAAGTTGATAGTGTGACAGGTTATGATGATTTGACTTATTTTGACCTAGTTTGACTTGTGTTTGACTATATGTCGATATTGTCATGATGATATGATTGACCTGTTGATGAGATTGTCATATTGAAATAATTGATTGGCATGATTTGCTTTTAGGAGTTTACCCCTTTGGGAGTGACTCACTTTTCCTTGAAGATATTTTGATGTGTGTGCCAATGTGGTGCCATGAACCCTAATGGACTGACCTAGTGCGGCCTCAGGGGCTTATTGATAGATGGCCTTGCCTATGTCATACACTCAAAGACCTTGTAGTTTGACACGACCAATGAATTTGTCTTGGTGACCCAAGCTTGTGTCATGATTTTATTATGATAAACCTAAAAGGACTGACCTAATGTCTCGAGGACTCAAATGTGAATCTTGCCTATGTAGCAGGTGCGTAGAGATAACGTAGTTCAGACAAATGACAAAGACTGATTGACTTGACTAACTTTGACGAGAGATGACACTGCATTTGCATTTTTCAAGCAGTTTGACGTTTTGCTTGTGGTTTTCTTCATGATGTTTTATGATGTTTTTGGTCCTTTTTTTTTCAGGACCTTTTTACGATGTTTTTGGTCTTTTTTTTAGGACTTTTTGCCAATGTTTTTATCTTTTTTTAAGACTTTTTGCCAATGTTTTTGTCTTTTTTTAGGACTTTTTGCCAATGTTTTTGTCTTTTTTTAGGACTTTTTTCCAATTTCCAAGATCATGTGTGACATCCACTATAGCTGCATGATAAACATTTTGCCCCCAGTCAGGTCCAAGACTTAGCCATTTTTAAGGAACATGGACAAGATACTGTTGGTTTACTAAATGGACGGTCATTAGGATTTGATGTCAATCGTTTATCCACTATAACAAGTAGGGTAGAATGTGATGGCGATTTGTGTAATAATGGAAGAAATACCTTTCATCCTAGGACAAGGTAGACAAAGTGACAGTAGATGGTAGAGCAATGATTGATTATGCATGGCACCTGTTTGCCAAGTTTTCACTATTGAACGAATCAATTTTCTCTTTACTATTTTCTTGGATTTTTTATTATTATTATTTTTTATGTCACCAAGATGCCTATTTTCCAGGTTTTCATCCAGGCAACGTTTGTTTTTCCATTTTTCAATTTTTTTGTATTTTATGGTTTTCAACTCAATCCTCTGATGCTATGTGTAGAACTTTCGGAGATGTAAACTGATGATGGGTTCTGTCAGTTGTTCTCCATCTGGCGTGGCTAGCTAATAAGATCTAGAACCAAAAGAAGATATTATAATGTAGGGCCCTAGCCAATTTGGTTCAAACTTTCCTGACTTTTCTCTGTCAGCTTGGTTCTTGGGGTTCTGCATGAGAACCAGGTCACCAATGTCAAACTTTCTGACCATGACCTTCTTATTGTAGCTACGACAAAGATGGTTCTGATATGCTTGGAGATGGTTCAGTGAATTTTTCCTTCTTTCTTCCAGCATTTCTAGCTCGTGCAAGCGTGATTGTCGATACTCCTCTTCATTAGTTAAACCCTTTAGGGAGACTCATAGCGAAGGAATTTCAACCTCAATGGGTAAGATGGCCTTAGCGCCAAAGACTAGAGCAAATGGAGTGGCTCCTGTAGGCGTACGAATGCTAGTTCGATAAGCCCATAGAGCAGGGTTGAGTTGTATGTGCTAGTCACGGCTAGCATCATTGACAGTATTTTTGAGGATTTTGACAATGGTTTTATTGGACGCCTCAGCTTGACCATTTCCTTGTGGGTAGTATGGAGATGAAAAGTGGTGTTGGATATGGAATCACTCACATAACTCACATACGTCTTGGTTTTTAAATGGACGTCCATTGTCTATGATGATGGATTGCAGAAGGCCATACCGGAAAATGATGTAGTTAAGGATGAACTTGGATATTTTCTTGCCGGTAATATATGTCAATGGGATGGCTTCAATCCACTTCATAAAATACTTAGTGGCGGTAATGATAAATTTATGGCCATTGGATGATGTTGGATTAATCTTACCAATGAGGTCAAGTCCCCATTGAGCGAAGGGCCAAGGAAAAGTGATCAGCTGAAGTTCCTGTGCTGGAGCATGGACTAAATCACTATGAATCTGACATTTGCGACAAGTCCTGACATATTCAATTGCATCATTTTCCATGGTCGGCCAATAACACCCAAGTCTCGTTACTTTCTTAGCTATAGTAGGACCACTCGAATGAGACACGCATATACCATTGTGTACTTTGTGTAAGGTCGTACATGCTTTATTTGTGTTAAAACATCTAAGGAGGGTGTTTTCAGAACTACGGTGGTAAAGGGTGTCACTAATGATGGCATACTTTGTCAATTTTTGGATGAAGGACTTCCTTTGGTTATTGGACAGGTTCAGTGGAAGGGTTTGAGATTTTAGGTAGTCATAAATATCTTGATACTAGGGAGAGTTGGGACCAACAAGTTCACAAACCATTTCTGATTCTGGGATATCATATGCTAGTATCAAAAGCTATTCTACTAAGAACTCAAATTGTGACACATTTTTAGGGATGTCCAAGAGAGAACCAATAGTATCCATTACATCAGCTGCCTTATTCTGTGTCCTGGGGATTTGTTCAAAAGAAATCAATTGGAAGTATGTCAGGAAACTATCCACCATCCTCTTGTAGGGAAGCAACTTCTCATCCTTTGTTTCATAGTCATCATTCACTTGGTTGATAACAAGCTGGGAATCCCCGAATACAAGCAATGTCTAAATTTTACATTTAATTTCCATCTTGAGACTTGTGACTAGTGCTTCATATTCGGCAATGTTATTTGTACAAGGGAAGGTGATCTGGTATGATTTAGGAATTGAATCCCCCTGTGGTGTGATAAACAAGATTCCAGCACCTGAGCCATGACTAGTATGAGACCCATCAAAATATAGCTTCCATGGTATCATCGGTTTCGTATGAAAAATGGACTCATCGGGAAAATAAGTTACTAATGGATGACTAACTTGAATTGGTGCATCTTCCATTTGATCTACTATTACCTATCCTTTTATTGCCTTATGCTCAACATACTGCATGTCATACTCACTTAGTATCATGACCCATTTTTCCAATCGAGCTGTTAATGCCGCTCGACTTAAGAGATATTTCAATGGATCAATCTTGGCGATGAGCTATGTCTGGTGGCTGAGCATATAGTGTCTTAGTTTTTGGGATGCAAAGACAATAGCAAGGCATGCACGTTCAATGTTTGTGTAGTTCAACTCATACCCTATCAGTGTGCAGCTGATGTAGTAGATGACTCTTTCTTTTCCTTCATGTTCATTTTGTGCCAGCAATGCCCCCAGTGCTGAACTAGTAGTCAAGATGTATAGAATCAATGGCTTTCCATGAATAGGAGGCATGAGGATGGGTGTTGACAACAGGTAATTTTTGATTTGTTGGAAGGCCTCTTGACATTTATTTGTCCATACAAAGGGGACACCATTGTGCAACAGATACTGGAATAGGTGACACTTATCTGCCAATTAGGTTATGAAACACCGAATAGATTGTACCCAACCTTGTAGAGTTCTGAGTTCACTGATTCCTCAGGGCAGAGGCATGTCTATGATTGCTTTGACCTTTGTTGGATCGATCTCTATGCCTCTTCAGGAAACTATGTACCCCAAGAGTTTACCTGATGTGACCCCGAAAACACACTTCTTAGGATCTAGCCAGACTTTGTACTCTTCAAGTCTCTTGAAAATTGTGTCAAGTACCTTCAAATGGTCTTTCCTGGTTTCTGATTTGGCCAATAGGTCATCTACATAATCTTCCATTATTTTGTGCATCATGTCATGGAAGATCGTGGTCATAGCCCTTTGATATATGGCACCTACATTTTTGAGACCAAACGGCATGACGTTCCAACAGTATGTACCCCATGGGCAAGTAAATGCCATTTTGTGCTGGTCTTCAAGAGTGATGCGGATTTGGTTATAGCCAGACAAACCATCCATGAGGGATAGCATCTCGTATCCTACTGTAAGATCAACTATAATGTCAATGTTTGGCAAAGTAAAGTCATCCTTTGGGCATGCTTTATTTAGGTCTCAGAAATCTGTACAAACACTGATCAACCCATTTGGATTTGTGACTAGCACCAGATTAGAAATCCATTCAGCATAGTCAATAGACCATATGAATTCAGCATCTAGCAATTTCTTTAACTCAGCCTTGACCAATAGAGCAACTTGGGGGTGCATTTTGCGCAACTTCTACTTGACTAGTGTAGCACTAGTTAATAGTGGCAGATGGTGCAAAACTAGTTTCACATCCAATCTTGACATGTCAGCATAGGACCAAGTGAAGTTGATTTTTCATTTTGTAAAGAATTTATGAAATTTTGATCTCTCTTCGTCAGTCAATGATGCAACAAAGAGGACCATCTTGGGATCTTCTGTAGTTGCTATGTTATCCTCTATTGTGTCCTTGATAAGCATAGCCGATTTCTCCTGTTGCATGGGGAGAAAGTCCAGTCCTCCATCTTTGGGCACCTTAGAGAGGTTTTCACCTGAAGATACATCCTTTATTTTTACTATTTTATCATCAATAGGTGCCTTTTGGTTTTCACCTAGAGACATTTCATTTTTTATTTTATTTTTATTTTTGCGACTAGAGGATGGAGCAGTCTCACCAAAGTATGTCGTGCAGTCTAAATCAATGGTGAATCCTAATTTGTGGTCCCCACTAGGTATGACTTCTCATAATCCCATAAATTTATCAATTGCCTCATCATTCTAAAATGTGTCTAGGACTGGCAGTCCTTGTTGGTCCCAATCAACTAGCTCAGGGTAAACTAAGGAAATGCCATTGTCAATGTTGGTGAATGGAGGTGAGGATGCTGACAGCATGTAGATGGATTCTGTGATGTTGTAGATGAGATTATCATCATCCAACTCTACATTAGACTCTATCCAGTATTCTCCTTCACTAGTGTCATATTCATTGTCAAAATAAGGGGTGAAGGTTTTAGAGCCCTGGTTGTCAATGTCATATAATACTTCATATGGATTGGACTGAGGGGGTTCAGATGATGGTTGTTGTGCATCTTGGGAAGTGGTAATAGGACTTTGACTATTTGGTTCCTATTCAATTTTGAATGTTTTCCAAAACCGTTGTTCAGAGGTCAGTTCCCCTGGTTCAACAAACAAATCATCAAGACAACAATCACTTAGGGATCATTTTGAGCCAAATTCCCACTCTTGGGAGTCTGTTTCAGTGAGGGTTTCCCTAGTGGTCTCGACACTTTTCGAAGCATGTACTCACTCATTTGAAAGTCCAGAGGTATGTCGATCGTCATTGTCAGGTGATCCAAACCCTAATCTAAGATACTTCAGGATTTGAAAATTTTCTATGGGTTCCCTTAAGCCAGTTTTATTTTTTCCTAGGCCACTAGTACCATCGTAGCCTTTAGCCTTCATGATGTCATAGCCTTTTCCATATTTTTGAACTGGTAATAGGGGTAGTGTGACAGTATCCTTATAGATCCATCCTATGATGTCAGCAAGGTCTTCATTACTCATATCTCCCCACTTGATAAAAACTATTTTCGGTGGGACTTTGAAAGTTTCTTGAGGTTCCATTCTAAAACATGGCCAACTATATATCTATGGAGACTTGGGAATTGTTGTTATGTTGTATGTTGTGTGCAGTTTGAATTCTCCACAACCAAGGTCCTGTATTTTGACAGTGGATTCAACCTTAGGGATAGTGGAAGGTGGTGGTATTACGAAAGATGTGGATGGGTCAATGTATTTGGAAGACAAGGAGCTAGGTGCTTCTCGATTAATGGGTACCCAGTTTTCAGAGATACCCCTTAGGTTAGTACAATATTGGAAAGGGTCAGGGTCTCTGTATATGGTTATTTCTGTGTCATCAAATGGGAACTTTAGGCATTGGTGGTATGTAGATGGAATGACTTTTAAGGCATGAATCCATGGGCGGCTAAGCAAGATGTTATATGGTAGTTCTAAATCCAGAACCTGGTAGGTTGTGTCCACAATGACCGGTCCCACTCTGATAGGGAGAGAGATAATGCCACGTGAAGAGTGTTCCTCGTCATCATATGTTTTGATCACTATACTCTTTGTTGGGTCTATGCACGCATCAGAGAACCCTAGAGCTTTAACCAGTTTGAGGGAGCATATGTTCAATCCTGCTCCGCCATCTACTAAAACCCGTCTAACTTTGTGCTTGTGGAAAAAAGTTTCTATGTGTAATGCATCATTGTGGTTGGTTTTAAGTGATGAGTAATCTTGCTCCAAGAAGATGACGTGGTGAGGCGTAGTGAGATATCCCACCATGGTTTCAAATTGATTGACATTGATGTCCTTGGGGACCGATGACTCTAGGAGAGTTTTATCTAGGATCTCTTTATGCGTGAGAGAGATATGAAGAAACTCAAGTATAGATATATGCACGGGAGTCTTCCCTAGCTGGTCGATGAGGTTGAATTGACTTTTGTATTTCCATTGCTGTGTGGTCGAGACATGTTTTGGCTATTTAGTAGATGGAGCAGGTTGTGATTGTTTAGCAGATGGGCCCCGTATGGTGATTTTGGCTTGTCTAGTGGAAGGTGGACCAGCTATAGTGACCTTGCCACTTCGAGTAGTAGCATTTCATTGGGGTGCTCTCTTGACCGTAATGGTATTGATGTATTCATCGTCAGTTCAGGCATTATTTATAATTGGTCCACTAGAATAATTGTACTTGGCTCGGGCAAAGTTAGCTTGATTCTGTGGACCTAAGGTGGAAGAATTATGAGAACCATAGTCCTACAGTGGATTCTTATGGATAGTATGATCTGAATTGGAGGAGAATTGTGATCCACCTACTTCAATGGTGTGACTTTCAATAAGATACTATATTATATTTTTCAACTGTCGGCAGTTAGAGGTAGTATGCCCTTTTGCTCGATGGTATTCACAAAATGCAGTATCATTCCACCATGCAGGTTTGAATTGTCCTGGGTCATATGGTTTTGGTTCTTGAAGTATGATGACCCCATGTTAGAGGCATTTCCTAAGGACTTCTTCAATGGGTTCACCCAAAGGAGTGTATGTGCGACCCCTAGGAAATTGTCTCATCTGACAGTATTGTCCTTGACTATTTTGACCATTCTAATTGTTTGAAGAAATATTGGGAGGAGGTGTCAATGTCATTGTTGGTTTGTTTTGTTGTTGAACCCCTTTTAGGGCCAATACAGGACCCACAATATTTGCAGTCTTGGAATCAACAACACCATCATTTGTAACGTGCTTATTTTTAACCCAATATTTGTTTTTGTCGGTGGTTGGATTGACATTTGTGTTTTTGGAACCATATCGTAATTCTCCCTTTGCGATAAGGGCTTTCTCAATCTGGACCCCTTTTTCGACTAAATCTATGAAGTTTGTGCAATAATGTATTTGCAATGCATATTTTAGGGGCCCCAGAAATGTTTGGACAAACATATCAAATTTTTCTCTTTCAGGGATGTCAATGTGACATCGGCTAGCGAGGCTTCTCCATTTTTGAAAGAATGGGATAAATGTCTCACCAGAATCCTCTTGCATGTAATTGCACAAGCTAGTGATAGAGGTATCCATGTCGATGTTGTACACATAATTTCTTATGAATTTTTTTTTAAGCTCATCCCATGTCTGGATATCCTTTTGGGTGGAAAACCATTCAAGGGCAGGACCCACCAGACTTTTAGAAAAAAGTCTCATCAAGTATGTTTGTTCATAGGCAATGTCCATACAATTGGTTGCAAATTTGTGAACATGCTCAATGGGGTTTGTCTTGCCTCTATATTTTTTGAAGTTGGGTGACACATATCTTGGCAGAAATCGAGGCATGTATAAGCTCGTGTCGAATGGGTATACATTTAGATCATATGATATTCATGATTTCTTGCTTGAAATGTATATGTTTTGGATAGTTTTTTCTAAACCTTGCAATCTTGTTTGTAAGGCATCCACAATAGGATCATTTGTGTTTATGTACATTGGATTGCTTGGTACACCATAGGTTCCTATTTGTTGCACATGAATATTGGTGAATTGTGATGGTATGGGTTACTGTGATATGTATGATGTGTGTGGATTGACATGTTGTTGGTATTGAAAGTTATGATTGGGTGCATGTTGATGAGTATGAACATGGGATGAGTAGGTTTGGATGTGTCCCCCAGTCATGTGTGTCATTATTTGGGGGATATGATGACCATGAATGTTATGATGTGTTAAGGATGTCATGTGTTGTGTTATTTAGCCACCTTGTGTAACTTGTTGAGTTTTCCTAAGAGGAATGTTTGTGTTGGCACCTTGGGAGGCAATGACATTTGACTATGTTGTCGTGTTAATGTTTTTTTGTTGTCCTTGGATAAATATATGTCTTGTGGCTCCTCCCGAAGGATTTTGTGAAATACCACTGGGCGGATATGTCGAAGTTGTGCTCATGATAGTAGATGGAGTTGTCAAGGGGGGATTGTTGTGACTTGATGATGCCCCCATGGAATTTGCTGTTGTGGCATTTACTATCATGGTATTTATGGTGTTGGGGGTGTTTGGGATGTTGGGAGTGGCATGCACTATCATTGTGGTGCCAAAGGAAGTATTGCTCATAGTGATTGGAAGTTGACCACTATGTGACGTGTTATGTGCGTTGTTGACATTAGGGTCTAGATGTGTTGATTGTATCGTGGTAATGTTGAATCCTTGAGGTAATTTGGCTCCTTCACTCAAGAGTATAGCCAAGTATCTTTCTCTATCATGACAAACCATTGTTTCAATGAATTGAGAGGCCTCTAGGTCTTGTGCTATTGCCTCTATGTTTTCCTCAAGTATTTGACCATATTCATCTTTTGGCAAGAATTGTTCGAATGGACTGTTTGATGAGGATTGCGTTGTCATTGGAAGTTGATTGTTTGAATTGGAAAATGGATCGTCAAAGGTCCAGTTTGGGTCATTTGTATGATTGTCGACAGTGGAAGTGGGGTCTTGTCCAAAGTTTGCCATTTGTCATTGTTTTTGGAGTCTAGTTTCCACCATAAATGAGATTGGTCAAATGGGAATGACAACTAATAATGATGATATTATGCAAGATCTAAGTTCAAAATGATGACTACGATGACTAATGTTTTGGATTTTTGTGAATAGGATATGTAATATGCAGACTTATAGTGAAATTTAAGACAAGGGTACCTAAGCATTTCTAAGCTCGAACTTTGTTTTTGATTTTGGCTACTAAAGGACTTTGTTGAAAATGATAAGGTGAAAAGGTCTAAATGACTAGTGAGTTTTCCTAACTAGAATTTTGAGTTGGAAAATCTCAATGACTAAAAAGAGGTTTGATAACGTAGTCCAAGAGAGCCTAGTGTCAAAAGCAATGATGTTTCCAATTGTGCTAAGATTTTCCTAATCCTAAGTATGAAAATATGAACCTAGGGATAGCCTAATGCCAAATGTATGCAACTAAAAAAAATAGAGGATGAAACCTATGGTGACGAATGCAAACTAATGGTTGAAACTTTGAGCAATTTCAGACTTGGTTTCTGATAGAATCTCCTTGGAAACAGTGTTTGAAAAATGGTTGAAAAGTTGAAGAACTCAAGTTTTGAATATGAAGTTTTAAATTTTGACAGGCAAATGCGTCATTTGAAGCTTCGAATGCGTCACAGTTTATCAAATGCGGTTTGTTTTTGCGATTGTGGCTTTTGGACTATCAGATACGACTCTGTTTTGCATATGCAGCTCTGAAGTGTTCAAATGTGTCACGATGCCTACAAATGTGGTGTTTTAAATGTCAAATATAGTTTATCAGAGCAATTGCGGTGCATAAAATCGATTGCGGTTCAATAGATGCGACATCTAGTTTTGTTTCAAACTGATTTTCTTGTCGTTTTGATGGCAAGTTTGATTTGTTTGATGTTGGATGTTTTGCTTAGAACTATGATAAAACTAGAAAGCACTTGACAAATACAGTGTTTTGAATGTAACCAATCACACATCAAATAAGTACAATCCTAGGTTAGGCCATGATAGTATTCACTAGATTCCATGCGGGTTTCCCAAACCGCATATCTGTAGCATGTGAATTTAGAAGCTTGGTTGCATGGGCTCCCCCTTACAGTGCACTCTCTTCTTAGGCCAACCAAGCTTCCAACCCCCATGAAACTCCCATGGCAGATTGATCACCTCTACTACAAACTACGAAAGTGTGGATGCCTTCACACTGACTGATGCTATGCTAGCAAATAGAGGGTTTTTGGCTTACTACACAAAAGTTTTTTGTTCGGGACCCCTGTTCAAGTGGCCATACATGGGGCAAGAGATTAATCACCATTAAGGTGGCACTCCAGCCTGAAGAGGTTAAGCTCAACAAGGTTTAAGGGAGTACAACTCCATCTGTATGACACGTCTACACTCACAATCTTAGGTTTTTCCTTAAGATTTACATTTATATACTAGTTAGGGGTAGCTTGGCTTTAGCTCTGTTGCTAGTTTGAGTCATGTTGGGGTGATGAAATCCCCAGGCAACCCAATTTCTAGAGTTGGTAACCGTTTCTCTTACACCCAAGATCACCCGAAAGCGCAAGGAGAGAGGATACTCAGATATACCAAGTCATTAGGTAAGAACAAATAAAAATGAGTCTAGGTTTTTGATCACCAAGTTTTCACAAGGCGAGAGCATACTCCCCTATCATTTACAAACACATTCAAACATGGAAAACAAGGTTCATTTTAATTGCACCAAAACTAAAATGTGAGTTACACTACTAAAAATGGAAACACACTGTTTTGCTATTTGGCCTTTGACAAGAGAACCTACAAGACAATCCGTTAGTAGTTTAGTCTTTGTCTTCAACCCATGATGAGTAACCACCAACAAGCTGCAAATCTTGATTAGTAATAGAAATCCTATGCTAGGCAAAATGTAGGAAATAACCAAGTTAAAAAGAAATGCAGAAAACAACAAAAAACTGAATGTAAAATAACAGAAAGTTTTACCAGACAATTGTGCTGTGACTGAGTGATTATGTTGCTCTTTGTATCAGATGTGTCTCGATATTGCAAATGCGGCTTTCCCAAGGTCGATTGTGTCATGATAGAGTGATTACGACTTTTCTGTTGTCGGATGCATCGCAACGCATCAAATGCGTCACGATTTTTTTAAAAAATGGTTGCGTCACTCTGTACTTGTACCTACAAAATAGCAGAAAACATAAAAAAATGTATGGAAATAACCAGAAAAATGGAGTCAGGTTCACCAATGTAATCAAGGATTTCTTTTAGGTTTGATTAGGAAATTTAACATTAAATCAATAAAGACAATGAAACCCAAAGATTTTACAAAACACAATGGAAGCAAATGAAAGAACGATTATACCTGATCACCGAGACCTCCATGATTTACATTTGTAATACCTTCTTGCTTGCTGGATAATACTTTTCCCTCAAATCCGTCGTGTGAGAAAATCTACAAATGCCTAAGTCCTACACCAAGCTTTGAAGGATTTGATAAATGCCTAAATGTCTATGGCTATGACTATGATTGCCAATCTCTATGCCTAATAATGCTAAAACTTGATCAAATACAAATAATAAGTATTGAAATTGCTATGAAATATAAGTGTGTAAATGCCTAAAATGTAATGTGTCTGTGTGTAATCGAAAAGTGAGAGGAAAATGGAATTTTATAGAAAATGCCATTTGGAATGGACGGGCGAGATCAACTTCTAAGAAAGACCTAGAATGAGAGGTCCAGATTAAATTTGAGAATTCCTAATTAGGGTTAGGGAAAATTCATTAATCGAATGGTCAAGATAATATCTCAAATAATTGGATCGACGGTGGAGAATAAATGAGGAAATTAATTAGAAAATGAAGATTTTCAAAAAATCAAGAAGATAAGATTGCCTGATTTGTGAGATTTGAAAAATCAAGAAGATAAGATTTGAACTAAAGATTTGATTTGGAAAATCAAGAATCTACCTGATTACTTGATTTTTGGAAGAATAATATCTTTTTGAATTTAATTAATTCAAAATGATGATTTTGTGTGACAAATAAATAATCTTTTTTAGATTATTTACTAAAAAGAGTGAAAGTTAATAAAATGAAATCATTTTAAATATTTTCATTTATTTAAAATGAGAGAAAAGTGAAATTAGTAATTAAATAATTAAAAATAATTATTTAATTTGGAAGATAAGACTGAATAATTAAATAAATTAATAAATTTATTTAATTGTGACAATTAGTGACATATCAAATAAATAAATGAAATTCATTTATTTAATAATCAAGAAGAATAAAAGTACATGAATTAATTAAATAATTATGAATTATTTAATCAATAGTCGAATGTGGACCGAGGACATAATTAAATGTCATAATTATGCTAGGACGAAAGTGGTAAAAATGAAGTTTGCAGGCCTAGGTCATTTTTAGGTGTCTACACTTTCTTCTTGGGGATTCCTTCATCTAAGAGATCTTGGGGCTTGCCTCCTTGCAGGTGTATCGACCTTTAAGACACTTTCATTATACAACTCCATGGTTCTATGGGGCTATGATGTCCTTTACTTTTCCTATGCTCTTGAGTTCCCCAAATCGCAGTCTACTTCCTTGATGATTTAGGTATACATTTTTAACTCTACTACCTTTCCTATCTACTTTACTGAAGCACTCATTAGTATTCATGCTCACTAAAGTGGGGGGAAAATGTATAGGAGTGAATTTTCACCCCTTATGCAAATTCCCTTTTCATGTTTCCTCACCTTAGAAAACTAAGTCTGAAGGCAGAAATACACATCAGACTGCTACCTTCATTCCACTTGGTATCTATTTTTTGCATCTGCAGAAGAATAACTGTTGGGGATGCCTACACGGTGCATAAACGTCCACACAATGTGCTTAATTCATCTCCTTGCATAGAAGAAGATAAAGAAAATAAATCTTTACCTTTGACATAAGTGATGGATGACCACCCTACCTCTCCTGACCTACCACAACATAGTCCAGTCCAACAATTGCAACAACATGAACCAATCCAACAACCAAAAAATTTGATACATATTTCTTTAGAAATCACCCTTTTTCCTCCGATTGTCATCAATCTTGATGATGATGATGATGATGCGGATGTGGCCAAAATTGATGAAGAAATACACAATAATTTAAACTCTTTATTCCTATCCATAATGAGCTTAAAGGATAAATCCTCTCCACCAAGTGAGGAACCTAGTATGACTCCTAGTTCAACACTTGCAATTCTTCCTTTGGACAGTCAACCACCCTCGCATTACACGAAAATGATTGGGAGGTGGATGACCTATCAGATGGTTGACTTTCATTCACCTAAACTAGCCTTTTTGCTTTTCTCTTTTTCTTTTCAGGTGTGTATCATGTTCCCCCATATCGTGCATTTGATATTCTCTCTCTTTCTACACTTCTTCTATTCTTATCTCTATTCTTCTATTTGTTGCACATCTTTGCATTCTTTTGTTTTGTTTTCTCCTTTTGGGGATGACACAAAGCATAGAGACATCCTATGTCTCTTCCATGTTGACCCAAACAATCCTTTTTGTTTAATTTCATTCTTGTTGGTTTTGTTTTTTCCATTTGGGGATGATGCAAAGCATAGAGACACCCTATGTCTCTTCCATATTGATCCAAAAGATCCTTATCTTTTTCTCTTTTGTTTTTTGTTTTCCTTTTGGGGATGATGTAAAGCATTAAGACCAAAATGTCTCCTTCATGTTGATCCAAAAGCTTTTTCACTTTCATTTTCTTTTTTTTTGTGTTTTCCTTTTTGGGATGATACAAAGCATTGAGACCACAATGTCTCTTCTGTGTTGACTCAAAATGGACTTTCTTTTTCCTTTTTTTTCGCTCCTTTGTGTCATTCTTCTAGTTTTATTATTTGGGGAATGATGATAGTTTTGAGCTCTTTCATAAAAACATTGATGAACATGACCCCAACCATAGATCCCTTTATGTGTTTGGTGTGCTTTTTTGGGAAACTCCCTTTCTTTGTTTTTCATTTTTCTTTGACATGAGACATCCTAAATTTGAAACATATGACTTGGCATAGGGCTTTTTGAGTTGGCTCTCATGTCTTGTTTTGTTTTTTTTGCACTTTCTTTCCTTCTCTACTTTCAAGTAATTGCTCCTAGGCTGATGTGTAGCAATTCATTTAAATTGGGGGGCATAAATTACCATAATCCGTTTTCATTCTTGGTTCCTAGTGTAGCCTTGTCATTTATTTGATGTGTTTGTTACTTTGTGGATGACATTGGGTGTGATGTCCTTCATAATTGTGATCTATCTTAGCATATTACATTCCTCTTGGTGGCTTGATGTGACACACTACATCCCATAAGTTGTGAATATACTATTATTTGATTGGTCCTCTCTTGGAGACATTAGGCACAATGTTCCCTAAGTGATTGACCTTGCATTAACTAAACAAGACTCCTTTGAACATTTTTACTTTTACACTTTACATTTTTGTACATTACATTTTTTTCACCTTTCATAATGCAACTTGCATGTCTGTGGTACCTTGTCTTTTTGTTCATTAGAATTTTTGTTGTGTGGCACCTTGTTAAAGTTATCAACAGGTATAAATTTAACATGGTTGAGTAGGAAGCCCACCTAGCGGAATGACTTTTCTCCATAGCCACTTTTGTGTTTGTAAGCACATACCAACTAGCGTATGTATCTTACCTTTGGGATTTCTCACCCCGTAAACAACTAGTTTTGTGGCCCTAGAGTGAGTATATAGCTAGGATTTCTCACCCCATAGACAACTAGTTTTGTGGCCCCAAAGTGAGTACACATTCTCTTTTTCAAAATAGCTAGCCTATATATCTTTTCACAACTAGTTAGATTGATGATCAAAACTTCATCCAATTCATCTCAACACTTGTGTGTTCCTTTGTTCTTATGTTTAGTTTTCCATGCGATCTTCATTATGGGGGCTTGATCATCCTTCTTGATCATTGTCATTCCATCTTGCTAACGTAAGTACATTTGAACCCTCCCCTCAATGTTCATGGCTACTTTAGTGTGAGTTTCAAATAGGTTCATCATCTCACTAAAGTGGGGGCTAAATGTGTCATAGAAAAATGGTCCCTTGTCATTTTCATGGCCTTTTAGGTCTTGTTTCATGGTGTTGGAACTATGTTTCTCTAATTTTATGTTTTAACATGACTTGAACATGCTTATTTAGGTATTAAAATTCAAAGAATGTCATCTTGTGAAGGTGTTGTGAACCGTTGTAAGACATTTCTACATTCTTCTAGATTCTATTTAATGGATTTCACCTAAAAATCATCTTTTCATCACTAAACAAGTCCTATTTTGAAGTGTTGTAAAGTATTTCAATAAACTTTCATGCTTTTCTAGGCATATTTTCACTATTTACACCTTTCTCATGCTTTATTTGGTCTCTTTATGCTCTCATATGCTTAATTAAGAGTATTTTTGCATATTATCTAGACAAACAACATTAAATACAACATATTTCTTGACACATGTTTTTAGGTCCTACGTGGGACCCATTCGCCATGGGTGGCGAATGAGTCCCCCTTGGCCCCACATTCAAAATATTTTAAATTTTCTTTTAGGATTTTATTCAAAAACACTTGATGTCGACCTATGATGAGGCATGAATGGATACTAAGGCACAAGAATTGTATAAATATGTGATTATCACCTCATTTTACATCTCCTCATTCATTCAAGCATTTCATCTAACATCTTAAGCACTCAAGAATCTTACATCATCTTTTCAAGAACTATTCAAGCACTTTGAAGCAACCATTGACTTTACTTCAGACTTACATTATCAAGGGTTTGGTGAGTATTTACATTTGTATGTTGTGTTTTCATCATTCTCTTTCATTTAATTATCTTTTTAAGGGTTTAATTTCCAAAGGTGGGGTTTGACCTAGGAAAACCCCTATTCACTAACCCTTAATCATTTTCCCCTATTGCATGTTTGTTTGTAGCTCTTTGTATGAAAATTTGATAGGTTATTAGGTGTTGAAGATTGATTTCCAAGTCAACTTGGTGCTTCAAGTCAACTTAAGTCAATTTCAAGCTTGGAGAGAGTTATTTGTCTATTTTCTATAGAACTGACTTCAACAACCCGACAAGCAAATATTTCCAAATCTGGTGTTGTAGAGTTGTCTCCTAATTTTCTAGAATTTTTGGAGAGGCCTGATTCACCATCAGTGGTGAATGAGTCTCACCTTAGGATAGAAAATCTGAATCTTATCAGATTTTGGATCCCGACAGACATAAACCAACTTTCAACACTTTTTCACCAAGAGGAGGACTGATTTGCCACCTTGGGCGAATGAGTCTTACTGTGAAAAATCAGTAATTTTCATCATCATCCAAAACATTCTAGAATCATCCTACTTTTCCTAGGTGCACTCTAATTTGACCCATCTCTTTCTATTCTGCACATTTCATTCATTTTCTTCATTGTTTGCATACCACAATGTGTTTTCAAACATAGTTGTAATTGAACTTTTACTTTCATTTTCATTCATCTAGATTAGTGAATTGCATTTAGTTAAGTTCATTTATAGTAAACAACATTGCATACATTCTGATTTGAGTGAATCATTAGCATTTTTGGCCCTATCTCTCTCCTTTTAAGTGAGAAAACCTAGAAGTGCAAGAGTAGCATTAGGGTCCCAAAAATATATGTTTCAGTAATTCCCCTCTTCGACCAACCAACTTGAATATGGATTTTTTTCTCATTCTCCCTTCAAATTCACTCTTCATTCCTTCATTTCATCTCTCCAAGTATACCATTCATCCCTATACATACTTTCTCAAGCATTCTCTTAGAATCCATCACTTTCAAGTAGTACTTTGCACGCCATAGCAACAGTAACAACACTCCATCAACTCCATAGATCAAGTGTGGAACAACACCATTGCAATAGGGGATTGAGTCCTCTCATTTTCTCCTCCATTAGCTAGTGAGCTCTTGGTGGAGGTGGCAAGATTTTCACTCCTCTCCTATATGATTTGGTTGAGTAGCATAATATTGTTTTTTAGTGTTATTGTGTTCTTTTCCTTCATTCTCCTTTATCATAATTTTTCTCCATTATCACTATCTTGGTTATCCATGGAGCTGGAAGCACTAAAATGGGGGTCTAACTGAGGAATACCCCTATACATCCCCCCAAAAATTTCTCTCTTTCTTGTGTGTAGCTAGAAGTTTACTTGGAGGTCGTTGGAGAACAGGCTCTTTTGTGATATCATTCTTGTCACCCTACCTTTAATCTACTTGTTGTATCATGTTTTTTTATATATCTTGTACTTCATAGTTTTATTTTGTTCTAAAAACCATTAGCTAGGTCGTCATTCTATTTTCTCATAGTTCACATTGTCTCTTTATTCCTCTATTCGTACGGACACCAGTGTACCTGAGAGATGCCATCATGTCATACTATCATCCCAGAACTGCACTTTCATCCTTGGGTAGAGAGCTTTGTGATACAAAGTGTTGAACCCGAAAACCATCTCGCCTAGCCCCATTCCACATTTTGGGTCCATAGAGTGACTAAAGGACCTTATAATCCTCATCATACTCATTCCTTGCCTCTAAACACCCCTTTAAGATGAGGTAAGTAAGGAAAGCCTTCCACTCTTGGCCCTCCATGACTTAGGGCCTTGAAAGTGGTTGGTCCCCCTCTCTTATAGTTGGGAAGAGGAAAATCATCATTAGGGCATGCTTTGTTCAGGTCCCTAAAGTCTATGAATATAGGGATGCCCTCAATGATCTTAGAAATAGGTACAAGGTTGGAAATGCATTTGGGATAATAAATGGGTCATATGAAGCCAACGTCAAGGAGTTTCTACAGCTCAAGTTTGACCAATAATGCAATCTGTGGATGCATCTTTTTCAATTTTTGTCTTACCATTTTTTCGTTTGGATAGACTTCTAGATGATGGACCATGACCTTTAGATCAAGGCCTCACATGTTAGCATAGGTTCACAAAAAATTTACTTTCCTTTCTTTCAGAAATGTAGCTAGCTTTTCTTGTTCCTCAGTCAAAATTTACTCAGCATAGAAAGTGATATGTGGTTTCTCTTCAATTCCTAGATTAGCTGGGTTGCATTTTTCTTCCAGGACTACTAATTTTTCTTGGTGGATGGAACTAAGGGGAAGATTAAATCCCTCATCCTTTGGTTCCTCAGAGAGGTTTTCACCATTAGATACATCCTTTCTTTTTACTATTTTTGGGCCAGAAAGTTCCATAGTTTGGTTTTCACTTAGAGACCTAGACATTACTCTTAGATTTTCTATTTTGTGACTAAGAGATTCAATCATTTCCCTATAGTATGCATGTGTGTCTAGCTCAATATAAAACCCTACTTTGTGGGTCTCCATATGGTAGAGTATCCCTTAGTCCCATGAATTCTAAGAGAGCCTCATCATTTTCAATTGTATCTAAGATCAGTGGTCCTCATTAGTCACAATCGCTGAGTTGGGAGTAAAAGAGTTTTAGGTCAGTGGCTTGGGTATCTGACTCAAAAGATATGGCGGTGATCATAAAGAGAGAGTAATCCTCAAATAACATGGGTAAATCATAGATGGGATCCTTGTCATGTGTGTTGCTTATATTAAATGCATAGTTATCTAGGGGTAGACTAGTGGATAATAGAAATTGAGGAAGAGCTTTGACTTTTTTAATAGAGGTACCCTTGCCAATAATGGTTATCTTTATAGGGGTACATCGAAGGCCAAGATTCTTTTGGTGCCTCTCAAGAATGATAGGTTTTAATAGGTCATTGTCATTTTTCTCGAGCTTCTGATTTTTGTTGTAGCCCTAGTTAAACATTAGTTGTAGTCCTTTGTTGTTGTCCTCCATCCGAAGTTTAGGTATAGGTCTTTCATCTTGATATAATAGGATTGATAGATATTTCTTGTCTACTACCTCCTTGCTTAGGTCTCCCCACTTTTTGAAGGTGGTGGATTATGCTTTGAAGGTCTGAGATGTTGTGTCAATTGGTTGCGATTTCCCATGAGATCTAGGAGATTGAGGTAACTCTCCCACCACAAAGGTGCTCTTTTTCATTTTATAGTCTCCACACCCATTATATTGGATTACAATGTTAACATCTAGAATATTTTGAATAGAAGGTGTCTTTGTCTCAGAAGTGGAGGCTAAGGTAGATGGTCAACATAAGGGGATGTGGGTCCCTCATCATTTTTCAGGACTTGTGGGTTCTTATAACACTTGGCCTCTAGATTTTTGTAATAATAAAAAGGTTTAGAGTCACCATGGATTGTGACTTCTTGATTCTAGTAAGGGAATTTAACACATTGGTAGAAAGTGGATGTGATAGCCTGCATCCCATGGATCCATGGGTGCCCTAGGAGGATATTGAATGGTAATTCAAGGTCAAGGACCTAGCAAGTGGTTTCCATGATTACTGTCCCTACTTGGATAGGGAGTTGAATGGTGCCTTGAGAAACTCGTTCTTGATCATCATAAGCCTTGATAGTGATACCTTTTCCTTTTTTGATGAAATCTTTCAAGAATCCCAAATTCTTTATTAGTTGTAGATTAAAAATATTCAAACCTACACCCCCATCCACCAAGACCTATTTGACTTTATCCTTGTGGACTAGGACTTCAAGATGGACTACACGGTTATGAGATGGTTGGGTTGGGAGATCATGCTTAGAGAATGTGAGGAGATGTGGTGTAGTGATATATCTAATCATAGCTTGAAATTGGTCTACATCAAGACCTATGGGGACAAAGGATGCAACCAATGACCTTTCTAGGATTTACCTATGAGCAAGTAAGATTTTTAGCAACTCCATGATGGAGATTTGGGTAGGGGTATTTTTCAGTTGTTCTAGGATATTGCAACCATTAGGGATTTATTTTGGATTGGCGGTGGGTGCTTTGGGTGCTGGTGAAGGTCCTAGGATGGAGATTCTTTCGCTACACATGGTGACTCCACATCTGGCTCTAGGTCCTTTGATATTGAAACTATTACCCATTCATCCAAAGAAGCAACACCATGGTCATAAATATGGTTCACATTGTTGTAGCTTTTTCCTTTACCATTGTTGTTCCCTTTATTATTATCTAGCATTGGATTCATGTTTATTTTAAGATCTTGATTCCATGCTAGTTGTTCAATGGTTATTATCTTATCATCAATGAGATCTTGGATTAAATTCTTGAGTCTCATACAACTGGCTATCATGTGTCCCTTTATTTTGTGAAAGTCACAAAGGTGCTTCTCATTATACCATGGTGGTTTAACTTGCGGCTCTTGGTAATTTTTATAAAGTGGGATTTTGATGAGATTTGCTTGTACCAGTTGTTGCATGACAGATTTGATTGGTTCCCCAAGTGGCATGTATTTTCATTTAGGGGGATATCTATTCTTTGGGAGTGGTCCCCCTTGAGCATTGACATTTTGATTATTGGGTTGTTGTTTAGATTATGGGCTGATTTGTGGGTTGTTTTGGATATTTATTTGTGGTTTGTGGTAGGCTTTATGTTGTTTATTCTACCTTGGGGAACTAATAACAACTTTGGTTTCAACGACACCATTCTTGCTAACATTCTTGTTCTTGGCCCATGTGTAAGGTTTATCATTGTAACTTGTAGATAGTGGATTGTTTTGGTATGTGGGTGTGCCCCCTTGTCCTATAGGGGATCTTTCAATGTTGAACACATTGGGAATAAATTGGTCATACATTGTTATGCATTGCACTTTCAAATGAAAGTACAAGGTCCCTTGAAGGTTCAAGATGATAGTCTGAATTTTTTGTTCTTTGAGAATAGACCATTTTCTTTTGCTAGCCTTGGATCACCATTGTTGCTAGAAAGCTGCAAATGTTTCTCCCTTGGCTTGTTTTAGGTTAGATAATTCTTCTAGGATCACTTCCATGCCCAAATTAAATGAATAATTTTGGATCAACAAGTCTGTGCAATTTCTTGTAACTTTTTCATGTCACGGGGAGACGGGAGAACCATTTCATTGCAAGACTAGCCAAGCTTCAAGGGAAGAGTCGTATTAGATATGAATCGTCATATGAGACCTCCATATAGTGTATGTGGAATTCTCTAATGTGATCTTTGGGATTTCCATTCCCTCAGTATTTATCAAATTTTGGTATTTCAAAGCCTAGTGGAAATGGAACCATTACAATGCTTCTATCAAACAAATAGGGACACAAATTCCCTTGTGACTTTTTAAACTTTCTAGATTGGATGTCTTGTAACTATTGTAAAAGAAATTTGACTTGCATGGAGAGGTCATTTTGTAGATCAGATGGTGAGATGTAAGTGTTTTGAGATGGTATGTTTCATTGGAGGAAAGATGGAGTGGCTTGCAGGTTTGTGTTCAAGGCATATTTTTGCATGTTTGTGAGAGGTTGTTGAAATTTTTATTGTGCGAGCAACACTTGTTGGTATGCCTATATTTTTTGTTGTGCCAACAATGCTTGTTGTGGGGATTTTTGTTGTTGTTGTGCCAAAAATTCTTGTTGTTTCCCACTACTTGTTGTTGTGCTTGGTGTTGTTGCAATGATTTTTTATGAGCTTGTTTTTGTAACATGGCTTGTGCTTGGGCTTGCTACGCTTGGTATTGAGCTTGTGCCTATGCTTGAGTTTTGGCTTGATCTTGCACTTGTGCTTGGGCTTGAGCTTGTTGTGCAGTTTTTGCTTGAGCTTGAGCTTGTTGTGTAGCTTGTGCTTGAGCTTGAGCTTGTTGTTCAGCCTATGCAGCTTGTTGTTGTAGCAAGGCTTTCACTTGGGATTGAGCTTGTTGTGCTTGAAATTGTTGCAAGGATTTTTGTTAAACTTGTTACATTGCTTGTAAGGTGATAATGTATTTTTTTTTGTGTTTGGATTAAGTGGTGGAGGTAGGATATTTTGTGGAATGGTGTGAGATGGTGTGATGAGAGATTGTTGGGGTGGTTGTTGAGGTGTTTGTTGACTGATGACAAGGGTTTGTGTGGTAGATGGTATGATTAATGTGCTTGGCCCTTGGGAGACCATGTTTTGGGATGTTTGAGGTGTTGTAGATGATATGATGATTGGTTGAGATGATTGGATTGGTGCCACTTGGTGTTGCGATAGTAGTGGCATGCTCAGAGGATTCAGTATGATTGATGTGTTGATTTGATTTGTGATTGGTGGATTCATTTGATTTTATTGGTTTTGGATTTGTATGATGGGTAAAGGGGGTTGCCCTAAGCCTTGGATTGGTGTGGATGTTGATGTAAAAAGAGGGAATGATGAGAAGATTAGTGGTGTGTTCTCTTGTGGGATGGAAGCATTGAAAGTACCCACTTGTCCTTGTGATATCATGGGGAGAGAGCCTTCTGTATCACGAGGGTATGATAGTGTTATGGAAAAGGTGGAGGGTTTGTTTGTATCTTGGAAAATGAGTGGCACATATGGATGTTTTGTATCTTGTGGAACAGTGTTAGGCATACCCAAGATTTTGTTAGCTTCTAGATTTTGATTGTTGACAAGCTGATGCCCTTGAAGGGCTTGGAGTAATGAACTTCCCTTGGTGATCATGGGTTGACTTGGAGCATGAGAAGATGTTGATTGTAGGATGGCTTGGATGATACTTGGGAATGATATCAGTGGAATCTTCCCAAGAGGTTGTTCAATAATAGTGCTCACATCAAAATCATAAGGGAGTTTAGCCCCTTCCTTTGCTAATGCCAATATGTATTATGTGGGATCGAGCCTCATGATCATGTTGGCAATCTTGTGTGTTTCAAGATTTTGGACTAGTTCAATTATTTCATCTTGGTTCATCCCTTGGAAGTTGTTGGTGACATCCTCTACTCGGAAACCTCCCTCTTGAAGATCTTGTGGTAGTTGAGGGGGATTGAGTGGAGGGTTGATAGATTCCATAGGGTTAAGTTATGATGAAGTTTGACTCAAATCAGTTGAAGTGGATGTTTCTTTGTTTTTCTCCATGATCTTCTTGTGTTGTGATCTTGTTTGGACCATAAAATAAGGATCAACTTTTAGGAATATAAGAGGTAAACCTCTAACTCCTTAGGTTGGTATAAACCTTAGGTACAAAAGAAAATCTAGGATGTTTTAAGGATCAAATGATGGTGATGAGATAAATGAAGGGTGAACGATATGGATGATTGAACTTTTGAGAACTTTGGAGGAATAATAGACTTTAGGATTTAGGATTTTTATTTGGATAATGCACTTGTAGATCCCAAGATGCTAGATGTTCTCTTGGGGTAAACTTTTCAAAAGGGGTGATAATTTAACTAAATGGGTGAGGATGGATTCATCCCCACACACTTAGCCAAACAAATTGATTTTGATTTTGATTAAATGATTTACCAAAAGTCTAGCATGAATGATTTTTCCAAGGTTCTAAAAGTTGTTTGTGAGATGGTATTTGATTGATGATGTGACAAATGAAAGTGTTGAATTTGATCCTAGATGAACCTAGAGAGACTTTGTTTACAAGACCAAGGTTTTGAAGGACATTCTATACCTCTAAAACTTTCAACTCTATGTGAGATTCAAAATGTTGGAAAGACCCAAATTCTAACAATAATAGAATGAATACAAGTTTAGATTATTTCTTGAACTATGTTTGTAAAATTTGTATACAAATCTATCTATAGTTTTTTGAAGTGCTAAAAGATTTTTCTTGAGAGCCTTTGGACTAAGACGCTTATGATGATTAACAAACCTTGGTTTTGGGATTTTGAATTTGTGGGAAATCATGAGATCAAACACATATGTAGGGTCCAATTGTCTTTTATCTTGATTAAATGGATTCATTTTTACCACATCAACACCTCTTCCTTAAATTTCAAACTAAATGTCTATGAATTAACTCCTTTTCATTCCACAAGGTCCATTATGTGAAAATCAAACTCTAGACACCTAAATTTGGAAACTCACATTTGTCCAAATTTATCCCTTTTTGTCTAAATATCATCTTACTTGAATTAATTAAGTAATATTACTATTATTTAATTAATACCCTTAATTCATCTAAATCCCTAAGGTATTTAGTTAATAATTAAATACCTTACCCTTTATCCCATTTTCCTCAAAAGAATTAAATAAATAATACAATTATTTAATTCCTCACATGTCACATCCTCCATCACTTTCACTTAATTCTAATCCATCTCCTAATCCCATCATTAGGGATGTGCACATGGCTAATCCATGATTAGGATGTGTCACATCCTCCAAATTTTACAAGTTGGCTCTTAATCTTCATTAGCCACTAACTATCTTCTAATCCTTGATTACCTAGTCTAACCAGTACCTTAGTCAACTCTCTCATCTCCCAAGGAATATTAAATTCCTTTTATTATCCCCATGTTCTTCCAAATGGAAATTTAAATTCCATTTTATCCCTCATAGGAATCTCCTCTTCCCCATGTGATCATTGAAAGGTCACATCAGTCACATGGGATAGGAACCTTCTATTATAGGAACCTTATCTTATCCAAGGTACTTCTTAGCTCCATTTTTGGAAACATTTTCTTATCCTTAAGATATTCCCAATCATGTGAATTTAAAATTCACTTTTATTCCTCCAAGGAATCTCCTCTTCCCCATGTGATCATTGAGAGGTCACATCAGTCACATCCCAAGGTACTTGTCCTTCTTCCACATCATTTTTACCCTTTCCATCTCACCATGTCCTTTGGACACTTCATCCTCCACATGGCAAGATGTGAGTGCTTGTGAGTCCTCAACTCACCATAGCCCTCCATCTTGGCCATGGTGGCTCAATCCAAACTATTGAATTCTCTAGAGAATACAATTTCTTCTATAAATACCCCCCCTTCTCATTCATTCAGGAAACTTATGCATTTTTTTCACACTTATGCTCTCAAGACATTTACGCACTTATTTGCATCCTTATTTTTCATCCTTCATTATTGCACACTTTTAAGCTTTCAACCCATCCTCTTGCATCCATTTTTCTTAGAATATCACATAACCAACTTCATCACTTGCATCTTTCATTTCATCTTCACCCCTTTGCATCTCATTTTAGATCATTCTCCATCCAAGGAGCACACACTCAAGATGCATCAAGGGCCAATGAAGGATCAACACAAGTAAAATGTATACTTTCGTGTTTTTATATTTCTTTTATTTGTGTTCAATGTAGCCCAAACAAAGCTTTCTGCAAGAAAAAAATAGCATTTAAATCATTTTTATAGATTTTTTTCTATTTTTTTGGTTATTATTTACCCCATAACTTGTATTTCTAGTGATGGTGAAATTTTTTACTATTGTTTGTGCAGCTATTTCATCCATGACAAAGAATGGAGGTTAAAAATACTAACACATTTATTGCAGGACAAAAGGACCAAGACATTTAGTTAGTTTTCATTCATTTTCACACTAATTAGGCACATAGTATAAGTAGGGGAGTCAATAAATTGTGTGATTTTTTTTTTAAGTAAGATATTGACGTATCTAATCCCCTTGCACCATTTGGTGATCTTGGGTGAAGGAAAATTGTAGCTTACTTAAGTCCTTTGTGTTACCCAAGGGGGTATTACATCATTCAAACTTTCCCCTTACACTTCATGTGAGCCTCGGGAGTAGCCAAAAATGGTTAGTGTTCTCTTCTTAGTGGGACTTTCTTGGGGATTCCATCACCCCAAGGGACGATTCCAACCAATTGTACCGACAAAGTATATAAAGAGGGGAGGCCAAAGTTGTACCCCAATCCAGTCACGTCATGTCTAGTAGAGCGTCAAAGCTAGGGTGATACCTAGATAGACGTGAAGAGTTGTTTTGAGCCTTCAATATCTTGTTGGGGTTCTCGACTCATGCTTTTGATAGGATAGTGTTCACAGTTATGCCTCACGTACCGAGCGTATATCGATGACTCCCTATATTTCCTTGTTTAGCCTAGTTAGAGGACTATGTTGGCCATACCCCTCATACTAATCATAAGATTGTGCTGCTTGAACTATCTTTTCTATGAAAAACTAGTGCATATCTTATTGGTCAAGTTAGTCTTACCTTTTTCTTGTTGTTTGAAGTGTTTTATGTCCTTTTCCATAGTCATTTTTCCTAAGCCAAGTTCAGGTTTGTTGATAGAGGTGATTATGCCCTAACTAAGGGTGACCCCGACCTCAAGAGGGGTGACTTGCCCTCCGTCTTAGTCATTTTCTAGTCAAAATTATTTACTTTTCACCTAGATAGGTGACCCTGCCTTGATTAGGGGTGGCCAAGACCTATCCATGGGCAACTGGGCCCTATAGAGGGATGACCAGGACCTGTCTAGGGGTGACCATGTCCTGTCAAGGGGCAACCACATCATAAAAGGGGAAACCAGGCCCAAAACAGGGGCGATCTTGCCCAAACAACTATTTTGCACTCTAAACAGTGAGTTTTGTCCCCTATTCCATTATTCTGTCATTTTGTTCTCCCATTCTGAGCTCCCGTTCCATCATTCTGTCAGTCTGTTTACCCATTCTAAACATCCATTTCATCATTCTGTTAGTCCATTTCCCCATTTCAAGAGTCCGTTCTCATGTTCCATGAACCCGTTCATCCATTTAGATAGTTCATTTTTCCATATGGGTAACCCATTTCATCATTTGGGGAACTCATTTTCTCATTCGAGGAATCCATTTCATTGTTTAGGGATCTTGTTTCACCATTCGGGGGAACCTGTTCCATCATCTAGTAGTTCGTTTCATTGCTTGTTAGGCTCGTTCTCCCGTTTTGATAGCTCATTTGACCTCATTTGTAATTTAAAACAAGTCCAACAACTAGTCAGGAAACCAGACCCTGGGAACAGGTGATGAGACCCTGGGAATAGGTGACCATGCTCATTAGATAGGTGACCATGCCCCTTAGATAGGAGACCTTGATCCTTGAATAGGCCACCCTTCCCAATCCAAAGAGTCAAATAGTTGGGCACCTAAATCCTTGTCATTTGTTGTGATCTAAACAATTTCATCCCCTTTTGTTCACTTGTAATTCATCCTTTAGTCCATCTGCATTCTCCCAATATCACTCATTTACCATCTGAATCATATAGGTACATCATCCAGAAGCATCTATAGGTTACACATCCCTCACTATTTTCTCAATCCAAATCCTTTGAAATTAGTTTGAAGTTATTATATAAATTGACCTAGGTATCTAAATCTAATTATCATCATTCAAATCTTCTTAAGATTGTTATCCATCCTAAGTTGATCATCATCATTGGACCAATCAATCCACTTTCAATCTCAATGTGGATTTAATGCCACAATCATCCATCCGTCCTTTAATCTGATCAATCAGCATCCTAAGCCACCTAGGGTAATCTTTGATTAAGGTTTAGAATCCCTCTCATCATCCTATTTGATCCATCATTTTATCTTATCAATTGTTCAAATCAATCAATCTTATCCAATTTCATCCCTATCCAATCAATTTTGACCCAATCAGTTTGCTTCCATCTCGAGGTAGATTCAGTGTCGCGATCATCCTTTGCTAATCAAATCTGATCATCAAAAATCAATCTCATCATATCATCCAATCATCCTAATCTAATCTTCAATCCAATCTGAATCTAGGCTTATCTAAAATCCCAATCTAAGCTTTAGTCCACCTTCATCCAAGATCTTCTAATATCAAAGCAAATCTTCAAAACCCTTCTTCTATCTTCTTTGATTTCATTCTATTTATCCTTGCATCACCTTTTCATTCCTTCTAATCATCTGTTCCCACCTGTATCCATCTAATCTAGCATCCTGAATCCTTATTCTTCACCAATGCAACCAAAAATAGTAGTCAAGGGAAACCCTAGCTACGTTGATGATGATAACAAGAGTCTTGTCGATCAAGAGGTATATGACATAGATCCCCTTGATGCTATCATTTCTAGTAAGCTTTCTCCAACCACTTTTCAAAATCCAATTACCCCTTTGAGCTATCCCATTATGTCTTCATCCATGCCTAATAATGCTCCTTATGCTACCTTTGACAAGGGATATCCATTTTCTTCCTCTCCTACATCTCCATCATATCCTTCCTCTACATGATCTTCTTATCCAACATCCACATCTTATCCCAATCTAGTATCCCAACATCCCTATTACAACCCCCCATCCACATCCTCCTATCCCAATCCTTCATCCACATACGCCCACTATCCCAATCCTCCTTACTAATCTACCTATCCTAATTTACCATCCACATCTTCCTATCCTAACCTACCATCCATGTATTCCTCTTATCCTAATCCACTACCACAATCTTCCCATCCTAATCTTCTATCCCAATACCTCTACTACAATCTACCACCCACATCCTCTTGTCCTAATTCACCGTTCCAATATCCCTACCTTAACCCTCCATTCAATCCTAATCCTTCACCTACTCTTAGTCCTCCATCCAATTATGTTCCTCAATCTAACTCTAGTTCACGAATCCATAATCCTTCATCCACTCCTACCTCGCCACCTAAGCCTAGAGTATGCACAATTCTCACTCAAAAATTTCTCCAAGGACTTATGACAAAGAAGACATCCCCAACTCCACATCATGAAGTCATGGAACCATGCCATCCTAATCCATCACCCATGATCACTAGCGATGAGACTCTTCTCCATTACACACCTATCATTGATGTTACCACCCCTAACATCACTCCAACTATTGAAACCATCAAATCTACTAAATCCATTGAGCCCCAATCTCCTACTCCCAGAGTCATCGAACCCATCAAAGAAACACAAATCCAATCCACTCCTTCCAATCCTATCATTGCAATCCATTCTCATGAACTTCATGAATCCTTCATCCTTCCATCTCCCTCACTTATAGAGTCCCTCCAACACTTCATTATCATGCCTCCCTCACACGATGAATTATGCCAAGAGCTTTATCCAAAGAATACCAACATATCCCTTCCTCCTGATCAAGATCTTGACATCCCATCTAGTCCACCTCAAGATCATGGTCTCCCATCCATTCCATCCCATGATCCCATTGTCACGCAAGATCCCACTGCTCCATCTCATGAGCCCTTATCACCTGCTACCACAAATCTAGATCCTATCATGTCACCTAATCCCTCTCTTGATCTCACCCCTCCTGATCAAGATGCTGCTATCCCATCATCTCCATCTCATGATCCTCCATCATTTCCTAAATCTACTATCGCTTCGCCACTTTTATATCCCCTTGGTACTCTCACATTCTTCCATGGTAGTCTCCTTACAGAAGAAAAACAAAGAATATATACCACCTATCATCTTCCACCTAGTAATGGACTCACATCATGCTTCTAGAGTAATAAAAATCCTATCATGGATCACATTCTCAAGAACATGAACTATCAAGGAAAAGGTCTAGGCCTTGATGAGAAAGGCATTTTAGAGCCTATTCAAGTAAAAGAAAAAAATTGTACACAGGGTCTAGGATGTATCTCTCAAGACTTGCAATCTAAAGATGTTGGTACAACCTCTATATGTCCTCAACAAGCCTCTTCCAAAAGAAATATAGGCTCTTCCCATCAGCCCAATAGATCATTTGTCACAACCCCCCTCCTCCATCGTATCACCTCAAAAAATCCATCCATATTCCTCCTTCATCTGATCCATCCATTTTGGGTCCTTACATCCCTCAATCCACCATCTCCCCTCCTGCATCTCCTCCATCCATTTTGGATCCTTATGTCCCTTTACCCACCATCACACATCCTCTAGGTACTATGTCCATTTTGGGCCCTTATATCCCACAATCACCACCTCCATCTCATCCTATTCATCCTTTTACCCATCCATCACCTATTCATGTCACCCATCATAAACATCCTGCTCTCATGTTCCCTAATTAGGATCAACAAAGGCACATATCTACACATTCTCCATCCACATATTATCCTCAAAATCCTATCTCCATCACTCCATTCATGTTTCCTCCACATTATCCATCTCCTAGCACCCATCCCATTGCTATCAAAAGCACTTTGGATGCTAAAGTAAAAATGCATACATCTAAACATCCACATGAATCTAAAGCTCCCCATGTCCCCTCTAAAAGGCATGGTGAAGAAAATAAAAATCAAATTCAAAATCCAAATCAAACCCATAGGCCACAAAGGCCCACCAAAGAAAAGATCAAAACCATGTGGATCCCAAAGAAAAAAGATGCAATGCATTCAAATGAAAAATCCATAATATCCAAATTTGTTAATCCAAACACTAATCACACACCCCTTCCATCTCCTAGATCTATTTTGGGCCTATAATATAGGAAGATTTACTACTCACGAGTTCTCTTCACTCAGAGAGCCTCGTAGGGTGAACTCCCTATATTAGCTCAATGGAACAACATGAAAGTTTGAGAATTCGAAAGCGTAGGTCATAGAGATTTTCTGGACAAACTGACAAGCTCTCGGCCAAAGGACGTCGGCGCAAAATACAAATGACAACGTGACGCATTGGTGTCTTAGAGGCATGCTGGCATCTCATATTGACCAAAGAATGAGGATGTCTTAGAAAAAAAAAGTGAATGCTTCTATTGAATTGCTAAGAACTTATAGAATATAGGGAAATAACAGAACATGATAAAGTAACAGAAAGTGATAGAAATGAAATAAAGTAAGGTAGAGAAGATAAGGAGGAG
The DNA here is from genome assembly GCA_007258455.2 of Sequoia sempervirens. Lineage (NCBI taxonomy): Eukaryota > Viridiplantae > Streptophyta > Pinopsida > Cupressales > Cupressaceae > Sequoia > Sequoia sempervirens. The sequence goes on along the minus strand of VDFB02271358.1, from coordinate 1,051,541,559 downwards.
AGAGGGAATACTTATGATCGTGTGAGTGATGAAGCTTCTAGCTCGTGTGTGTCTTCAATACCTAAACACAAAAGGGAGAGAGAAATCATCAGGGTTGTATAGGGTCCTACCTCAGTTAGATCCCATTTTGGTGTTCCCACCTCCATAGACAACCAAATAGATAGAGAGAAAAGTAGAAATGAAGTAAAGAGCACTTAAAGCTCTACAAAATAGTGTTATGCTACTCAACCAAGTAATAGAGGAGAGGAGTGAAAGCTTACCACCTCCACCAAGAGCACTCAAGGATAATGGGAGAGAAAATGAGAGGAACTCAAGCCTCTACTACAATGGTGTTTTGTTCCACACTTGCTCTACTAAAGTGGTGGAGTGTTGATGTTGTTTCTATGAAGTGTAAAGTGTTTGGAGAGCTAAGAGAGGGCTTAGAGAGAGATAGACTGAAGCTAGAAAATGGTGGAAGAGTTAAAATGCTTGTTGAAGGAATGAATTTGAAGAAGAGATGAAGAGAAATGGCCATATTTGAGTCATTCAACCGAGGAGGGCATTACAAATCAACCCCCAATGGGAAGTGTAACACCTATGCAAGCTCTAGACATGGGAATTTGTCAGGGATGTAAGCACATCGTGTGGATGTCTATGCGTCATGTGGGCCTCCTTGAAAAAAATTCCTCCATCGACAGTCAAAATAGACAAAAAGTGTGTTGCAAGTAGTGGGCTTTATGGAATTAAGCCTCTGAACTTGGTTTTTCTAAGATGCACAAAGGAAAAAAGGGGAATCACACATAGGGTGCAAATTCACTCTTATACATTTTTCCCCCACTTTAGTGAGCATGAATACTGATGAGTGCTCAGTAAAGTAGATCAAGAAAGATTAAGGTTAGAAATGTATACCTAAACTGTCAAGGAAGTAGATAATACATTAGACAAGAAGAACTTGCAACAAATAGCAATATTAGGGCATAAAAATCTAAAGGATTCAAGTCAACAAAGTAAAGAGACCTCTATGTAAAAGGTTGTCTCAGTACTATGCATCATCCCAAAATTATATAGAATAAATTTAAGATGCAGAAAGGAAAGGCATATACTCAGGATGAAGAAGAAGCAAATCTTTGATTCAGTATATACAAGAGAGAAGAGAGAGATAGCAATGAACAAAGTGTGTGATGAAATAAAAACCTGCTTAGGAGTAGAACCTGCATCACAGAGTAAAAAGTGACAAAATAAATCCCTAATCAAGGAGGATAACCCATATCACCCAATGCAAAGGAGCTCTACAGGTTCTCATTCCTGCAAAGAGGTATCCCCCAAGATCTCTCACATGGATGAAACCAAAAAAAGTGGACTTCACAGAGTCAGGAAGCGGCGACATGTCTACTTGCAAATAGAGCATGTCAAAAGTGGTGGCATGTATACCTGTAGATAGAGCATGTCTAAAGCAGTGACACATCTACCCACAGATAGAGCATGTCTAAATTAGTGACACGTCTACCTGTAGATAGAGCATTTCTAAAGCAATGACATGTCTACGCATAGATAGAACATGTCAGAAAGTGGTGACATGTCTACCCATAGATAGAACATGTCAAAAGAGGTCGGTCACATAGAACGTGATGTTTTCAAAGGGGTCCTTTAGGAACCCTTCAAAAGGAGAGGGGTCCACTCAAGGGACATGCTATTTGAAAAGCACCGTCTAGTCAGGCTTCTCCCAATCTAGATGCGACTGTATGAAATAGGTCTAGTAAAGTTTCCCCCAAGCTAGACATCGATGAATTCATTTGAAAGAAAAGATTTCAAAGAGGTCCCTCAGGAACCCTTCAAAAGAGAAAAATGGTCCACTCAAGGGACACTTCATTCAAAATTCATAGAGAATAGAGGGCATCCTTAAGAAGGATGCACATCTCTAGAACAAGTTATCCCTACCCCCAAAGTACAAGGGAGGAGAATCATGCAAGATACTTAGAACAGGATAGAGGTAAACCTTGATATCACTTGTCATGTGAAGTAAAAGTAGGTGTGTCAATCAAACAGGAGTTTGAAGGCACCTGAATCAAGAATTTGTTGTATTTTATCTTTTAAGGCCTTACATTCACTAGTGGAATGGCCAGGCACTCAATGGTATGCACAAAAAAAATGTTTTGTTTTATCATGTTCATGGAGTTTCTTATGTGTAGGAGAAGGAAGAGTGATTAAGAAAGCTTTTAGAAGCCACAACAAAATCAACTCTTTCTTAGATAAAGGATGAGGAGCAGGAAGCAACCCTTTCTCTTGTGGAGAAAAGTTTGACTTCTCACGGGAAGAAGAAGAAATGAAGGTAGAAGAAGAAAAAGGAGGAGGATCTCCATAGAGAGTGTTATTTCGGCGAGGGGGATCACACTCTTCTATGAGATTGCCATCATCCTTCTTGATAGGGTTACCAGTGTTAACTTCTCTAACAAAAGTGTGATCATCTTCCTCAAAAGGAGGATCCACACCAAGAACATTACAATTTCCATTCACCTTACCACACGATTCAAAAGAGTAACCATCTTCGATAATAGGTTTAGATGATGTTATCAGAAGGTCTAAGTGGATTGGCTCAGCTTTATATTCTTGAACGAAAGAATCAGTAAAGTCTAGAGGACCCCAATCATCACCAAGACATGCATTCCTTTGGGAGGAGGTAGAAGGAGCATACTTAGGACTTCTTGCTTTAGAAGGATCTTCTTTAGGGACATCTATCTTGAGATTATCCTTTGTAGTAGGTACTACTGGAGTAAACATCGACACATTGGAAGACACTGAAGGGATAAGAGTAGGCACAACCAAAACCCAACCAACACCTACCATCTCACATAAGTGCATAGCATTAGGGTCAACTTTGACTGTGACCACTTTATTATTATAAATGAACTTAATAGATTTGTGCAAGGTAGATGGGACTGCACCCATAGCATGGATCCACGGTCTACCAAGAAGAAGGTTATAAGGAAAATTTTCTGCCATAATATATACAAGGGTAGGTATGGTAACAGGTCCAAGCTAGAAAGGTAATACTATCGTACCTAGAGCTTGTCACACAACATTAGGGTATGTGTAGGATCATGGTGGGCCAAAAAGTGGCGATATGATGGGTATGTGGCTAATGACTATTTTTTTACCCAAAATTTATGAAACAAAAAGGGTTTTTAAAGGAGATTCTTAGCTTCCACCAATATAAATTATTATGTTTACTTTGAATTTAATAAATAATATTATTTATTTTCTATTTAAATTACAACTAAAAGTCTTGATTGATAGGTTTAAAAATCTATAGCTTTCAAGTATCACATTTTTTGAATCCAAAACATATCACATTCTATGCTTCACACTATAGGATTAAAAAAGAAAAAAATTTCATGAAGTTTTGACCAAGTTAAGGTGGTGAGACATAAATTTTTTATAATTTATAAAAGTTGTAATAAAAAATCATAATTTATTATTTACTTGGAAAAAATTACAAAAAATATGCATCACATCGACATGAGTCCTCTACTTATATATAAAATCTTATAAAAAATATTATCATTTTATTTTGGTTAGGGTCAGAAAACACCTACATCTTATTTTTTCCCTAAAATTTAAGCACTATTGCATTGAAATTTCAAATTTTAACCAAGTAGATTTCTTTTTTTTAAATAAACCTAGTAGTTTAGAAACTACATTCAATTTTCTATAGATTCTATTCTTACATATTTTTGAAATAATATAGATAACTTATTCAAATTTTTACGTCAAGTTTCCTAACTCTAATTTTTCTAAATTTTACCACTTAAGGGCCTGTTTTTTCCATGATGATCCTGCACATACCCATTATCGAATCCACGAATGACAACAAAAGAAGTATTAAGAGAAGATGAGTCAATATTAATCTTAGGCAATAGATCAATGCTACATACATTGAGTGTCGAACTGACATCAATGAGAGTACGTCTAATACCAATTTTAGTAATGTTGACTATAATCATTAGAGGATCTACTTGCTTATGTACTTACGAAGGCAGGAGCTCTTGTGGATAGAATGTGATATTTGGTGAATCTGCATGAATATATTTCATCAATGTATTAGTATCCATTGGCCTAGAGGAAGAAGGCAAGAGGATCTTTTGCAAGGCTTCCTGAAGCATACCTTGATAAACCAGAGTAGATTGAAGAAATTCCCATAGTGAGATCTTATCTGGAGAAACCTGAGGTTGCTCGACAAGATTGTAATCACTAGGTGCTTTAGTCATAGGTTAAGGTGCTTGAGGAAGGATTGGTTTTTTATTTGTACTATTCTCATAAGTATGGGCTACCGCTCTATAAGAGGGAGCCTTAGGAAGATCAAGAGAGGCACCATCAAATGGGACATCATCAATATAACAAATCCTTTTAGAAGAAGGACTAGTTGGAGTCCTGTAAATGACAGATCTCTTATGCCTTTGAGGGGTAGCAGAAACATAGATCACATTTACTGAATCATCATAGCTAGTAGAACAATTATTTGAATACATATTCTCAACATCAATCCAAATAGGATCAAATGTGGAATAATCATTTGAAGAAATATTCTCAACATCAATCCAAGGAGAATCAGATGTGGAAGGAGGTTCATCATTCGCTAATGCATCATCTCTAGAAGAGAATGCATTAGAGCAAAGATGAGATTCATCCTTCACAAATGCAACATCTCTAGAAGATGGTGCATTAGAATGAAGGGTAGATCCATCATTCACAAATGCATAATCTCTTGGAGAGAGTGCATTGGAATGAATAGTAGGTAGAGTAACATTAAGAAAGGTATCAATGATTTCATCTTCTTGCAACAAAATATCCCCTAAAGTAAGAGGACTTTCTTGAGAAGGATCAAAGACACCAAGTGACATGGGTAAAGCCAAGTCACTATCACATGCATTAAATCGAATATCATTAACATTTTGAACAAAACTAGATACTGAACTAATAAAAGACGATATTAAACCCATTACAATTTTTTTTGATATTTTCTATGTTTTAATAAATTATGTTTTAATAAATCACATTTTTGGAAGTCTTCGGGGCATAATTTTAGGTCGTAACTTGTGTCTGTCCCTAAAATTCAACTACCAAAGGCACTTGTATTTTATGGACTAAACTAGTTCTCTAGAAGACCTTTCCAACAGTGCAAACGGTTCTGAATTCCGAGCATCGAGTCAAAAGTTATGAACCCACCAAGTAGGGGTAAATAAATTCCTAGTTTTTTGAAGAACACTATTCTTCACATGAGGTTCACCAAAATGTAATATAGGGGGATTCACTACTCATGAGTTCTCTTCACTCAAAGAGCCTCACAGGGCGAATTTCCCTATATTACCTCAATGGAATAACACAAAAGTTTGAGAATCCGAAAAAGCAGGTTGCAAAGATTTTTTGGACAAACTGACAACCTCTCGGCCAAAGGATGTCAACACAAAATATGGATGATAGCACGATGCACTAGCATCTCAGAGGTGCGCTGGTGTCTTGTATGGACTAGAGAATGAGGATGTCTTAGAAAAAAGTAAAGTGAATGCTTCTATCGATTGCTAAGAACTTACAAAATATAGGGAAATAAAAGAACATGATAAAGTAACAGAAAGTGATAGAAATGAAATAAAGGTAGAGAAGATAAGGAGGAGAGAGGAAATAATTATGATCATGTGAGTGATGAAGCTTTTAGCTCATGATTGTCTTCAATAACTACACACAAGAGGGAGAGAGAAATTTTTGGGGTTGTATAGGGGTGTGCCTCAGTCAAACCCCATTTTGGTGTTCCCACCTCCATAGATAGCCAGATAGATAGAGAGAAAAGTAGAATTGAAGTAAAGAGCACTTAAAGCATTAAAAAATAGTGTTATGCTACTCAACCAAGTAATAGAGGAGAGGAATGAAAGATTAGCACCTCCACCATTAGCACTCAAGGCTAATGGGGGAGAAAATGAGAGGAACTCAAGCCTCTATTGCAATGGTGTTTTGTTCCACACTTTCTCTACTGAAGTGTTAGAGTGTTGATGTTGCTACTGTGAAGTGTAAAGTGTTTGGAGAGCTAAGAGAGGGCTTAGAGAGAGCTAGAGTGAAGCTAGAAAATTGGGGAAGAGTTGAAATGCTTGTTGAAGGAGTGAATTTGAAGAAGAGATGAAGAGAAACAACTATATTCAGGTTGGTCGGCCGAGGAGGGAATTACAAATCAACCCCCAATGGGAAGTGTAATGCCTCTATAGGATCTAGACATGGGAATCTGTCAAGGACATAAGCATGATGTGTAGACGTCTACACATTGCATGCACATCCTTGACAGAAACACTTCCACCGACACTCAAAACAGGCAGTGAGCTTAGGTGGAATTAAACCTCTGAACTTGGTTTTCTAAGGTGGACAAATTAAAAAATGGGAATTTCACATAGGGTGAAAATTCGCTCTTATATAGGGTCCTTATGTCAAAAAATTCACTATCTCATCTCCTCCATTATCCCCACATTCTACATCCATTGATCCTCCTATCCTTTCATATCCACCACCATATGTGCCAATGTTGGTCCTAAATAAATTATCCCATCACACACCTACCCCATCATTCCATCCATACACTTTCCAACATCCCATCCATTATCCCACATATCTCCCCCATCAAATCCCTTTAATCCATTCTCTTGCATAATCCATTTCTCCTAATAAGGTTGTACCAACATCGAAAAGCCACTTCAAACATGGGCTCTTAATACCTCATATGAAATTTGATGCTTGAATCATTCATCCATCTTCTTATTGCATATGTTCTAAATCCCCTTATCCACATTCATATCCTTATCCATCTCCCTTTGCATACTATCCAAAAGTCAAAATAATCAAAAGAATCCAAAAAAATAAAAAATAAAGTCAAAAGAAAAGAAAAAGTAAAGAGAAATAATTCGTCCAATGGTGAAAAATTGGAAAATAAGTGCCTTGGATAAGTACCATGATGAAAACCTAACAAAAATTCATCATGCATAAATCCCCATCCACTTCTTTCAACACTTGGGGGAAACTTCCTGCTCCATCCCCTTCACCCATCTCCTCCATCTCACTTATCTTACATAGCCTACCTATCATATCCCATTTATCCCAAACCCTCCATCCTCGTTGTGATCTTAATATAGATAAGGGCCAACATATAAGCATGCTTTGGACATCTCTTGGCATTCCTACTCCTCATCCATACATTATCCTAATCCCTATTCACATCCATCTACCTTCCTTGTCCACCCATCATGCTATTAGTCATCTCCCTTCCTTATCCATATGTCCTATCCTCCTCCATTTATCTCCATTATCTTCCCATCCACCCATCTTCCATCCCTCTTTCCTCATCATAGATGACATATCTAGAGTGGGGGAATCTACTTCCTTTGTTACATAGTCCTTGGAGACATCTTTCATCTCACATAGCATCCTTTCCATCTCCCCATCCTTATCTTCCTGTCCATCCATCACAACATCCCCTCCATCTCCCCATCCATATCTTTGTATCCATCCCTACCCATCCAAAAATTATTTTCATATCCCCATCCTTATCTTCCTAGCCATCCATCATAGCATCCCTTCCATCTCCCCACCCTTATCTTCCTACCTATCCTTATCTTCTTACCAATCCAAACAATCATTTTCATCTCCCCATCCTTATCTTATTATCCATTTGTCTCTATCCTCATCCCATATTATCATCCCTTGTCATTGGTATCTTGATATATCCTACCCATTTATGCAACCCAATGCCATCTATCTCATCATCATCACTTCCACTTCATTCACACATCATCCTATCCAATCCACCAGCTCTATCTTGTCTCATCATATTAGTCCCATCATTTTATCCCCTTATCATTGTTATCTCATCATCCTTTATCCATCGATTGTCTTTAGATTTTGTCAAACTAGGTTGCCCATGCACTTTCATGTAGGCAAGGTCAATCATTTGATCTGCCCCTGGGGATTTGTCCATCTAGTCTTTGTCATCCATTTAGGTCTCCATCATCCTCTTTCCATTTTTATCCATGGTTAATCACCAGCCTTTTATCAAACTACGAGGGCTTTGTGCTTTGACATAGGAAAGGCTAATCTTTGATTGGCCCTCAAGCCCCTAAGTCTTTAGGGTGTGTCAGTTCCATGTCTCATCTCTCTTGTGTCATGTCGTAAAGTTATGCCTTTATTTAGTTGGTTCTTCATCAGCAAGTTCCACTAGTATCATGAGATCCAATCAGCTTTGAGTATCTTGTGTCATATCAATCTTTTAGTATAGTATCCATCTTTGGTCTCAATAGGATGCATCCTTCCTAATAGACCTCATCAACCCCATCCATCCCCTTGATCCTATGGCAAAGGATGTTTAAAATTGATTGTGATATTTTGATACTTTTGGCTTTTGTTTATCATTTAAGCTCCCTATTACAACTTGTCAAGATCACCATGATCTATCATATTATGGTGTGTTTTGATCAGTTAACCTAGGGACATATCTTGATATTTTCTTTGTTGTTATCTTCTTGGTTGTACCCTATAGTACCCACCAAGATCTTGGTGGTATTGTGTTACATTGGGGCATCCTTTTGTGTTTGTGGTTATCCCAATTCCTGGCTCGACCAAGGTCTTTGCCGCATTGGGGTGTTGGGATAGCCTTCTTTTTTATTGTGTTTGTTTTATGCATTATAAATTGATCCACCTTGGTTTCACATATCGTGGCACTTGGTGTCTTATGCTATAGCAAAAATCAATGTTCTAAAAATGGAAAATTACATTAGGATTGCATTTCATGATCAATTTCATTTCATTTCATGATCTTTTCCTCCATCTTTTTTATTCTCTTCACACATCTCCCATCTTTGTCCAATCTTCATCCGTTCAATATAACACAAATCATCTAATCACATCCTTGGTCTTGTTCCTAACCTTGCTACAAACCTTGATCCAATCATCTTCATTGTCATCATAATCGGGATATATCCTTCCCTATCCTTTTGTGTTGTTTTCGGATGTATCCTTCCCTCATCAACAAGACTTTCATCATTATCATTAGGATGTATCCTTCCCTATCCTTTGGTGTTGTTTTGGGATGTATCATTCCCTCATCAACGACACTCATTGGGATGTATCCTTCCCTATTCTCATGTTGTTTCATGATATATCATTCCCTTATCAACAACACTCCATCCATCATCAACCCATTTTGACTTGTAGCTTGACTTGGGCAACATTATCTTTGTCCTTACATCCATTTTTTCTTCCTAATATCCTATCGCTTATCATTCTATCTATACATTACTTTGCATCCTCTTCTTCATCCCCCCTTGCATCATCTCATCCATTTCAAAAGCACACCCATGTTCTCTTAAACCCACACCTCTCGAGGGGGCATCCTCAATCCCTAATCTTCATCTTCACCCCCATCATCTTTTGAACGATTGGGGAATCTTTCCCAATCTAACCATCTTCTTTTAGGTTCTATGTTTTAATATTATTTGAAATGATGTTACTTCGTAACACCATCTCAAAGAGGGAAAAAATGTAGACACCTAAATTTGGACACTCACATTTGTCCAAATTTATCCCTTTTCATCTAAATATCCTCTTACTTGCATTAATAAAATAATATTACTATTATTTAATTAATAACCTTAATTCTTCTAAATCCCTAAGGTATTTGGTTAATAATTAAATACTTTACCTTTTATCCCCATTTTCCTCAAAATAATTAAATAAATAATACATTTATTTAATTCCTCACATGTCACATTCTCCATCTCTTAATCCCATCATTAGGGATGCGCACATGGCTAATCCATGATTAGGATGTGTTACATCCTCCAAATTTTGCAAGTTGGCTCTTAATCTTCATTAGCCATTAATTGTCTTCTAATCACTGATTAGTTCATCTAATTAGTACCTTAGTCAACTCTCTCATCTCCCAAGGAATATTAAATTCCTTTTATTATCCCCATGTCCTTCCAAATGGAAATTTAAATTCCATTTTATCCCTCCTAGAAATTTCCTCTTCCCCATGTGATCATTGAAAGGTCACATCAGTCACATGGGTTAGGAATCTTCTATTATAAGAGCCTTGTCTTATCCAAGGTACTTCTTATCTCCCTTTTTGGGAACCTTGTCTTATCCTTAAGATATTCCCAATCATGTGAATTTAAAATGCACTTTTATTCCTCCAAGGAATCTCCTCTTCCCCATGTGATCATTGAGAGGTCACATTAGTCACATCCCAAGGTACTTGTCCTTCTTCCACATCATTTGTACCCTTTCTATCTCACCATGTCCTTTAGACACTTCATTCTCTACATGGCAAGATGTGAGGGCTTGTGAGTCCTCAACTCACCATAGCCCTCCATCTTGGCCATGGTGGCTCAATCCTGACCATTGAATTCTCTAGAGAATTCAATTTCTTCTATAAATAACCCTCCTCATTCATTCAAGAACCTTATGCATTTTTATCACACTTATGTTCTCAAGCTATTAAAGAACTTATTTACACACTTAGTTTTCATCCTACATTATTGCACACTTTTAAGCTTTCATCCCATCCTCTTGCATCCATTTTTCTTAGACTATCACATAACCACCTTCATCACTTGCATCTTCCATTGCATCTTCACCCATTTTCTTCTCATTTTAGATCATTTTAGATCCAATGAGAACACACTCAAGCTGCATCAAGGGCCAACCAAGGATCGACACAAGTAAAAGGTATAATTTTTTTTTATCTTTCTTTTATTTGTGTTCAACGTAGCCCAATCTTGAGTTGGTCTAGTGTTGTTTTATTTTGAATTTCTTAATTAGTTTTTCATATTAGGAGGTAATAATATTTTCACACACAAATAATCAAGGCCATAGCTTTCCTAGGTTGACTTTAGAGAGAACAAATTGAGATATGGGCCCAAATATTTAGAAGCCTCTAAGGATAAAATCCCTAGGGACAAGCAGTAATATTTTGAGTTTTCAAGGATATTTTCTCTTTCCAAGGGGTTTGAAATTTTGATTACTTGTTGAATGTTTGTTTCAAAGCTTGAGATCCAAGCAATGTATTTAACTAACTCACAAATTGTACAATCCTAGGATATAAATGGCTATACATTGTTGAGTCCCCACTCAGATTTCTCTAAACACTAAGACAAAGAAAAAATATATAGATTTGGTGACACTGACTCCCCTCCACGACACACACTTCTCAGGACTGCCAAATCTCAAAATCCTAAAGATCTAGAGACCTTAAGGATTATTTTTGTTTCTACTTTGAATAGTACAAATGTTGGGTAGCTTCAAAACGACCGTTCTTGCACCAACAAGTATTAAGGATTTTAGCCTTTAAACAAAGGGTTGTAGTAAGGACATCTAGTTCAGGGGATACAATAATAAAATCCATGAAGAGGTATCCAAACCCTTACAACAAGGGCTTTACGCATCATAAATATACTGGGCAAGATCTATCATGTATTTCTTCTAGTTGATTGCAAACTTTCCTTGTAATCACAAATTTATATAGTGGTTTGGAAGAGCTTGGATTTAGCTCATTACCGCTTGGGTCATTCCATCCTTTCGAAGTGGGGAGGTAGGACCTCTAAACATAAATAAAAGTGAAGAATTAAATTTGTAGTTCAACCACCTAAATTTCTAGGAGGGAACACACACAATTCCTTTCCTTCACACTCACATGATTGTTCAATTTTAGATCTGTTAAATAGGGACATGAAAACTAAGAGGGGAGTGAATTAGTTGTCACACAAATCTATACATAAAAAAATTATCACTCATCAATTATTCAACTAGACTATTCTATTATTAAACATGAGAATGAAACATAAATAACAAAAATTAAATCAACACAATGAACACCTGATTTTTACATGGAAAACCCAAAGGGAAAAACCATGGTGAGGGTTAACTCACAGTATAAAGATTATTAAAAGGATCACTGCCAAGGGTTCACTACCCAAAAGAGGACTCACTGTCCAAGTACAAAGGCTCGTTGCCTACAAAAAGGACTCATTGTCCAACATGGAGGCTCATTGCCTACAAAATATTATACAAAATCTGAGTAAGGCTTTATAGCCCAAAATGAATTGAAAGATGCACCTATCATGTGCTAATACAGTTTTGGTGATACTCAATATTCAAACTTTACACCCTTCATTCTTCACTCATCAATGATGTTTTTCTTATCATACTTTCACATTCATTACTCACTCACACACACACCCTTTTTCACACAACTTTCATACATTCATCCTACAATTCATTCATCCATGTATATATTAAAAAATGTTCACCATACATGTATATATATATATATATACGATCACCATCGTAAGCATCAATTAAGTTGGCCTAATTAGATGCAATTTATTATAAAAGATATCAACTATCGGCTCCACAAAATATTTTCAAAAAGTAATTTGACCATTGGCACAATATAATATGTCATCCCAAACCACACAATAGATCACACTTAAGATTTTCATATCATATAAAAATTATCTTAACAAGTCAGCCAAGAATAGTCATCAATGCAAAAAGTAAACATTATGTTGATTGCCACAATGTCATATGAGTACCAAAGCACATAATATTCTAAATATGCATGCCTTTACCATCCATAAGTAGTTTCCCAAAAATGCAATCAACAATTTTCAACTGAGAAGAAATGTGGAGTAAAATACTGGAGGGACAACCAAAAATACTAGATCAACACTAGAGAATATAAGACAATCATACACATTGGTTTAGAGTACCAGACCAAACTACCAACCTGGTGACATCAATGACAACAAATAGATAACCTAATCATTTTTCTAACAATATCCCCCTTTGTCATTGATGGAAACATGCAAACAAAATTTTCCAACTCCAATCTCTTCCCGCTAACTTCAATATCTCCCCCTTTGACATCAATGGCAAAGGGCGCCAAAAAAATTGAGTGTAGACATGGTGACATCAAAATTTCAAAAGATTTCCAAAAAATTCAAAAAATTCCAATAGTCTAGAGCTTTTAAGCAAATAGAAATTAAGTGAAGATGGAATTCTTCACCTGGAACACCTTCTTATACCTTTCTTTGAGAATTGGATACAACTTCTTCCAGTTAAAAACAATAGACTCCATCTTTGAGCATGCACTTTCCAATAATCCCAATAGAGTAAAAGAGGGTGACCAATATTCAATAGAACATTGTTTCTCAACATCTTCAGCATCAATAAGAATTCCAGAAAGATGTTCTAATCGAACTTCAACAATTTCTTTAAGGAGCTAGAAGGTATTTGTCACATCATCTCTCTATCTTTGTGTAATTAATAGTTCACCCTGTAGTTCACCAACTCTTATCCTTTGCTTCCCTTCTTTATCTTCAAATATATTGAAATTATTTCCAATGTTGTTCACCTCTACTTTAATCACTTCAATTCTACTTCTAAAATTATTTAAAACTGTAGGCCACCGAAGACAATACTTGTAAACACCTGAAATTTCTTTAACACACTTCTTTGTTTCCACAATCAATCAAGATAATATCTTCATAGCCTTTTTGCATCTCCTTTCAACCAAGATTCCCATATTACATCCTTCCAGACCTTCAAGCAACATCCTTTCTTCAACAATCTCAGCCATATTTTCTGGAAAGAAATTAGAGTACAATAGATACTTCAATTCCTTTTTGATGTAGATAATCTACCAGAGCATCATCAATTTTTTAGTTTGTTAATAGGCAAGGTAGCACTCCCCAATTCACCAATATTCTTCACTTTTCCTTCAACTATCATAGACTAGATGTCATTAGGATTAGGGGAATCAGTGCTAGTCTGAGACTCTTTCTCCTTCTCATCTGAAATATCAATGATGTCTTTAGTCTCCTTTTTGATTCTTGGGGGGAATCACTGATAGCAACCTCCATTTCTCTTTTTCCAAAGGAAGAACCCACTTCAAATCGACTGATTCAGATATACCAGAGCAAGGGTTTACTCACAAAGATGAGAAATATGATCTACACATATTTTCATTATCTTCCAAAACTCTAGATACCAGTAAATTTGTTTTCCAATAGGGATACCATATTCCCACATCACATTATCTTTTCCAGGTAGATAAATTAGAAAGTAAAACACTAGACATACCAACAAACATCTGAAATGAAAGGGATAATTCTCAACCAATAACATTTGAACATTTTCAAGAAAATTCTCAAGTAGCAAGCTACATAAATCAAACTATTTGTTCTCCTTAACCATCATGTGGGAAATATGTATGGTGATAACAAAAGTTGATCTTTCATGATTTCTGAAATAATTTTTTTATGAGATACCATTGTTGGAAAAATAAGGATAGAAAACTGAGAGGGGGGGTGAATCAGTTGTCACAGAATATTAAACTTTTTCAACCTTAACTTAATCTCAGATCTGATGAATGAATAATAAACCATAAATATTCAACACATCATAAACATAGAGAACACCAAGATTTTTATGTGGAAACCCTATTAGGGGAAAAACCATGATGGAGGTTAGTCCACAATATTATACCCTATTAAAATTATAAGAAGAATCAATGGGAATGCACATGCATTCAGGCACACTGCCTAGAGCTCACTGCTCAAATACAAAGAGGACTCATTGTTCAAAGAAATATTTGGATTAAAACCATTCAGATTTGAACTGAGAAAATAGCATCTACTAATGTCTGATTACAGTTCCAGTTAAGCACATAAAATCTTCTTCACTCTTCTTCACACTCTTCTCTACCTTTGAATGATCTAAACAATATTTGCACAAAGGGTTCACACACTTCACACTTCATTCACCTCATACACTTCTCATACTTTGCACATACACACTTTACCAATAATACAATTGCTCTTATATATCCCCCATAAGAGATTACATCAACAACTTTTTCAGCAAGAATAAAATATAAAAAATATGCATAATATCAGCCCAAATTTACAATTAAATTTACAATGTGAATCAACCACAGTCAACCACAACATAGTGAGGACCCAAAACAACAAATCGAACACAAAAATACTTCAATTAATTTCTCCTCAAAGATACACAACACGCTTCAACACCTAGTCGGCCATGCACATGCAAGAGAAAATCATGGATCACAAGCACCACAATTAATGTGGACCACCAAAAAAGATAGAGCATGAACTAGAAACATCCACAACCACTATGAAACACTAGAGAAACATCCACAACAACTGAACTTCCAGAAATCACATGATCTTCACTCAATAACACAAACTAAAGTAACAGAAAAATTGACACCAAACAAATCTTCATAACTAGAAAAAATCTTCACGTGGATCTCTAAAACTTGATATGGATAAACTAGACACACTTAGAAAGAAACCCTTTAAACTACAACATTAGATAAGCAACATATGGATCACACCGACAGACTGATCTTCGCTTGTACACTAATAACTTGTAGCACTTCATATTATAATTTTCTCAATATCCTTGGCATATACAACTTCTAATGTAACAATGCTAATAGTTTTGACATCAATGACAACCACAACATCCAAGAATCTCCCCCTTTGGCATTGATGGCAACAAATGATGTGAAAAATACCATCAACCCAACAACACTTACTTCTTCTCAACTCTTCTCTTCTCATACTCCTCTCCCAAAAATATTTTTCACAATACACTTTTCTCCCTTTGACATCAATGTCAAAGATCTCTTCTATGCAAGCTTTAAAACACATATTTGCACACCTGAACATCTGACTACTCCCCCTGAGTAGTAGCCACTAAAATCAATCTGGATCAAAATATGATCATGAAGTACATAGATTGATTCAAACTAATGCATCCTTAGTTCATATTAGGAGGGCTAATCACCCCTAGCACCCCTCTAAGATACTCAAAAGTATCCTTTGGCAACGACTTAGTGAAAATGTTTGCAATTTGTTCTTTAGTAGGCACATACTAAAGCCTGACTTCTTTCTCACTCACTTTCTCCCTCGGAAAGTGGAACTTGATTGATATATGCTTGGTCTTAGAGTGTAGCACCGAATTCTTCGATATGTTTATTGCACTTGAGTTGTCATAGTGTATGGTAATAGGCTCATTATATACAACTTTGATATCTTTCAACATCTATTTTCCCCACAACACTTGAGTACAATTATTTGTAGCGACAATATACTCTACCTCAATAGTAGATAGAGAAATGGAATTTTTCTGTTTGTTCAACCATGATACCAATTTCTTTCCTAGGAAGAAAGAACCACCGTTAGTAATTTTCCTATCATCTACATCTCTTGCCCAATCATCATCAGTATAGGAATTTAGAGTAAGATCATCATATTTAAGATACCAAAGCCCTAAATCAACTGTTCCTTTCAAATATTTGAAAATTCTCTTCACAACAGTTACATGAGATTCTTTTGGATCAACTTGATATCTAGTAACCATGCACAATGCATTCATGATGTTTGGTCTGGTTTGAGTTAAATAGAGAAATCCACCAATCCTTGACCTGTATCTTGTTCGATTTGACTTAGGAGAATCATCATTCTATGTTAACTTTCATTTGTTTACTATGGGTGTACCAATAGGCTTTGAGTCTTCCATCCCAAACTTATTTAGTAGCTCTCTCACATATTTGGACTAAGATATGAAAATCCCTTTATCTAGCTAAGTAATTTGCAATCCCAAGAAAAATTTCATCTCTCCAATCATACTCATTTCAAATTTATTTTGCATCTCATTAGAAAACTTCATGCACAATCCATCATCTCCTCCAAAAATAATGTCATAAAAAAAGACTTCAATAATCAACTCTTTATCATGATCCAACTTAAAATACAAGTTGTTGTCAACAATACCTTTATTGAATCCAAGCTTTAGTAAATATTTATACAATCTATCATACTAGGCTTTGTGGGCTTGATTGAGTCCATACAGAGCTTTCTTGAATTTGAAAACCATGTCTTCCTCATCAGTCAATTGAAATCCATTTGATTGTTCAACATATACCTCTTCTTCTAACGAGGTTCGCCATTCAAAAATGTTGACTTCACATCCATTTGATAGACCTTGTAGTTCTTATATGCAGCATAAGCAAGAAACAATCTTATAGCTTCAATTCTGGCAATAGGGGCAAAGGTTTCTTCAAAATTAATACCTTCCATTTGTGAATACCCTTTACATACTAGTCTTGCTTTATTTGGGACCACATCTCCTTGTTCATTCAGCTTATTCTGAAAGACCCATTTTGTACCAATCACATTTTTATCTTTTGGTCTAGGAACAAGAATCCATGTATCATTCTTTTCTATCTGCATCGATTCTTCCTTCATAGCTTCCATCCAGTGTTCATCACTACAAGCTTCATTGATATTGTTAGGACCAGTCTTGGAAATCAAACAATACTCTTATGTAATCCTTCTTCTAGTTTGTACACCTTTATTCTTATCACCTATAATTTGATCTTCAAAATGATTTAGCTAAACATACCTTTGAATGTTAGGATTCTCTCTCACTTCTGGTTCTTCTATTTGTTCTTCTTCACTTTCATTTGTCTCACCTTCCTGACTTTCTTAATTTACCAGAACAATGTGAACTTGATTCTAAGTCTGAGAATTCTTCCCTTGCTTTGTACTATCTTGTTGGTCATCTGAGTCATATCCATAGTATCTGGATGATCTAACAGAGTCCTCATCAACTCTAACATTTTCACTTTCAACCATCTTTCTCAATCTTCTATTATAGCACTAGTAAGCCTTGCTCTTAGTAGAGTAACCTAGAAAGATTCCTTCATTTCTCCTTGCATGAAACTTTCCTATGTCCTCATCTCTCTTAATATAACACTTTCTTCCAAAGATCTTGAATTATTTAATAGTAGGCTTATAACCAAACCATAGTTCAAAAGGAGTCTTACCAAAAATATCATTGACATTTGCCCGGTTTAGAGTGTACAAAATAGTGCTTACAACTTCTCTCCAATAGATGTGAGGCACATTTCCTTCTAACATCATTTTTCTAGTAGCATCAAGAATTATTTTGTTCTTCCTCTCTACAACTCCATTTTGTTGAGGGGTTCGGGGAGTAGATAACTGTCTTCTAATTCCATGCTCTTCACAAAAAGAATTGAACTCTAGGGAAGTAAAATCACCACCTCTTTTTTACCTTAGGAATTTGATCTTCAGACCTATTATGCCTTGCATAATCACCCCATTTTATTCTGAAACAAAATGGGTCCCCCTTCTCTTTTTTCTTTCATTTCCTTTGTTTATTTTCTTTGGTCTTGGGAATTTCTTTCATTTTCGTCCTAGGTCTGTATTTTGTTTTATCATATTTTGGTTCTATCTCACCTTGAGTTGGTTTTCTTCTTGCTAAAAATTGAATGAAATAATCATAAGCAATAGTGTATTTTATGATAATGTATTTTATATGCTCTGAGGACTAACTAAGGCATTTGTTTTGTAGGATTGAATCACTCATCTGAAGATATCTCTCAAGGAAGTCAGCTATAAAGTATGCCTCAATCCCATTCAACAAAAAACTCCTCAAGGAAAAAGTCACTGAGACCCTCCTATTGTCTTGTTGACTGGCAGTTTGGTTATGTTCATTTGAAATCCAAAGGGTCATTGAGACATTTTGGTCACTATGAGTTTCTATGTGTCTCGCCGATTAGAATGATGTGTCGGCGACATGGGGGGTAGCATCGGCATGAAGTCTCGTTGACCAAGCAAAGTCTCCCCGAAGTAAAATGAGCTCTCGGTGAAAGAGGAGACTTCGGTGAAATGTCTCGGTGAAAGAAGAAAGTCTCACCAACATGAGATAATATCTGCATAAGGTCTTGTCGATTCATCAAAGTCTTAGTGAAACGGGGATTTTATTGGAAGGATCTCGCCAAGAGAGAGATGATTTCGGCAAAAGTCTCACCGAAAAGGTGAACTCTTGCCAAAATGAAACGACGTCGGGGAGAGTGGTTTGTGTTTGCTGAAAGGTCTCACCGACAGGGTGAGGTCTCGGTGAAAAGAGGTATCATCGCTATGAAGTTCTGGCGACTAAGTAGTGTCTCACCAACTAGTTGTGCCTTAGGGGAGAAAGATGTATTCACCATGAAGTCTGGCCAAATGGTAAAGGTTTCACTGAAAGGTTCTCCCTTTGGTGTGATGTCTAGATAACTACGAGATTTCTCAATGAAAAGGAGTGTCTTCAGCAAGAGGTCTCACCGACCAATCAAGGTCTCCTTGACTGAAATGAGTTCATCACCAAAATAGGGCGGCTTTGCTATGAGGTCCTGCCAACCTGATAAGGTCTCCCTGACATGCTTTCTCCCTTTGGTGTAGTGGAATGCACTCGATGAAAGGTCTTGCCGACCCAGAGATGTCTCAGTGATAGGGCGTGAGTTCAGGGTGAGGTCTTCCCAACATGAAGGAGTCTCCCTGAGATGGGTGTGCTCACCAAAGGAAGAGAGGCTCAATGTGAGGTCTTGCTGATAGCGATGGATTTGCAAATAGAAAAGGGATATCGGTGTGACCAATGGGAACTCACTGTGACTTCTGACCGATAACGACTGTCTTGCCAATAGTTTTTGTGGTATCGATATGACTTGTGTAGCTTGACATGAGGTCTTTTCGACCATCTTATGCTATGCCAATGGCTGCTATGAGGTATAGTCACATTCCATTCGAATGACCTTTGACTGCCTGGGAATCTTGCGTGGCCTATGTTCCACCAATCAAAAGAAGCTAAAGGGGAGAACCATTGGTCGTTTGATCGGTTGACTACCCCTGTGAAGGAGATCAACAAGATTAAAGTGACATGAGACTGGAAGCAATGGAACATCTCAGTGAACACTATTGTGGAGATCTAATAACAAGAATCCAGTGCTGCTTCCAAGGGATGGTCAATGTGCAGAGAGGTCTAGAGTAGGAAGAAGGCCAAAAGAAAGAAACAACCACAAGTCTCAGGAATAGCTAGGGTCTACTGGAAAAAAGGAAGATCATTATTAATGGTAATACTTTGGAGCATTCAAGGTAGTTGTGCAAGGGAGTTCGAAGATGGACACAGAGGCATGAAGTTAATGTTGTATTTGTAAAAGATCTGAAGGCTTCTCTTGAAGGCGATTCTTCACCAACAGGGACAGCAGGGATACATATTTAATGTAGAATCAACTTTATCCAAAAGATCTAAGGGTCGACCCTCCTGCAACCAATAGATATATTTTTTTTAAAAAACCCTAAAGATAGGGGTGCCAACACATTCTTTTGGGCACGTCCTATATATATGGAATTTTTTCCTTTTTGTAAGGGTGGTCAGAGAAATAGAGATAGATATTTTAAGGACAGTATTAATCTTCTTAGTAGTAGAGAAAAGCTTAAGAATACTAATAGAATAGGAGTTAGATTTAGCATAGACAGTAATGTATACTTCTAATTTTCTTAGTATAGATGGAAACAATCTGAAGACATAGGTTTTCTGTACACTGGTGATTGTACTAGATTTTTAAATGTTGCTTATCTATTGCACTAATAGTAGAAGCAACCAGATATAAAATATATTTCATATTGTGTTCCAAAACGGTGTTCATCTTGGGTTAATCATTTGATTTGAAAATATTTCAAGGAATGAATTTTTGTTTTATGTTTTGTTTAAATAGTGATTTACAATCTGTTATTAAAATTAGCACTGTGAATGAATGAAGTTGTGTGTCAATCACAAGTTTATTTTGTTCTCTAGTTTCAGTTAGCAATTCCTTGAAAGGTAACAAGTCTGGTTAAGTTGGATGAATTATTATTCTTTTCAGTTCCAAGATTTGATCTATCTTTTTCTATTTCTTTAAAACCCCAGTTAAAATAGGTTTGAATTTATGCTTGATCTTAGAACAATCCAGAAGCTCAACACCAGCAGGCCCCTTGAACATTACTATTCACATCAACCATTGAGTAAAGTTAGCACAGTCGAGAACCGATTACAAATACCTTGGGAGCTAAGATATCCATGTGATCATCTTTCTCTTTCAGGAGAGCAGGATAGTAATATTTTGTTTAAATATTGCTGTGCAATTTGGACAATCAACAAGACCTATCTCATTCTATGCCATAGCTTTGAAACTTTTGAACTTCTCTAATGCTTCACATTTTTCTCTTAAGAAAGCAACCCATATCATCCCAGAGTAATCATCAATAAGTAGCATAAAGTACCTTTCTCATTGTAAACATCTAGTTTTGGAGGGACCACACAGATCAATATGTACCAGATCCAGTACACCATTAGAATGATGTTGTTTGCTCTGAAAACAAACTCTAGTCTATTTTCCCATCTGACATTCCTTGCATATTGTGTTAGTAGGCTTCACTAGCTTAGGTAGATCTCTTACTGCTTGGGTGGAGCTTACCTTGAAAATGTTATCAAAATTCACATGTAACAACCTTTTATGCCATAACTAGTTTACATCCATTTAAGAAATTAAACAACTTACATCAACAGTCGGGTGAAAAATATTACCTTTTGTTTTTGTGCCTGAAGCAATTTCATTTCTAGAACTTCTAAGTATCCTGCATCTTCCATCTTTGAACTATAGATTGTAACCCTTATCCACCATCTTTCCAACAAT
This sequence comes from Sequoia sempervirens, assembly GCA_007258455.2. Taxonomy (NCBI): domain Eukaryota; kingdom Viridiplantae; phylum Streptophyta; class Pinopsida; order Cupressales; family Cupressaceae; genus Sequoia; species Sequoia sempervirens. The sequence goes on along the minus strand of VDFB02271358.1, from coordinate 1,051,519,946 downwards.
CAACAAGTTATGCTTCAAACCTTCAACATAAAGAACAACATTAGTGTTATGTTTGTTAGCAAGACAAATAGATCCTCTTCCACAAATCACACCAGCATTGTTATCTCTAAATCTTACAACTCCACCGTCATACTTCTTTAGAATTACAAATTTTCTTTTGTCACCAGTCATATGATGTGACCATCCACTATCAATAATCCACTCATCCTTTTCTTCAATTCAGGAAATAAATGATTTCTCAACTTTATCAGATTTAGTAGCCACCAGACCATTTTCCTTGATAGCAATGAAAGCCCATTCATCTTCATTTCCATTGTCTTTATCAGATTCTTCATTAATCACATCTTCTTCATCATAATAACATTTATTTTGAAATCTAGATTTTTAAGGTTTAGACCTAGGAAATATTTTAGGACATCTTGATGCAAAATGACCTATTTTACTGTAGGAGAAAAATTTAATAGGAAACTTTCCTTTATACTTACCTTGTCCTCTTCCTTCTTTCTTCACAATCAGTGCTTCCAACTCTTCTACCTCTCTTTCTTCATCTTCAAGTTGTTTCATCCCTTCCTCATATTTGAATGTCTTTCTAGAAATTTCTCTTGGATCATATCTTTGCTTGTTTCTATTGGATATTGAAGCCTTAAATGCAGATTCAATCTTAGGGGCAGAATCACCAAATTTACTCAATTCAAAAGTAGCAAATTTACTAATCAGCATATCTCTTGTCACATTTGTTACTGATCTAAGCTCTTCAATAACATGAGCCTTTGATTTTTATGAGGGAGGAAATGATATGAACACCTTAGCTACAATTTTCTATTCATCTAGGGTACCACCGACACATCTAATACCCATTGCAAGTTCATTTAATTTTTGCATAAAAGAAGAAATATTTTCATCTTCACCCATCTTCATATTTTCATACTTTCCTTTCAAACTTGTTAGCTTAGAAACCTTCACAAGTGCATCTCCTTCATACAAAGTGTCAAGCTTCTTCTAGATCTCATGAGTTGTCTTCAGATCCATCACATTTGTCATTTCTAAATATTTCAAAGCACTCGACATAGCTTCAATAGCTCTAATGTTAGTCTTAGCCTCATTAACCTCATCAGGAGTGGAAGGACCATTCTGAGGAATACCAAACCTATTCTTTGTAATCTTCCAAAAGGGTTCACCAATACACTTGAAATGATAGTTCGTTCTTCTTTCCATAGAAGGTAGTTTTTTCCATCAAATCTAGGACTATCCTTCTTGTATGATTCCATCTCATATCAACTTAAGCTTTTAAACTTCTCTAGAGGAACCTTCTCTGATACTAATTTATGGAAAAAAAATGGTAGACAAATAAGAGCAGGGGTGAATTAGTTGTCACATAATATTAAACTTTTTCAACCTTAACTTAATCTCAGATCTAATGAATGAATAATAAACCATAAAAAATCAACACATCAGAAACATAGAGAACACCAAGATTTTATGTGGAAACCCTATTAGGGGAAAAACCATGATGGAGGTCAATCCACAATATTATACAACATTAAGAGTATAAGAAGAATCAATGGGAATGAACATGCATTCAAGCACATTACCTAGAGCTCACTGCACAATTACAAAGATGACTCACTATCCAAAGAAAGATTTAGATTAAAACCATCCATATTTGAACTGAGAAAATAGCATCTGCTAATGCCTAATTATAGTTCCAGTTAAGCACATAAACTCTTCTTCACTCTTCTTCACACTCTACTCTTCCTTCGAATGATCTGAACAATATTCGCACAAAGGGTTCACACACTTCACACTTCATTCACCGCATACACTTTGCATACTTCACACATACACACTTTACCAATAAGACAGGGTATGTGTAGGATCGTCATGGAAAAAACAAGCTCTTAAGTGGAGAAAAATCAAAGTTAGGAAACTTGACATAAAAATTTGAATAAGTTATCTATATTATTTCAAAAATATCTAAGAATAGAATTTATAGTAAATTGAATGTAGTTTCTAAACTACTAGGTTTATTTAAAAAAATAAAAAATCTATTTGGTGAAAATTTGAAATTTCAATGCAGTAGTACTTAAGTTTCAAGGAAAAAATAAGGTGTTTTTCTGACCACCCTAACCATAATAAAATGATAATATTTTTTTATAAGATTTTAGATATAAGTCAAGGACTCATATCCCAATGTGATGCATATTTTTTTGTAATTTTTTTCCAAGTAAATAATTAATTATAATTTTTTTATTACAACTTTTAAAAAATATAAAAAACTTGTATGTCTAACCACCTTAACTTGGTCAAAACTTCATGATTTTTTTTTTTTAATCCTATAGTATGTGAAGCATAGAATGTGACATATGTTTCAGATTTTAAAAATGTGATACCGTTTAAAAGCTATAGGTGTTATTCAACCAGCCTATCAATCAAGACTTTAGTTGTAATTAAAATAGAAAATGAATAATAATTATTTATTAAATTCAAAGTAAAGCATAATTTATATTGGTGGAAAGTTGAGAATCTCCTTTAAAAACCCTTTTTTGTTTCATCAATTTTGGGTAAAAAAATTTGTCAGCCACATACCCTACACATACCCATCATATCGCCACTTTTTGGCCCATCATGATTCTGCACATACCTGACAATCACTATTATATATCCACTACAAGAGGTTACATCAACAACTTTGTCAGCGAGAATAAAATATAAAACATATGCACAATGTCAGCCCAAATTTATAATTAAATTTACAATGTGAATCAACCATGGTCAACCACAACATAGTGAGGACCCAAAACAACAACTCCAACATAAAAACACTTCAATTAATTTCTCCTTGAAGAACCACAACATGCTTCAACACCTAGTCGGCCATGAACATACAAGAGAAAATTACAAATCACGAGCACCATGATTAATGTGGACCACCAACAAAGATAAAGAACACACTAGAAACATCCACAACCACCATGAAACACTAGAGAAACATCCATAGCAACTGAACTTCCAGAAATCACATGATCTTCACTTAGGAACACAAACTGAAGTAATAGAAAAAATGACACCAAACAAATCTTCATAACTAGAAAAAATCTTCACATGGATCTCTAAAACTTGATGTGGATAAACTAGACACACTTAGCAAGAAACCCTTTAAATTGAAACCTTAGATAAGCAACGTATGGATCACACCAACAGACTGATCTTCGCTTCTCCAGTGTCAACCTATAGCACTTCATATTATAATTTTCTCAATATCCTTAGAATATACAACTTCTAATGCAACAATGCTAAAAGTGTTGACATCAAGGATAGCCACGTATTAGAAACACAACCACAACATCCAACAACCATATGCAACATACCTAATGGCCAAGTCAACAAGTGTATCAATCAACAATGCTCTAAGATCTCTATCGATTCTAGTTAGCTCTTCCACATCTTTATACTTCATAGTTTTCTTTTTAGGGAGTTCTCCAACACTGCATAAACCAATGATTGCTTTGATAACTTCCTTTGAGATCAAATACGGTTTTTCCAAAACAATGCTTCTATCCTCAACATGATTCAACAAGAAAAAAATAACCTCTTTATCTATAATCGATGATAATTCACTCCATAAATCCATCCCTAGGGTTTTTATATTTTGCAATTTGACTTCGCTCAACCCTAGTCCAATTCCTTTCATCTTCCTATGATCGTATTCTTCTACTTTGACCATTTTCAGCTTCGGAGAGGTAACTCCACACAAACCACTATCCATTGCTATGCTTCTCTTGAAATTCAATGAAACCTTTTTTGATCTTCTTTTCTTTTGCAATCAGAGAGAAAGGGTTCTAGATTACCTGAATCAAACTTCAAATTCCCTTTTGAAAGACTTTGAGCACACCTCAAGATTTCTTCAAAGCACCTTTCAAAGACTTCAGATGCATAATTAACCAAAAATATCATAAAATTTTACTTAACCTCTGTCGAGCTTTCCCTAAGTGTATTAAATGTGACAAACACAAAAAGATGATAAACTTCACTTAGCACAGAAAAACCTAATTTTGTCTACAAATCCTTATGCCAACATATTATTCTCTTGTTCCTTTTCCAAAACCTTTGAATAATCATTCTTCTTATTCCAACCACGTGCCAACCTCTGACACGCCATTCTTCTAGGGAGTTTTTATGATCTTCTGATAATGCTCCCCCTAAGACCATGCTAGGTCTAAATTTTAAATAAGTCATTTGTACCAGATGAGGGTACAAACACATTAGGAGTCTCTAATTTTTATTCTTCTTCTTTCTTATTCCATACCTTATCCATTTCTTGCTTCATCTCTTCTTTATCAATCTTCTTTACCGGATCACTCTTCTCTACCAAAGCAAACTACTATCCATTCTTACTTCTACAAAACTTTGAGATTTGTCTAGGTTTATTATAGTTATAGTAGACAACACCTTTATGATTAGTTTGATCTCCAATATCTCTCAACGTACACTAATTTCCCTTGTGTCCAAATTTGTTACAAAAATAATAGTATCCATTAAAGGGTTGATTCATCTTGCCTTCATGAAATCTGTTCATCATCATCCTGCTAACCATCCTTACTTGAGATCTACATTTTGTAGCCTTGTTTCCAAACTTCCCAAATTCAAAAAATTTTATGGAAAAAGAACCAGAAAACTGGTTCATCCTACTCCTACATTTAGTTTCTCTATGACCCTATTGTTACAAGAAAATCAAACACCATCAAAAGAGGGATACCTTTGTGCATTAGGCTGACTCACAGGATGTCTTCTTGCAAAATTTCTTCTCTGCTTCCTCTGCCTTGATTCTTCTTCACATCTTTAGATCTTTCATTGTTGTCAACTCCTAAGCCACCTTTATCTTTACTTGTTTTTTGTTCTACAAGCAATTCTTCAAGTTTATCAGAGCTAGATCTAAAATTGTTCTCATAAATCTTTTTCCTTCTCCAGTTCAATCCTTAGATTCACCACTTCCTATTCAAGTCTAGTGCATTCATCAGCTTTATTTTGTACCAATTTTTTCAAACATTCTTCAATCGTCTTCTTCTCTTCTACCGATACCTTCAGTCCAATTATCTCTTGTTTTAGTTGTTCACTTACTTCTTAGTGTCTTTCCTTAAATTTATTCAATTGTTCCTTCAACTTTCAAACAAATTCATTTGCTTCATCAAGATTCTCTTTTAGATCCATTTTTTCTCTTTCCACTTTATCAATATCTTCAAGAGTAGTCTAGAGATCTCCTTTATAATCCATCTAATCAACCTTCAGGATCCTTCTCAAGTAGTTAAGATCTTCACCAAGGAACCACAAGCTCTATTACCAATTGTTAAACAGGTGCATGGAAACTGAGAGGGGGGTGAATCAGTTGTCACACAAATCTATACATAAAAACTTTATCACTCATCAATTCTTCAACCACACTATTCTGTTATTAAACATGAGCATGAAACATAAATAACAGAAAGTAAATCATCACAATGAACACCAGATTTTTATGTGGAAAACCCAATAAGGGAAAAACCACAGTGAGGGTTAACTCACAATATAAAGATTATAAAAAGGATCACTTCCAACGATTCACTTCAGAAAAGAGGACTCACTGTCCAAGTATAAAGGCTCACTTCCTACAAAAAGGACTCACAATCCAATAGGGAGGTTCACTACCTACAAAATATTATACGAAAATTGAGTAAGGCTTTACATCCCAAAATGAACTGAAAGATGCACCTATCATGTGTTGATACAGTTCTGGTGATGCTCGGTATTCAGACTTTACACCCTTCATTCTTCACTCATCCACTGTTGTATTTCTTATCACACTTTCACATTCATTACTCACTCACACACACACCATTTTTCACACAACTTTCATACATTCATCCTGCAATTCATTCATCCATGTATATACTAAAAATAGTTTGACATACATGCATATATATATATATATATATATATATATATATATATATATATATATATATATATCGGATCACCATCGTTAGCATCAATTAGGTCGGCCTAATTAGATGTAATTTATTATAAAACATATCAACTGTCGGCTCCACAACATATTTTCAAAAATTAATTTGACCATTAGCATGGTACAATATGTCAGCCCATACCACAAAATAGATCACACTTAATATTTTCATATCATATCAAAATTATCTTAACAAGTCAGCTAGGAATAGTCTTCAACACAAAAAGTAAACATTATTTTGATTGCCACAATGTGGTATGAGCACCAAAGCACATAATATTCTAAATCTCCATGCCTTTACCATCCATAATTAGTTTCCCAAAAATGCAATCAACAATTTTTAACGAAGAAGAAATGTGGAGTAGAATACCAGAGGGATAACCAAAAATACCAGATCAGCCATCAGAGGAGATAAGATAGTCATACACACCAGTTTAGAGTACTGGACCAAACTACCAACATGGTGACATCAATGACAACAAATAGATAACCTACTCATTTTTCCAACAAGATCCAAATTTTAAATGTGTGGGTAATTTTAGACAACTAATGTCACTAGAATTCTTTTGATTCTCAAGATCGTCGGGAGGCACAAGAGAAGTTCATATGCATTCAAATGACACAAGTTGCAAAAAATCATAGAACAATGAAAGAACAAATTCTTTTTAAACCCAAAGTAAAGATGAATTATTTTTAAAGAACCAAGCTTAATGTGAGTTTGTATTGCTCAATTTTATCCCAAAATTAAAGTCTATTAAGTTCCTAATGCTTAATTTTAATCCAGCATTGACGAGGATTGTGTTTTATTGTTAATTTTAAGCTAAAAAATAATTTTAGTTGGTCCTAAAACAGAAATGAAAAGGAGAATTGGAAAGCCTAAGCTATTACAAAGAGCATTAAAATATGATTTTAGGTCTCCAAATAATTTTTCTTCCTTTCCTACAAAGGAAACGCTAGATAACGAATGTGACGCTTTGCAACTGGCAAACGTGATGTTGAAAATGAAGGTGATGCTTTGTTGAAAAGAAAAGGCGATGCTCTTCAAAGGAAATAGAGTGCATATGCAACACAAAATCAAAGGAAACACTATGTCAGAAGTAGAACTTAGACAAAAGACATAATAGATAGAGGCGACGCTATAACAAATGTGGCATGACATCAACGAGCAAAGGCAGTGCGACGTGGTGAATGCAACGTTGTATGCAAATGTGATACTCTGCAAGAAAGAGAATACGATGTTGTGTGCAAAGGAAATGTTGTATCTTTCAAACACGAGATCACTCCCCTGTGTTTGAAAAAAATAGAATTCTCAAGAAAAATTGGTCAAAATAAAATGGTTAGCCCTCCTAGTGCCAAAATGTGAGTGTCTAATCTACAATTAAATAACAAGAGACAACAAACAAATGTTATTCATGTTAGAAAACCAAACAAAACACTCCTTATGAGATTCTCAATCAACAAAGACAAGAAAACATGAAATAAACAACACCAAAGCATGCAAACTCATCTAAATCAATCAAACCTTTATCCCATAGGGGGGTTGTTGTTTCTTTGATGTGGAAAGAAGCCCTTTCCCAATCCCAATTATAAGCTTCAATGTCATGCATGATTATAAGTATGAAATTTATGTTAAGTGATGAAAATAAGCTCCAAAGTGACAAAAATGGTGATTTCTAACAATGAAAATGGCTATAGTGATATTGACTCAGGTTGTGGATCCATATTGTGAAGAGAATGCTTCTATTTATAGAACTCAAGGGTTGAGGAATGAGAGAAATTGGTGAATGTGGGATAAAATGGGAGCCAATAGGAATGTGACACTTGTCATAATTCTATTGGGTGAGAGTGGAGCACATTTTTGGAAATGTGTTGAGGAAAGGAGGATGTAAGAGGAATTAATAAGAATAGTTGAGGATTTGAAAGGCTGTAAGAAGAATTTGCTGAATGTGGTTGGAGATGTGAGAGGATGTAAGAGAAGTTATTGAAAATGTAAGAGAATTTATTGAGGATGTGATAGGTTTTTGAAACCTTTGGAGGGAAATTGAATGAGGAGGTGTTTGGGAGGAATATTCCTTGGAATATGTCTTTGTGAGAATAAATAGAGGAATTAGATAATTAATAGAAATGAATTTCATGTGCAACCTGGTTAGTTGACCATGGGTTGATTTAACTCTTGAGGAGTTAAAATTTGGAGGATTTATTAATGATGATTAGAAAGTGATTTAGGGTTAATTAATTTAGAATTAATTAATTGAAATGGATTAGGGGATTGTGAAATTTGATTTGATTGATTTAATCAAATGAGAGGACTTAGGGAGATTTAATTAAATGACTTGATTTAATTAAATATGATGAACATTAGTTAGACGAAGGGTGAATTAATCTAATAAAATTAATTATTTGATTAATAGTTGAATTTGGTAATTTAATTAAAAATAATGTTGATTATTTAATTAATTGGTTAGTTCGAGGTGATTTAGGAAGAAATGGTGTTAGTTAATTAGAATCAAATGTATAGTACCAATCAGGAATTTTTGAGTGTCTATAGTTATCCTTTGAAAGAAATAGAGAAGACCTCACTTAACATTATTATCATCACACAAAACACTTACAATTTGAATTCGATATATTTTACACCTTCCTTTAAAGAAGAGAAAAAAATCTTGCAATCTAAAGAGTTATGTGCAAGTATGACACCTTGTGCTAAGCAAGATATATCTTTGTCACAAAATAAAGCAATATCTACTATTGATCAATAGGGTGTCTTGTTGAGAATCCTCCAAGATCATATGATATCCCTCCCTCCAAGAACACAAAAAACATTTTACTACAAGAATTCATTTTGTGCATATCATAGAGTTCATGGTCATGCTACTAATGAATGTAAGGCCTTAAGTGATAAAATTCAACATCTTAAGGAGTGTGGTGCTCTTCCTTGTGTTGAAGCACCTAATTCATCTAATTGATACTAATTTTCACTCTAGAATGCATCTCATCAATAATTTAGGCTCATCCTTGTCCTGCACTAAGTGGGGGAAAGGGGTTAGGTAGCCTTCTTCTCGTATGTCACTTGTCGTTGTCTCTTTTTGGATAGTTGACCACCTTCCATGTATATGTAAGAGCAAGCTTGGGATGTGGATGGCATGCATTAAGTTGGCTCACATGTGATGTACTGAGTTATACATTTTTGGGGCAACCCCTTCCCTTATTCATGAAATAGCTTATTGGAAATATATGACTTGGCATAAGGCTATCCAAGTAAGCTCTCACATGTCTTCTTCTACTTTAAATCAATTACTCATAGAAATGATGCTAGGAACCACTTTAAAGTTGGGGCATACATCAACACTCATATTTCATTGTGTGGTTTTCTTTCTTCCTACAATGTGTTCCTTTCTTGGTGGTGTCATTGGGTTTGATTTCCTTTGAGAGCGTGATATTTATTTGACTTGTCCTCTCTTGGAAACATTAAGTATAATGTTCCCTAAGATTAGACCTTGTATTTGTACTCTCTTGAAGACATTAAGCACAATCTTCTCTAAGATGAGACCTTGCACGAACTAAGTGAAATCCCTTTGAACATCCCTCTTTCTTGTTGTGTTATATTTTTGTACCTTATTAAAGTCATGGAGGTATGGCTTTGATATGGTTCCTTGGGGCTCACATAGTGGTAAAATAGCTTCACTAGCCCTTGTGAGCATGCATTTTCTTTTTTTCCTTATCACATTCATCAGGGTATGAATTTGATACGGATCTCTTGGGGCTCACCTAGTGGATAACTAGCTTCACTAGCCCTTGTGAGCATGCATTATGTTTGCATAGTGGATAACAAATTCCAATTGTAAACCTATTTTGGAAAAACATCCTACACCTATTCCACAACACGTTGGATGGCCATTCAAAGCTTGATCCGTTGCCTTTTTTTTTTTTCCTTTTTCTATCTTTGATGGTGTATGTTGGTGATTTGGTTATGGCTTCATATATCATACGGAAGTGTGTTCCTTTGTGACTATGTTACTTTGTCATATGATCTTGATCCTAGGGGCTTGGCCACCCTCTTGGTTATTGTCATCATATATTACTAGCATTCATACATTTGAACCCCTCTTGATTGCGTGGTCAAATACATTAGTGTGAGTTTGAAGCATGTTCATCCTCTCACTAAAGTGGGGGCTCAATCTAGTGTAGGAAAATGCATACCCTTGCATTTTTGCACTTGTTTGGTCCTACCTTGCTTTGTTTATCCTTATTTATTTCTTAATTGGTCTTATTTTGCATCCACAAGCCTAATAAATTATATCTTTTCATGGCTAATCTTGAACAACATCAAAGGGTAAATGATTTAATTTAATGATTATGGTTGTGTGTCCTTTATTTTTGGACTAGGACTAATAAGACACCTCAGGCGTCTTTGTACCGCAAAGGTCTTGGGACCCTAATTTCAAAGGCACCTTAAATGGGCCCCTCTTTGGAGTTGGTTCCCCGAGTTTCAAGCCTCAAGACTAAGATGCCACCTAGGGCTCTTAGTCCCCCTCAAGTTATTTTTAGGATTTAATCTCAAATCTTGGTGGGATTTCACCTCCTTTAATTAATGAATTTATATGTCAACTTGTTGTGGTGTAATTTTAGGATATTAAGCATGGATAAGTATAAAGACAAGGTTCTTTCACTCATTTTATCATCCAAGAACTAAGCATTCAAGAGCAATTCATTAAGCATTTGGAGCCACCATCAAGATTCAAGCATCATGTCTATTAGAGAAAAGAACCCAAGAAAATCAATTGTAGCATAAACCTTCACGAGATTGAGAGGAGTACTATACTACATCACTAGAAGAGAGAGAATGAAAATGAGATATATTACACAATATACAGTGGTGCCTTATAAAGGCAAGAAAAACAATAATAGGTGGCAAAACTACCCACATAGGAAAAAAACACCTAGGGATTATTTACCCTAATAAAACTTAAATACACTAACACCCCCCCTTAAGTGAAAACTTAAGGAGAATGAAGATGTAAAAATGCAAAAAAGCAATATGGGTCCTAGTTACACAACCATGTTAGGTGCCCATTTACAATCCAATCTCTCACAACCAGAGAAAATGAGAAAAACCTTGTGGGAAAAAACCCCTCCAAAAGAGAGAAAACAAAAATGATGCAAGGATGGAGGACTCAATCACAACCCCCAAAGACTACATACAACATGTATATACAATCAACAGCCCCACCATAAGAGGGAAAGGGAGAGACTATATAGCCCCCACAATGTGTAGTTGTAGTGTAGTAAAATACATACCCTTGTATTTTCACATGTGTTTGGGCCCACCTTGCTTTATTTATGCTTTTTCATGGCTTAATTCATCTTATTTTGCATTCACAAGCCCTATGAATTATATTTTTTATGGAAAAACCTGAAAAACATCAAAAGATAAATGATCATTTAATTATTCTATCTGTGTGTCCCTAATTTCTAGACTAGGACTAAAATTCCACCTAGGGCGTCTTTGTCCTCCATGGGTCTTGGGATGGGCTAATTTTTAATGTACTTCAAAAGGTCCCTTTTTGGAGTTTGTGCCCTGAGATTTGAGCCTTGGGACTAAAATGCCACCTAGGGAATCTTAGTCCTCCTTGGCTTATTTTTGGGATTTAATTTCAAATTCTAGCAGGATTTAGCCTCCTTTATTTAATTAATTCATATGTCAGCTTGGTGTGATGTAATTTTGGGATATTAAGCATGAATAAGTATAAATACAAGGTTTCTCCACTCATTTTAAAAAAAGAATTCAAGTATTCATTCCTAAGGCAAGTTTATGTATTCAAGAGTAATTCATCAAGCATTTGGAGCCATCATCAAGATTCAAGCTTCATGTCAAGTGTTTAGTGCATCCATTCATGTTGTTGAGCCAAGATTGTGGATGTAGCATTGAAGATCTATATGCATCCATTGTTCACATTATATTCCAAGATCCAAGATCTATATTCTTCATGGCCACTATATGGTAGATTTTAGATTTGATTCACAAGACATCATATAAGCTGATATAATTTATATATTTCATGTTTCATGTTTCATTTCATCATTTGGTTTAATTACCTACAAGGGGTTTGACCAAGGCAAACCCCCATTCACTAACAATCAACAAGCTTTTCTCCTCTTGCATGTTTATGATTATAGATCTAGGTTGAAGACTTGAAGATCATTTGGAGTGCAAAGTTGTCAAAGTTGCAAAGTTGCATTACAAAGTTGTCATCTTCACGAAAAATCATCTATAGGCCAAATCTAGAAGTTTCAGAACTTGAGATCGGAAGAGAAGCTAGTGCAGACCTTGGAGGTCAAGATCACATTCAAATTTTTCAAAAATTTAGAATGGTACTAATATTCCACCTAGGGCATCTTAGTCCTCCCTGGCATATTTTTTAGAAATTTCTTCAGATCTGATTCTGACATCTAAAAACTTCGCATTTGCCCCAAAAAATAGCAGCGAGACTAATATACCATCTTGGGAATCTTAGTCCTCCATTGCACTTTTCAAAAGCTTCTTTTCATTTCTAGAATCCTTGTTACATCTCAAGACTTCCTAGGTACACATACCCTAACTTAGTGTATCTTAATTTCATCATTTGCACTCATTATTTGGCTTACATTACTAGGTTTTGTAGGTTGAATGCTTATTTGTCTTTTCCAAGAATTTGTTTGGTGTTGAACCCCTTAAAGCCTAAAAGAACCCCTCCTAGGTCTTCCTTATTGAAAATTGACTCAACTTGTGAGGTTGCTAGTCAATCCAATTTGGGATTCCTAGGACATTATTGAATGATAATAGGAGAATAGTGGTGTTCTATGACCTAGGTTATAAGGAATCTCCATTTTCCTATTATTCAGTAATCACCTACAAAAATGGTAAGTTCCTAAAGACAAAACATAATCCAATTTCAAAAAATAACTTGTCTCCCTTTTGGAAGAAATAAAACCAAATACAAATGCAGGAATGCTTCCCACTCTAGATAGGAATTGAAAGAAATATGCATGAAGATGAATGATGATATCTTTGAAATTTTCTCATGTGTCACCAAAACCTTGGAAGATGATTCCACAAACCAATCAAGAACATACCTAATCACAATAGAAGGTGAAAAACAAGGTACCACTGGAAATTGATTCTAAACATTCCCCAAAGATTGAGATGGAGTGACAACAGTTGTACCAAAACTATCATCAAATAGGAGGGATATACCCTCAAATTTGTGTTCCAAGTAAAAAATGTGGGATTCCATGAACAGTGAACCAATGTCTAACAAATAAGAATCCCAATCAAGAAATGATAATCTTGTTGTAATGAATCACTTGATGTGCTCAATGAATCATTAACACAAAATGAATGGTCCTGTTGAACAAGAATGATATGAGCCTCAATCAATGACTCTGCACAATGAATCACTTAAGGTAAAGGTACATCAATTGTATCTGATGGAGAAGAAAGAGCATCTGAAGAACCCTCGTCATCCTCATCTGAAGATGCAAAGTATTCCAACACTTCAAACTTCTACATAGTAGCATGATCATAGGGTATCCTGTCTAAAAAATGAAGAGGCACAAGACAATGTAAAACAAGATCATCTCGGAATAGCTCAGTATCAAGATCTCCATGTATTTCCCAAATTTTAGTCCAAAGAATATATGGACACTTAAAATTATCAATAGCATCCAAAGTGGCATCATTAGTATGCATTGAAATAACTCCTAGGACATGATCCATTTTGCAATTCCATGCAACTTTCTTACAATCAGTACTAGGAAGGGGAACAAGATAATATAAATGTGACAAAAAATGAAGCCATTTGAGATGTTTTATGATACCATCTGTATAAGAGTGAATTTGCACCCTATGTGAATATCCCCTTTTTTCCTTTATCCACCTTAGAGAACCAAGTTTGGAGGCTTAATTCCACCTAAGCTTGTTGCTTGCATCCCACTTGGCACCTATTTTGACTGTCAGTGGAGGCATTTCTATCGAGGGCACCTGCGCGATGCTCTTACGTCCTTGGTAGATTCTTGCGGCTGAACCTATAGAGGTGTTACACTTCTCATTAGGAGTCAAGTTGTAATGCCCCCTTTGGCCAACCGACCTGAATATGGTCATTTCTCTTCATATCTTCTTCAAATTCATCCCTTCAATAAGTATTTTGAGCTCTTCACATCCTTTGACATCTTCTAAGAACTTCACTTACTCTCAAGCATTCAAGCAACATTTCAAGCATTCCATAGCAGCCAAAGCAACACTCCATCACATTGGTAGAGCAAGTTTGGGACCACACCATTGTAGGAGAGGCTCGAGTACTCTCATATTCTCCTCCAAGTAGCCTTGAGTGCTCTTGGTGGAGCAGGTAAGCTTCCCTCTCCTCTCCTCTATCACTTGGTTGAGTAGCATAACATTGTTTTGTAGTTCTTCTTTTCTCTTTACTACATTATTCCCTTTATCTTGTTCCATTAGTTTTTCATGGAGGTGGGAACACCTAAATGGGGGTATGACTAAGGAAGACTTTTAAACAACCACCCAAAATTCTCCCCTCTTTTTTTGTGTAGGAGTACATGCTCTTTGAGGGATCAGATGGTGAATGAATTCCTTGGTCAGATCCTCCTTACTCTCTTCAATCTTGTCTATTTTCTTTATAATATTAGAGAGTATTTCATTTACTTAATCACATCATTCTAGCCCTTTAGTTAATTAGTTGGTCCATTAGCTAGTTTTTATTGGTTTGGCCTTGTCTTCATTGTTGTCTGGTTGTACAGACACTAGTGCACTTTGGAGATTCCAGCGTGCCATGTTGATGTCTAGAAACTAGGGTTTCATCCTCAGACATAGACCTTCCTGAGGCATAGTGTTAAACCTAAAAATTGGCTTGCTTAGCCCCTTCCTATGTTTTAGGTCTATAGAGTGATTGAGAGGCCTCATGTTCCTCGTTACACTTGCCTCACATTTCCTAACATTTCACTTAACTAAGGTAAGTTAGGGCAGCCTCTCGCATCTTGACTCTCTATGACTTGTGGTCTTGCACATGATGGTCCCCCTCTCTTACATTTTTGGTGAACTCGATGTGAAATAACGTTCATTCATCCATTGATGTTGAGATCTCTCTCGAGTACTTTATGACTATTGTGTTCCTAAGTGTGGTGAAGGTTTATGAGCTTCACAACCCAATCCACAACTTCCAAGTATATCGTTAGGATAAGTATATGTACAACACTTCCTGATGGAAAGGATGAAGATCTCGATTGGTCTCTCTACGGGCCTTTTCTCCCTCCTGCTATTAGTTTGGATATGTAGGAGAAATTGTTAAGGAACAAGATGGGATTCTCTGACGAAACCAATCACGTTCCCACTCCCCCTATGTCTCTTATGCCATCATCAATGGATGAGCATGAGGCCATTCAAATTCCTATGGAATACATTGCCACCCTTACTAAGGGGATGGGAAACTTAGAAAAGTACTTGGAAAGAAACACAAAGATGGTTAGAGCCACTCAGATTGTTAGTGAATTAAAACATATGATGAGTAAAGATCAAATGGGCATTGAACTCTTGACTAGCCTCCTTGGTCTCGTTGAAGCATGTGCTCCTTTGAACAACCCTAGGTTTGTACAAGGAGTCACTTTTGAAGAACTAGAAGGTCAGGAGTATCAATGCCTCCCACATCCATCTATATGGCTGATTCCTTCTATCAGTATCCCTTCCATCTCTGAAAAACCCAAAACTATCAAATTTAACAAGGTCCCCTTGGGCTTTAGCTTCACCCCTCCTATCACCTCTAGTGGCGGAGGATTTGGAAGGATGAGTGGTGGGGGTTTTGGTAGTGGTGGTGGATTTGATAGTGGAGGTGGTTTTGGTGGAGGTGGTTCTGATGGAGGTGGTTCTAATGGAGGTCACAATGGTGGTTCCAACAGAGGCCCTACTGGTGGTGGTAGCTCTGGCAATGGTTTTGGTGGAAGTCACACTGGTGGTGGCTCTGGAGGAGGCCTTGGTAGTGGTTCTGGAGGAGGTCCCTCTAGCCCTCTATCTTCTAATGAACACTCATTTCTCTCAAGGAGTGGAGATCCCTAAATTTGAGAATTACAATGGTAAGGGAGATCCATGGACACATGTGTCTACCTTTAACATCCTTTGCATTGACTTCTTCCATCATGATGCATTGATGGTTAAATGGTTTCTCCAATATCTCAAGGATATAGCATTGAAGTGGTACTGTTCTGTTCCTAAAAACTCTATTTTCTCATTCAATCAACTTGTAAACCAATTCCTCAAACAATTTCAAGAAAACATCAGGTCGAAGATGACCTTTTTAGATCTCATCTGATGTAAACAAGGAGATAATGAAAAGATCTCTAATTTCATAGCACGCTATCAAGTACTCCTTTCAAAAATATCATATCAGGTATTTGATTCTGACATGTAGAAGGTATTCATAGGGAACTTACAAAGGATTTGGCAAGAGAAGTTCACCCTTATGAAATACCCTTCTTTCGTGCACTTGTGTGTAGCCTTACGAGAATACCAACAAACGGTTGCTTAGTTCGAGGGATCCTCCTCGTACTCCCATTCTGAGGGGAAGTCCATCATATCAATCTCTGGCAAAGGTAAAACCATTGTGAATGTAGTAGCCACTGCTAACTATAATGGCCTCAAAAAAAGTAGAGGTTCACAAAGTTATCAAAATCTTATACTTCCATCTTACCGAAGCTATTCAAGGATAAGATCATAACTTTATCGACTCCTAATATTGTTAAAGAACCCTACCCTAATTGGTATGGCAGGAGCACCTATTGTCAGTACCATCATGTTAATGGGCATGATACCAAATGTTGTATGGATTTGTGTCATAAAATACAAGACAACATCGAGGATCATACCATTTGTCTCAATGGGAGTAAACCAAATGCTAACAAATCAGTGGCAAAATCTAATAGTGAGTTGTAGATATACATGAACCCTTTTTTGTCAAAATCTGCTAACATGATTGTTAATCCCACTAATTCTATTACTCAACCTAAGGCCTATGTCAATATGGTCATGGTAACTTCCACTGTTCCACCTACACCCAGTTCATCGGACATTACATTTACATAACAGGATTTACCCTTAAACAACAAACCCTCACCTCTCTACATTATTGCTCGTGTCAATGGTAACATTGTGATTGGAGTCTTGATAGACCCTATGAGCCACATGAATGTTATTACTGAGGAGACATTAGTATTAAATTCATTACAAAAGGACAACTATGGAGAAATGAAATCTACCATCCATACACATGATGGTATGTTCCTTAAACCTTATGGCTTGATCACTTTTTCCATCCTAGTTGGACCTTGGGCTATGGACGTAGTCTTCAATGTTATCCTAGAGTTGGATGTATTCAGGTTGAAGCTAGGCATACCCTGGCTTGCCTCCATGAATGGAATCACCTTTGTTACTCACAAGTGTTTAAAGTTCTCCCATGAAGGTGTTGTGCATGTAGTGCATGACACTAGATACTAGCCCTTGGTGTCCCATGGTGGATATTCATTACATCACTTTTGGCCCTCACCGATCAGTCTACTTCCTCTAAGAATAGACCTACTTTACAAGAATTATGTAAAGTATAAAATTGGGGGAAAAGGGGAGCCAAAGCTGACCCTTCCCATGACAAAACAACCAGTCACCTCCTCTTCCCGAGGGGAGAAGAGGAAGCCTGCATTGAATACTCTCCCTTCTCCAAAAGGGAAGGAGAAGTCCATGTTGGGTCCCTCTCCTTCCTGTAAGGGCAAAGAGAAGGTTGCCTCCTCCCAGTCTTCCTTATCCTCTCCCCCTTGTTGGGAAGAATATTGGATGAGCCAACCCAGTGGCTACCCACTGAGTCCAATGATTCCTCCTTGGCATAGACCCAAGCTCTAGATCACATACCTCCCTAATGAATACCCTAGACCATGGTATTATTTATACGACAGAA
The DNA here is from genome assembly GCA_007258455.2 of Sequoia sempervirens. Classification (NCBI taxonomy): domain Eukaryota; kingdom Viridiplantae; phylum Streptophyta; class Pinopsida; order Cupressales; family Cupressaceae; genus Sequoia; species Sequoia sempervirens. The sequence continues at coordinate 1,051,501,964 of VDFB02271358.1, read as the reverse complement.
ATAGAGAATTTGATTTGCAACCTCCTACTACTCCTATTCCCAAGGTAATGAGTGGAAAGAGGCCTGCTACCGAGGCTCTCAAGTCAACTCCTCCTATCGCTCCTCAATCCATTCCTCCTCCCATGCAGGAACCTATCCCTCTACTAGAAACAGATGTAGTGGACATACCTGTGGTTGAGCAAGAGCCTTCTATCCCTTCGCAAACCCGATTTCTAACTCCAAGAGTCGTAGAAACCACCTAACGCATTAACACAAGTGCCAACAAAATGCTCTCTTGGCTGAGAAGGCTGCCTCACAAAGAAAGGAGGAAGAAATGATCACCCCTACATCAGGACCTCCTAAAGTGTCTTCTTCCTCCCTTCCTTCTACCTCTCTTCAGTCTGGCTCCATACTACTTCTGGCTTCTATTGCGAGTATGAATGTGCCTAACCCTAAATTCATGCAAGTGTTCATTTCTCCTTTGATGGAGCCACCTTTGCTGATATCCATTTTGGATATCCAACCTTTCCTGAAGCCTGTGGATATGAATAATACTTTGGTTGTATCCACTATAGCTCTTTCCTCCTTTTCCTCTGCACCTCTAGATTTTTCCACGGAGAGTTCATCTCCTTCGACAAAAAAGGAGGTGGAGAGTAGTCCTTCTAGCAGTGAAGGATGTAAGAGGAATCTGCCTTCTTTGCACGGAGGCCCCGTGTTGACTTGTTCTATCCTAATAATAGAACCAGTCCCAGCTTCCCATGAGTTCATCACTGCTCCCAAGTCATTCGACAAGCTTAGTGGTGAATCTCAGGCACAACCTGTCCCATCCACTGAAGTTAAACATGATGATCTTGTTGGGTGCATTTTTAACTATGTGGATGAAGTCTCAGCCTTATAAACGATCTTCGCATAATCGATAACCTTAGCTCCACAAGAGCAATGAAGAAGACCTTCTGGGGGCTTCTTCCTTATCCCTTATTGCGATAGGGCCAAATGCTCCTCCTCTTCACATCCTACCATTGCAGGATCTTCCTCCTTCCCCTTATGAGGATTTAGATTGGGAATCGGATAACTGCTTGGCCAATCAATTTAGGAGAAGGCTCATTTTTTTGATCTTGTGTGTGTGTGCATGTTTTGTGATGTGTTCCCCCATACTCATGTTATGTGTGCTTGGATGACCCTCATCACCCCCATTGGTGCCTAGATATAGGCGTATTTTTTGTGTCGTAAACCTTCCTCTATTTGTATCATCATTCTTCCATGTTTGTGCTTGATTTTTGCTAAATTGGGGATGATGCAAAGCATTGGGAGCATTTAGGCTTCCCTTCCATGTTGACCCAATTTTTTTTCATTTTTACTTTGTCTTCTTGTGCATTCTTCCTTATCTAGTTGGGGATTGATAATCTTTCACCTTGCACCACGGTTGCCTATTATTTATATGAGCTCAGACATATTTGACCCCATTAAAACAGATCCCCCTATGTCCTTTATTTATGTTTTTCTCTCTTTCACTTTACCTTTACCTACTTCTCTTCTTTGCTCGAGTTGTCCCTCTCATGTGTGACAACACTTCTCCTTTAACACTTCGATTTTTAGAAAATTCATTCATTTCCAATGAATCCTTTCTTGAAAGTCTCCACACACTTTTCCTTAGAATCACATTCTCAACTTGGAACCCTAACAGAACATGTTTCCTTCATCATGGGTTCATAAAGAAAGGACTTGAGGACCTTACTCCGAATTGGGAACAACTTTAATCTTCCCCTCGCATGGGTGCATATCATTCCTTTTGAATTCCTTGATGACAAATCACTCTGAGAAAAGAAATACATTTGATTTTGAGTTGTGTGTCCCTTGAGTGGACCCCCCTTTTCTTCACGGTGGTTCCCAAGGGACCCTCCTTTGAAATTCCTTACTTTGAATGGATTCCTTCATGTATAGCTTAGGGGCAGCCTGACTAGACCTATTCCATTCCCCTTTTCCATGTCTAGCTTGGGGGAAGCCCAACTAGACCCATCTCACGTTCTTGCATCTAGCTTAGGGGTAGCCCGACTAGACCTTTCCTTTCAAATAGTGCATCCCTTGAGTGGATCCCTCTCCTTTTGAAGGATTCTTGAGGGACCTCTTTGAAAGACTTACAAATCATTGAAGGTCTATGTGATTGTCTGCTTACTTGCCTACTTGGCCACTTCTTGAATCTACAGAGTTCGCTTCCTTGGGGTTTCCTCCATGCTATATTTTTGGGGGGATTCCTTCCTTGCAAGTTTGTGGGGATTAAGGCGCTTCCTTCATGGGGCTTCCTTCATGTGAGCGATCATGGGGATTGCCTCCTTGTAGGTCTATGGGCCTATATGGTGCTTACTTCATAGGGCTTCCTTCATGCAAGACATCTTGGGGGTTGCCTCCTTACAGGTCCGCGGGCTCGTAAGATGCTTTGTTTTTCCAACTTCATAATTCTGAGTAGATATGAAGTCCTTTTCTTTCCTTACACCTTCAAGTTTTCCAGATCGCGATCTACTTCCTCAATGATTTAGGTATACATTTCTAAACTTTACCTCTTTCTTGATCTACTTTACCTAGCACTCACCAGTATTCATGCTCACTAAAGAATGAGGCAAATTGTATGAGTGAATTTGTACCCCATGTGTAGATCCCCTTTTTTTCCTTTATCGACCTTATAAAACCAAGTTTAGAGGCTTAATTCCACCTAAGCCCATTGCTTTCATCCCACTTGGTACCTATTTTGAGCATCGGTGGAGGTGTTCCTGTGGGGGACACCCCCGTGGCACGTAGACATCCATTGGTGCACTTACGTCCCTAGCAAATTCCTGTGGCTGAACCTGTTGAGGTGTTACACTTCTCATTGGGAGCCAAGTTGTAATGCCCCCTTTGGCCGACCGACCCGAATATCACTATTTCTCTTCATCTCTTCTTCAAATTCATCCCTTCAACAAGCATTTTGAGCTCATCACATCCACTAACATCTTCTAAGCACTTCAATCACTCTCAATCATTCAAGCAACATTTCAAGCATTCCATAGCGGCCAAAGCAACAATTTGTCACATTGGTAGAGCAAGTTTGGGACCACACAATTATAGCATAGGCTCTAGTACTCTCATATTCCCCCCTAAGCAGCCTTGAGTACTCTTGGTGGAGTTGATAGGCTTCCCTCTCTTCTTCTTTATAACTTGGTTGAGTAGCATAACATTGTTTTATAGTGATTCTTTTCTCTTTACTACATTATTTCCTTTATCTCATTCCATTGGATTTCTATGGAGGTGGGAACACCTAAATAGGGTTCTGACTGAGGTAGACCCCTATACAACCACCCAACATTCTCCTCTCTTTTTGTGTGTACGAGTACGTGCTCTTCGAGGGATCAATGAGTGAATGAATTCCTTGGTGAGATATTCCATACTCTCTTCACTCTTATCTATTTTCTTTATAATATTAGAGAGTATTTCATTCACTTAATCAAATCATTCTGGCCCTTTAGTTAATTAGCTGGGCTATTAGCTAGTTTTTATTGGTTTGACCTTGTCTTCATTGTTGTCTGGCTGTATGGACACCAACGCACTTTGGAGATGCTAGCGCACTATGTTGACATCCAGAGACTGCGCTTTCATCCTTGAATAGAGAGCTTCCTGAGGTGTAGTGTTAGACCTAAAAATTGGCTCACCTATCCCCTTCCTATTTTTTGGGTTTGCATAGTGACTAAGATGCCTCACGGTCCTCGTTACTCTCACCTCACATTTACTAACATTACACTTAGCTAAGGTAAGTTAGGGCAGCCTCTCACATCTTGACCTTCCATGACCTAGGGTCTTGTACATGGTGGTCCCCCTCTCTTACACCATCTCTCCATTGTTTATAATTTCCCTTTCTCAAGATTATCACAATAGGATGAAATGAAAACTCCCAAAAATACAAAGACAGTAACCTTCAATAACAATTAGAAACTCCCAAATACTACAAATTTAGCCTTCCAAAACTACTTCAGGAAGAAATAATGCAAAAAAGATGAACACCATGTTGTTGAGCTAACATTTGTGATGTCGGGTTTTAATTCAAGCAAGCAATTCAAGTCAAGATCTATCAAGCATTCCTTTGATTCAATATCTCAATTCAAGCTAGCCACTTTGAACACAAGTTTGTAGACTTCATGACAAGGTTTTGGTGAGTTGCAACATAGCATTTTGTTCATCCATCATTTCCCTTCATTATTTCATTTAATTCCAAGGTTTAATTACCAACCAGGGGTTTGACCAAGGCAAACCCCCATTTAATATCAACAATTTTTTCTTCTCTTGCATGTTTATATTTGCAGATTTAGGTTGAAGACCATTTGGAGTGTAATGTTGCAAATTTGCATTACAAAGTTTTCATATTCATGGAAAGTCACCTACAAGCCAAATATGGAAGTTTCAAGATCTGAGATATGAGAAGAAGTTGTAGACATTGAGCCTCAAGATCATCTTCCGAAATTTCTAAAATTCAAATCGGTACTAAGAAGGCAATAAGGGTGTCTTAGTCCTCATGGAGGTATTTTTCAGAGATTCCTTCAAATCTGGTTCTAACATTCGAAGATTCTATGTTTTCCTTAAAAAATAGTCATGGGAATAAGAAGACAGTAAGAGCATCTTAGTCCTCCTTAGAATAGTTTGGTAGCATTTTTGCATTTCCATAATCCTTATCACATTTCCAAACTTCCTAGGTATGTACATCCTAACTTGTTGTTACTTAATTTTATCATTTGCACTCATTATTTGGCTTGCATTACTAGGTTTTGTGAGTTGAATATCTAGTTTTCTTTTCCAATCTTTCACTTGGTGGTGAACCCTTCAAAGCCTAAGGAATCTTCCTAGGTCTCCCTTGTCAAGAATTGACTCACCTTTTGTGTTGATAGTCAATCCAATTTGGGATCCTAGGTTTCCTTGAATGAACCTTCCTCCCTATTGGGAAAATCTAGGATTAGGGATTTCTTTCTTGTATTGTGAGTCCCTTTTCCCCATTCAATTTTCCCAATGGTTCACATATATAGTAAGAACAAGGAGAATATTGTGGCTAATGCCCTATTGAGGTGGGATGAAGAAATAGAGTCACTAATGAATGTTGTTTCCATATCATGAGTGGATTGGGTAAATAAGGAAAGAGAAGAGTGAGAGAATGACTCAAATACTCATACTCTCATTGAGAATATCAAGCAGGATTAAAGTGTACAAAAGGTATATTAAATCTTTTATAGAAAATATCAAGTAGGATTCAAGTGTACAAAAGGGATGTTAAATCTTTTATAGAAAGATGAACGATATGTCATCAAAATAAAGGATACAAAACTATGAATCTAAGTCCTTTACAACCCTTATCTATCCCAAGTTATTGGTGGGACGAGGTTTCTATAGATTTCATCACAATTTTTCATAGATCTAAAGAAGAAAACACCATCATGGTTATTGTGGATTGTCACACCAAATGTACTCACTTTTGTGTTTTGGCACACCCACTAGTAGCAAGCATTGCAACAACAACCTTTATGAATACTATTAAAAAATACGTATGAATCCAAATTCTATAGTAAGTGATTGTGATCCTATATAAATAAAAGTAATTTTTAGATTAACTTATTTTCATGTTTGGGAACTCATTTGGCTTGTAGTTCATCATATCATCCCCAATCTAATGGATAAATGAAGGTAGTCAATAAAATTTTGGAAGTGTATTTTCCTACACTCAACCTTGGCAACCAAATATCACAAATTTTATGTGAATATTTACTATATCAAACATTGTAGGTCTAATAACAAGATTTTATTTGGCTGACGAGGTCATTTCTATAATCTCCTCCTCAATAAACCTTGGTGAAAACCAATAAAAAACCTTTATCCCATCCACTAGTATATTCTCAAATCTACAATAGCTAAAAATCTACAAACCCTAATCCCCAAATGTAGAACTCTCATAACTGAGAATAAAACACCTAATACCTTAAAATATATGAAATATCTCGATCATTTCTATGGATTCAAATTTGAAACAAATATACTCAAACAAGGGCTAAATAAAACTTGGGAACACTCATCTTTCTCAACTCCAACCATATCTCTAATGCCACTTATTATTAAAAACTACTAGGTTGGTCAAACCATTACCTAAATAATGTTATAAGAGAAAAACATACATGCAATATTATCAAGTAACCATAATTCAAATATCAAAGGCATAACACAAGAGTACATAAGATATTCCCGAGAAAAATCCTCATCAGGAAATAATTCAACCTCCAAATGTACCCTCACTCAATATATCATTTACCTTGATGAAAAAATTACAATAAAACTCTAAATAGTTCATGAGGAAAATATTTAGCCTCAAAATGTACCCATTCTTAATGTATAATTAAGCATTGAAAAAGTTACAACACACCTTTAGAATTTTCATGAACACCTTTGAAGCATCGATCTTCTCTAATACATATGAGCCATGTGTCCAATAAAAAGGGGTAAGCATGGAATCTCACATTATACAACATGCTTCACATATGTATTCTACAAGAGATGCAAATGAAAACCAACCCAAACCACTAGAGCTATGTTTAATTTTATAAGATCAAGATTATATAAAACCACTAAGTGGTATTGGATAACTATATATTTCAAAACCATAATAGAAAAAAACTAAATTAGTTCCTAAAATTAATTTTTTTGCTAAACTATGTGTCTCAAAACCATGAGAACACAAAATAATTGAATCCAAATATTAAATATATATCCTATATCTCTCACATATAAATTTTAATATTAATATAAATTTACAACTGAACCCAATTGTGACTAAACATATCTTCAATGAAAATATTGAATTAATTTTCATTGTGGCCATGCTTTGGGTTTGGGGAACCATTTTATTCAATTGATTACCTTTCCTTTTTATGATCCAACACCCTAGCATGCATCATCATTAATGGGAAGCAATTTGAAGCTTTTGGGATTTTCAAATCTATTTTCTAGTGTTGCCCCTTGGCTCCAAATCCTTATGTACTTACTATTGAAGGTTTTGGCTACCCCTTCATGCATTTAGTGTCTCAAGGCTTGGTTAAAGGAATTTACTTTCCTAACCCTATAGCTCAACTTGTTAGTGGCTATTTTATGGAAGAATTGTTCCTCACTCTCATTTCAAAGAAGAGAAAAAAATCAAATAGTTTCTCAAGTGCCTTGTTATTTTTGCAAATATTTTGGTTCTACTATTCACTGGCACAAGACTAAATGCTATAGGAAATCCTTCATTCCCATTCCTTCATTCCTTAATTACTTTGGTTTGAAATAGATTGGCATGGAGAAGTTTTTTAGACAGATTCTTGAGAATCCAATTTTCTTTCAAGGCTTCATAGGTATCCCTTTAGCAAGCCATTCTTCTCATAATTGAAAAAAAAAATCTTACTTGATCACAAAGCCCCTTTCTTTGGTATATTTTTTTTGGTATGCTCATAAATTGTTGTGACTACTCATTATAATTACTCATGTTGGGATCCCTTTGAAGCTTCTTTCACGAAGTTAGTAAAACTTATGTGTGATTTTCTTTGGGATTCCTAAGAAAATCAAAAGGGATTTAATAGGGTTTCTTAGGATTTATGTTTCTTTCTTGGGAATTTGGTGGTTTGGGCCTTTTATCAACCAAACACTAAGGCTTGGCTCTTTGTAATAAGTGAATTATTCATGCCCTTCATGGTGATGAAGATTGGAAAATTCTTATGTAGCATTGCAGTGACTTTAGAAATGCCTATAGTCAAGCTATTGTGAAGGAGATTTGGATTCAAACCTCTCTTACCATAAAATAATCAGTGTAGATTCAAGGGACTTTTGTGATAAAAAAAATTTAGAGAGATTGAGAAGCCTTGAAAGAATGGGCCTTCTATAAAAATTATGTAGTTTGGAATGGGATTTTCATCAACCAATAGAATATTTGGTGGTCCCTTATTTTACAAATCCAAAACCACCCATTCACTAGGAAATTGTGGATACATGGTTTGAGAATTCACATGAACGAGATCCAAACTCTATAAAACATTTTTTATATTGATAATCATTTACAAACATTCTACTCATCTGAGCATCAACATGAAACCAATACAAGTTTTTTGAGCACAACCGTGATACCTATAATAGCTCATTTCAAGAAACAACACTAAAAACCACCTATGGAAGACCAAGAGTTTCAACTTAGAAAACCTCTTATTTAGAAACCAACTCCACATTAGAAGCCATCTATGGAAGACAAAGAGTCATCACTTAGAATTCCATATGAGATGCACTATTAGGATTTGATCTTGGGTCTCCGCATTGAGAACTCAATGTTTTAACTAGTTAAGATAAACCCCTTGGATGATTAAACCTTATTTTTAGAACTTGTACATGAGGGTGTTAACCTAGAATAAAGCCAAAAAAATTTTTACCTCTCCAATTAGGATCATGAAATTTTTGACATGGTTTTGGAGGAAATTCATATTGATATGATTCATAAAATTGGTAGCAATTCTTCTAGGCCTTGGTGGAAATATTGGAAGTGGTTTCCAAACTCCACTTTTAAGAACTTAAAACCTTAGTATGGATACCTTTGGCTTTCTTTCCACTTTCCCACAGTTCCCACATTGAAACAAAGGTGACATTTTCTCACAAATTTTAATTTCAAAATATAGATTTCATACCATCTTGTCAACTATTCTTATAAGGCCTTCATAAGGGGTCTAGGTTACTTTAGTCTAATATTTAGAGTCTCCCTTTCTATGGGTATGTTGGTTATTTTTAAAGAACCAATCAGATCCTGCTAGATACCTATGAGCTTGTCAGGCTCAATTCTTGAATACCTGCAAGATAATTGGCCAATGAACGAGATATAGCACCAATGGATTTATCTCCTACACTTTGGGCTCTACAAAACCCAAGAGGGTGGGCCCAAAATGTATATTATATAACTTCTTCAAAAAATTCACATACACAATGCATATTCAAGTAGATATATTCTCATCCATGACTAATAAGAAGAAATTATTCAAGAAATTGGAATTTCCTTGAATGAATTATATCTTCCTAAGTCAAGAATATAAGATAATACAAAATACAAAAACTTAAAGATAGATCAATGATTATTTAATGATTGTTCTTAAGTCAAGTAACTGGAACCTTGAGAAAGAATTAACAGGTTTGGGATCTGTGCCATTATCTATGGGCAATGAGTTAGAGAAGATTGCAATATAAGGTACATTTAATTTTGAATAATCAAGACCTAAGCGACACTACTTTATAATTCGCAAATCTATTACCAAATTCAACAGAGTACTTATCAAATCCAACAACCATGCATAAGAATTCCTGATTTGATTCAAGCATTTCAACTCATTCCATGAACAAGAGATAGAACCAAAACAAATATCAAAGTATGAGACGATGACAATTAATGAAATGATCTCTGATCAATATTTTCATTAGTAATTCACATACACAATCAAAATGGAGAGACTATGGACTTGGAAAATCTCCATTATCCTCCATATATGTTTAGAAACCATACATTTAAAAAATATATGCTACCTAGACTCAAAGCATAAGATAAAGACTCAACATACTTGCTTTGTGTTCTCAAATTTTAACATTCAGCTCCAAAATTCAAGAAAAGACCTGCAAAATTGGCCCTAAATTCCCTTTTAAAGAACAAGGGAGAAAATTAAGCCTTAGGCCAAATGTACATATGTCACATTCCAATTACAACGGTATATGACATATTCCCCAATTCAGTTATATTTGCAGTTTTCAAGGTGGAGGGAATACACATAAGACAAAGATTGTTTATGTTAATTATAAGGAGCAACTTTTCCTTTCAAAAAGCACATGTCAAAAAGGATAACCTTCTTCATAGTAGTATGTCCAATTCATTGAGCAAGATGAAAAAATGATATAGAACAAACATAAAATAGCATTCCAGTCAACATTCCATATCATGAATAGCTGAAACTTCTTTGTGAAACATACATTTTATACATTGCAACTTCTCAGACCAGAACTATACAATACTTGACTAAGTATATGTTTTACATCCATAATTATAAACCAAACTAGCCAACAAATAACCTTGCCCACTCTTCATATTCCCAATCCAAGGGCCATTTGAAGTCGATAACCTTATCTAATGTCTTCCTGTATGGGGAGTACTTGGTTATTACCGCATTGGACTCCTTGTCAAAATCCTCCAGAAAGTTGATAAGAAAAGTAAACCTTCCCAAAGTATCATTAAAGACATTAATACTAATGTATTTACAAATCTCATTCACTTGGGAATCAATAACCTCATCCATCTCATTCTTCCACACTTGCAATGGTTTCAATTCATAATTAGTGATCTGAATCTCTAGAAATGGTGACAAATCTGTGAGATCATATTAAGCTATTGATTCTCTTATCTTCTATTCTAGTGGGGCTATGTAACCCTGAAAATTTTTCTCACTTAATTCACACACAAATGTATATTTGGGAAGCACAAGGGGATACTTATCTTCATGCTGAAAAACCCCAACCAATATTAATTTTAATCTTTCAACTCTTGGAATTAACTTATTCAAGATTGGAATGCACAACTCTTTATCTCTCTAGGACAATCACATTGCTCATGTCATCAGGGAATAATTTTCATGCACACTATTCATTCTAGCCTGGATCTTTTCATTTAGATACTTCAAGATAGTATGAACAATCTTCAATACATTTTCATACATTGTTTCTCGAGATTTATCCAACAACTTCTTATATATTTCCAATTGCAAAAGAAGTTGTTCCCTATCAGATGAGCTTGAGCCTAGTTTACCCACTTCCTCCACTGAGAGTGATCCAGGTCTTGAACTATATGGCACAATAGCCAAAGTTTGATCTTGAGGAGGAAGTTGGGAAGACACAATTGGAGATATTGGAGATGGGTGACTTGAGCTAGGCTGACCCTATTCTCTTTTCTTTTCTCCCCTTTGTTTGTAAAATGCCAACTCAGTTTCTAATACAACCACCCTCTATTGACTAATATCATAATCACCAAGAAGCTCTTAGTATTTAGTCCTCAGGAAATTTTTCTCAAGGGTGAGATTTTCCACAGTTGGCTTTGTAAACCTAGCAACATTGACCACCATGTCAGCTACCTCCAAAGTAGGGGTATCAAAAACTCTCTTTATAAGAAATTGTCCACTGAAATATGATGCCTCTACAAGGGATGGTTTCCTTGGTCCTATAGATAGTGACCATATTTCCAACTCATCCCAATCCTCACTAAATGCTAAACCCCAGAGTTCCATTTCCAATTCTTGTTTTGTTTACACTAGAGGCCTCTCAGCCCTCCTTATGGCATTTAGGACAATAACATTCACAATGTTCCATTATAGTAGTAGTAACACACCAAACTTCTTTAAAAGTTCTCTGCCCTCTTGGGGCGTAAGCTTTCAAAACTCAGTCATTATGACATTTCTCACATTTTCCTAAATGATAATTTTAAAAAATTCTGGGTGCAGACTCCTTTAAGTGGCCACCTTCTTTGCATACTCTGCTACTTTGGATTTCCACTAGAAATCTTGGAATGCAGATGTATCAATGAAGGAGTCATCCTCCATAAACTCCTTGCAAGCTTCTGCTCTCAAATCATCTATAGTGTTTAGACCATTGATATCAAGTTTTCCCAATCTAAGGCTACTTTGTCCTAAAATTGAGGCAATTGCTCTTTCATGAGGAGGGATTCCTAGATGCAAATCTTTAGGAGTGATACCGATTCCATCCTCATCTATATAAAAGTATCTGACCACTCTCTTTTCTTCAATTCTTTGCTTGTTTAGAGTTGGTATTTCAAGAGGAGTAGGACTTTGAGGGGGTGAGTCAAAATCAATTATAGGCAAAGAAGCATGTACAAGAGGTGGTGGCAATGTAGTCTTAAGAGAATCCACCTTGGTCCCCTCAAAAGTGACAAGAGCTGATAAGCTTCGTTCCTCATCTATTGTTCTCTTTCTCCTAGAGTAAATTCTCAATTGCTTGGGTGGTTGGTATGTATGCCTTTCTTCTAACATTATTTCAACATATTCTTCAACTACCCTTGCCTTTTCTTTATCTGTGACTTCCCTTTTTTCCCTCAACATACAAACTAAACTTTCAAAATTTTCCATAACATACATAACCTTGCTAAATTCATTGGGTATGTTTGGAAAAGGATCATATTTGGGATCCTTCTCCCACTTTGCTTCCACCATCTTTCTATAAGTAAGATATTTTTCTTTCCTTTCATCTTGTTCTTCAATGTTAAAAATGTTCCTGATGACATCCTCAAGATGCACAAAAACACCCATTTTCTTATTTTATTTTAACTTACTACTGAAGACCTATGGATCATGATTCCTTGGGTGCATAGTCATCAACTTATAAGGTGCCAGCAAGTGTACCATTTGATTCCATGATCCCTTTACCAAAATAAAATTAGCAAACACTATCAACTCTGGAAAGAATGATCCTTTCCTTGTATCAGGTAGATGCACCATCTATGAAGCTCCTAGCTCTCTCATGATTTTGAGGAATCTGATCCTTAGAGGTACATCCCCCGGCAAGACATAAGGGTCCAAACCATTGCCATATATTCTAAAAATTGTATTATCAGGATATAAAATCATATCTCCCCAATTGTGACTCAAGTTCAAATCTGACCTCTTCTCCACAGGTCTCAAGAACTCATGAATTTCTCTGGGAATTCTTGGTCATTCAGATATCAAGGACCTCCTTATTTTGGATGCAAAGGCATTTTGAAACATCAAAAAATTGTATTTTTTGTCATCTTTGTCCAGAATTTTTGTCTAGCACTAAACAGGTAAGTTAACACCTTCCTCTTTCCCTCTCAAAGTGACATCCTTTTCAATGACCTTTTGTCCTTTATGTAAGAACATATGCATTAATAGTGAATACCACTAGAACTTTACCCATTGTTTTCCCTCCTTCAACTCAACTAAACCTTTGTGGATTTGTTCTGCCAAATAAGCATCATAATCATAAACAATGTTATAGGGTGGATATTGAAAATGTGTAGCCAAATAGCTATACTCCTTCTGCAATGTGTTAGGTGGATTGGCACCAACGATTTGGTATAGATAATACACAATCTTTCTGAAATAGCTAGCAAAATAACTCATTGGGAAAGATTCAAGCTCCTTGTTATCAATCTTAATCTGCCTCTTGTGTTTTCTAGTGCCAGTCATTGCAGTATGCAGGGGAAACATCTTTGTTCTAATGAACACCTTGGTATTGTTGTGTTCCCTCATTATATCATCCATGTTCATGGAAACCATATCCTAACTCCATTCATGCAAGTCAAATATATCTTCAATCTCTTTCCAGTCTATCCTCACCATGTCTATTCCATCAAATGTTCTAACTACCCTAGACACCGTGTCATACCTCGAGGTGATATCCTTCAATAGATCAAAATCCATGTATACATTGGGAACAAATAAATTTCCTATATACAGCCTCCAAGGATTACTGAGGGGAGTGCTAAGGTTTCTATTTCCAAACTAGTGCTGAAATAATTGCCATCCAGTGTAGGGTACCTCAACATCCTTTATAAAGCAAGCCTTTTCTATCACTCCTCCTTTCACAATAGGGCCATGGAACAAGACCCTTCCTTCTGATGTCTTACTTGTGGATGGGGGAAGAAAGTCAATTACATCTTGAGATAATGACCTAGACTGGGTCAAAGAAGTGGCAATCTATGCCTTGGGGGCCATGGGTTTTATATACCAGGGTTATAACAAAGAAAATTTCAACTAGCAGTCTCCTAATTGCACCCTATGAATCAACACAAGTACAATTCTAGATGATTTTTATAGGGAAATGACCTTTTAAACACATAATTAACCATACTTCAAGTATTGAAAGTAGAAAAGTAAAACAGACTTGCCTAAAATAAAATTGAAAGCAAATCCTATTTCAAAAGACTAAAAAAATATAAAAATTTGTTTGTCATACTTACAACTTTCAATTGTGATAAACCCTAATATCAATTAGGATGAATCCAACAAGTTCCTTCTTTCAATTCTCTGTATTACTTTGACACTTCTTCAAATTCCAATATAGCAAGAATTGACCGCATACACAAATTTTGAAGGAAATTGAATAAATCTACTGGTCACCTCTGCTATTATTTTCCACTCGCACAAAGTGAGACAATCACAATGGACACACTTGACAGCTTTGAATGTGTGTTGTCAATATTTAGCTGAGATGGCCTTCTCTAATGAATCAGATCGAGTCAATAACATTTGAATTTTCATTGTTGTTTCAGCTTGGACAACTAGCCAATAAAAACATGCTGACTATATTTCCTTCACACACTTGTGGGCTCCACTTGCTAGTAGCCGTAGAGTTTACATAGAAGCTTCTCATGAGTCTCGCTACCTCTAAGAAGCTTGCATCTTTTCCTAGCAAACTAGCGGGGAATGGTGGAGATTGTTCCCCAAGATTTGATCTAGGTCGTTAGTTTGGAACTATGGGATAAAAGCTCGGTAGTGGAGACTAGGCCCCATGTCTGCATGAAGACACACGTCTTCATCTTGCCAATCTCATGTCCACTAACCAGCCTTCAGTTACCTCTAGCGGTCTAGTAGGGTATGGTCAGGATATTTTCTATCAGTGGTACCATCATCGTTGATCTTAAAATGTCAAGCATTGGAATGGGACATAATGGTCAGGCCCACATACATGTGTCAACCCTTCACTGACCTCGTAGTGCTTAAACTGCCACTGCTCAGAAGGTGCAAACCAGTAGGGAATGACGCAAATTAAATCCAATGATCTAGCAATCTTCAAACCTACACATACAACAAATTTATTCATTAAAAGGGGCTCTAACTAGGCCGATGAAAATTTACCCTTGGAAACTTATGACTTACGCTTAAGTCACTTATAAGAAAAATATTTGGGTCTGAGTAAAGAATAATTAAAACGCTTTGAATCAAGCCCTCACCAAATGACAACAATAGAGGGGCCCATAAAGGACATATAACAATGGATCATGACACAACTTATGTTACCGGCAACTAAGAAAAGCAGTTAACACAAAATAGAGTGCCAAAGTGTTTTACATGGATTAGTTGGAGACTAGGTCAACAAAGTAAAACCTTAAACCCATATCAGTGGGTAGCATGTGACATGTTAATACCAAGCATAAAAGGTCTCAAACTATTTATAATTTTGAGGGCTCTATCAGTGGCTCATGCTTGGGGACACATACCCCTAGTGGGTATGGCGAGATACAAATCTCTTGGTGAAGTAGACCAAACACAAAGGAACTAGAAAAAAACCAAGATATTGCCCGGACAAATCAAGTAGGCGTAGTAGGAAGCAAACACACCAAACCCTATGTACAAAACTTACAAGACTATACAATGTACATGGAGCCATAACCTATTTCAAGAGAAATAGGGTTTCAATAATTGTCCATGTACTGGTAGTTATAGAAGTTCACCCACTAGTGACTGTAGAAAGTAGGAATCTTTCCCATGAATGTCAACATGTTTTCCTTTATCCTCCAGTCTAGCGTTCCACATTAGAACCATACATCCTACCTCAAATTTCCTTTGAATGGCCCTTTGTTCATGCAGATATTTAACTTGGAGCTACATCTTCTCATTTCTCTTGTGTGTTTCTCTCCTCATCTCATCAAGCTTGGCCATTTTATTCATCATGTTCTGCATCTCATCACAAATGTTTGCATCATACTCTTAGAAAAACTTGTGCATCTTCATCAGGTTATTGTGTGGTATTCTAGCTTCTAGTCCATATACCAAGTTGAAAGGAGAATTCCCAATAGCTTTCTTAACCGTGGTTCTATCTACCCATAACTCCAGTTGCAATTTCTAATCCCAGGCTTTCTTATTCTTTTCAAGGACCTGTTTAATGATCTTCATGAGGCTGTTATTACTGGACTCAGCTTGTCCATTCTCTTGGGGATGGTATGGGGATAAGTAAGATAGAGTTATACCATGTTGATTTCAAAAATCTATGAATTCCTCAGACCTAAAGCACATGGCATTGTCAGAGACAATCCTTTCAGGGACACCAAATCTACTCAAAATATTATTCATTAGGAAATCAATGACAACTTTACTAGTTTCCTTCCTAGTAGGAATGGCTTCTACCCATTTCATGAAATAATTGGTTGCAACCAAGATCCAAGCATGTCCTCCACTAGAATTCACCACCATTTCTCCAATAAAATCAATGCCCCACTGTTGAAAGGGAGCTGGTGTTGAAACTGGTCTGAGAGGTAGGTTACCCAAAAACTTAAGTTTACTTGTGAATCTCTAACAAGAGTCACATTTCTTTACAAGTCTATGTTCATCTTTAAATTCTGTAGGCTACCAAAAACTTGCCCTCAATACCTTATTTTTAGTGGTTTTAGCCATATAGTGACCTCCACACACACCCTTGTGCATTTCAATTAATAAGTCTTCTGCTTGGTCAAAATCTACACATCTGAGAAGTACACCTTCTAGGCTCCTCCACCAAAGTTCACCATCAAGGATGATATACCTGATTTCTTGCAATTTTATAGTTTTTCTCTCATTGTTTACCATACCATTAGGGCATTTCATAGTTTGTAGATATTCAACAATCCTTCGATACCACCCACATGTTTGCATATCACAAATAGGTGCAATGTTTTCTTGTTCAATCTCATTAATCTGATTTGATTCCAAATTTTCTTCAACCATGTGAGTTTAGCCAATCCTTGGCCTCTTACTAGATTTGTAATTTGAATGTCTATGTTGAACTATTGGATTCTATTAATCCATCTAAATCTCCTACCTATAGTTTCTTGTTGAGTAAAAATGTCCTTAACTGTGGCACTTGGGACATAAGCCACAATAGTTGCACTAGTCAAATATGTTCTAAAGTTTTTAACTAACTTAACCAAGGCATAGGCTTGCTTCTCAGTAGTATCATACTTGAGCTCGGTTTCTTGTAAGGATTTTCTAAAAAACAGAAATCGGTTTCTCAAAACCTTCATCATCCTTTCATAACAATACTCCTGCTATAGTGTGAAAAGAGGCAAATGTAAACAATTGAAATGGCTTGGTATAATCAAGGGTCTTCAATACATGTGCAACTTTAATAGCATATTTGATGGCTTGAAAAGCTTTAAGAGGCTCTTTTGACCATGCCACCTTTTCTCCTTTCCTGAGCATCTTGGAGATAGGCTTGGCTATCTTTGCAAAATTAGTCACAAATATTCTTAAGAAGTTTACTTTCCCAAAAAATGACTAAATTCCCTTGACATTCTTTGGTGGTATAATCTTGTCTATAGCAGCTACTCTTTCAGTGTCAATCCTAATACCATCTTTGGAGAAAATATGTCCTAGTATCTTTCCTTCTTTAACTCTGAAGGCACACTTCTTGGGGTTCAATGAGACACCATACTCCAGAGCTCTGATAAAGATCTTTTCAAGGTGTGAACAATGATCGTCTTCCTTCTTACTGTGGGTAGTAAGATCATCCTAGTAAATAGCCAAAAATAAATCTAAGAAGTTAGTGAAAGCCACATCCATGGCTCTCTAAAAAGTGGCACCAACATTTATCAGGCCAAAAGGCATGCTCACATTAACATAAGTTCCCCAAAGTGTGGTAAATTTTGTTTTTTACTATTATGATTCCCTTACCATGACTTGGTTGTAACTAGAAAATCCATCCATCATAGAAAGCAATTCAGAACCTATGACCTTTTGCAAAATTGCTTCCATGTTAGGTAAGGGGTAATTATCTTTCAAGGATGCCACATTGAGGCTCCTAAAATCCACACATAGTCTTAAGTCACCATTCTTTTTTTAGACAAGAACCAAGTTGACACCCATGAGGAATGTCTTATAGGTTTAATAATTCCTGCATTGTTCAACTTAGCAAGTTCTTCTTACATCTTGGGCCTTAGAGTAGGATTGATAGGCCTCTGTTTTTGCCTAAATGGTTTTGTATTAGGTTTCAATGGGATATCGCGTTAGAACATGTCTTCCTTGTAAGATTTTAAATCATCGTAGGACCATGCAAACACATGCATGTATTTTTGTAGCTAGGCAATTAACATTGTTCTCACATGTGGCTTCATCCTTTTTCCTATGTACACTCTTTTAGGAGCATTTTCTGTTCCCAAATTTATTTCCTCTAAATCCTCCTTATGTGCACTAGCTTGTTTTGCATTTAATATATCTGGGCCATGAAAGACCCTCTCAAGTGCAACTAGCCCCTTGGGGATTTTATTGGTTTTCAACTGAATGACTTCATTACCAAACACTATTTCCTTTCCATCCACTTCTACTACATATGAACTAAAGTCAATCTCTTGATTCTCATACATGCCAACACAATGTAAGAATCTCAATATATCATTTTCATCATCAAACACCTGCCAATTGTAGATGTTGTCAGGAACTACATGTTGTCAGGAACTACAGGCCTCATTTGTACCTCAATCCTTGAAACACCATCAAAAGTCACATCATCAACTTTGACCTCATTGTTAGCCAATAGGTCTACTCAGGCATTTGTCCTCTTTCTATTCAATCTATCCCAAAAGCATCGAATGCCTCAATAGTATCCAAAACCTCATTCTTATATTGTCTCAATCTTTTTCCTTGGTGAAAAATCTAGACCTAACTTGTGAGACTACTAATTCAAAATCCCCTAAAACTTTTAAAAACTTTATCCCATGTTTAGAAGCTAACTTTAAACCAAGCAATAGGGCCTCGTACTCAATGACATTATTGGTACATGCCAATTGTAGCAAAAAGGAGTACTTGAAGGTCTTACCTTGTGGGTAAATAAGAATGACCCTTGCACCTGACCCTTTGTTGGAGTAGGCCCCATCAAAAAACATAATCCAAAAAGGATCTTCCAATGGTGTTATCAAAAACTTCCTTAACAATTGGTGCAGGTCTAACCTTTCCTTCTTCTTTCTCCACTTCTTCTACCCAGAAGTTGTCTATTCTAGTATCTAAAAAGTTGATTATTATAGGTTCCTCTAGCTCTTCAGCATGCTCAATCATATGTTAGAATTTTGATTCTCGAGAAATTTTGACATCTTTCTAATAGATTGAGAATGTGGAAAATGACATATCACATTGCATACTTCCTCCTATGGAAGCACACCATTGTCTTTAAAGAAACATTCCATATGTGGGTGGAATATCCACCACTGTGACACTCATGACGAGATCCTTTTTAGGGAATGCGGCCAATCCATATGGGACCTCATAGATTACACCAATAATAGTGACCTCTCTAGAATCCATGGCATAGAACTTTCCATATGTGTTGTTGACCTTCAAACCCATCTCTTCCATTATTTTGGTAGGCATGAAATTATTTGAAGCACTTGAATCTATCATGCAATTCCTTAGCACTTTTTTGTCAATGATCAAACTCAGAAAGAAAGGATTAACTAGACTTGGGTTTTCAGTAATAGTAGTTCCCAATTAAACCTAAGGGTTCTCATTGAAAATTGTCCCCACCTCAACATCTTTTGCTTAAACTTTACTTGCTTCAAGTACATCAACCTTTGCTTTGTTTTTTCTTTCCCTTGTAACACTATTGATAACAACCATTGTTTTTTTTTATGATCATCAATCCTCATCATCTTAAGAAGTGGGACTATAACTCTGATTTGAGATAAGACTCAAGGAACATATCAATAGGAGAGTAACTTGGTACCTCTAGGAGTACTATCTCCTCGGGAATTGCCTTGTAAATTTTCTTATCAATTTTATCAATGGTAGGCTACAATTATTTATCCTTTAGGTCTTGTTGTGTAACTTTAGCTGTAGCCTTAGCTTTGTTTCCCTTCTTGGCCCAAATTCTCATTTCCTTCACTTGTATGGGCTTAACCTCTTCCTTCTTGCTATCTGGCTTGATTCCTTTCTTTTCTCCACAATTCTCCCTAATGAACAAGCCTCCAGGGTGGCTTTGATTACCACTCACCACCCTATTCCTTAAGTGGATGTCATTTTTTGCTTGAGCTCTGGCAACCAACACAATTGTATATTTTTCTATTTCCTAATTTGAAGGTCTTCTTAGGGAAACACCACATGCCTCAAGATTGTATGAAGTGCATTCATCTTCCCTTTCTTCATCAAAAAGGACTTGTTGATGGTGCAAGATAGCTTCATGCCTTTGTATCCCCACATCATTGGCATCAACACCATCACTCAAAGAGTAATCGATGCACTCCAAATTAGACCTAGTCATAAATACATTCATAGTTTTTTCTAGATCATGAGGAGAATTAGACTCCCTCTGACTATCTTGAGTTTCTTCCAAAGACTTAGCAATTGCACATTGCTGCGACAAATGAGGAATCTCACATACTGCACACCATGGTAAGTGTTCAACAATTTTTTTTGTGTTTTTATGTAAAGGGTCTGGTGTTGCTTGAAAGTTCTTTTGGTTATTCTGAATTGGATTCCCATTATGCCAACTTGTATGGTAAGGATAATCCTAAAGCCTTGGAGGCCTCTCATTCCTCTAAAATTGAGGTTTATCATTCTTTGCTTGCTTCTGTAGTAGACTTAGGAATTGATCCAATTTTTCATCTAGGGTTGTAGCTTTGATTTCTTTCTTATTTTGGGCTTTTGAATTCTTGGAGGGACTTGGGTCATCCCTCCTACCAACTTTACCCAACACCCTTCTATTGTTTTCAATTTTCGCTGCCATCTTATAGGCTTCCCTCAAGGACTGTGGATTCTTGTCTCTAAGTAGATAACACATCTTGGAATCATATGCATTACAATACATGACTAGACAAGCCCTTTTGTTGGGCCTTGGGAATCTAGGGACTTTGTTCATAGCCTTCTGGAATCTTACATTGAATTTTTTAGCTATCTCATTGTGTCCTTTTTTAATGTTATTAAAGTCATTCAACCTAAACCGCAGATCAGTTTGGTCCCCATATTGCTCTCTAAAAATGTGGAAGAATGAATCCTTAGAATCAATGCTTGCATCTGACAAGCTTCTATACCAATCCCTTGCATCTTTTGTTAGGGATTACATAAAGTATTTCATAGCCACGTCCTCATCCCACAACTCAAAGTCTTCCACAAAATTTTGAAAATCTTTCAAGTGGTCTTCACCACTCAGAGTGTTGTTGCCAGAGAATTTTGGTACATGCTTCCTAGCATTATCTAGTACCAGATTGGGATATCCTAGGATATTCTCAAAGAATAATTGTTGGCAATGTTAGTGTGGAGCAATCTCCTTCCAACAGTCCTTCGTCCTCATCCTGACTATCATGATCCCTTCTTCCACCATTATTGTTCCTATGTATTCTATGTTGAGGATCATGTTGGTCATTGAAATGGACTTTTTAGCCTTATCCTCAGGCTGCAAAGCAAAACTAGAAGGATTTTTGGTAGATGATGACTTATCATTTACATGTGGGCTTGAAAAAGTGCTGGCCTAAGGGCTTTGGATTTCAGGGATAGGATCCTTCAATGTGGATTCTAAGAAGTTGAGCTTCTTTTTCATTTCCTTATTCACAACAAGTAATTCCATCTCCCTCATCTTCTTGTCTAATTCTTCATTTTCTTTCATCAATTTATCCTATAATGGAATAGAATCCTCTTGTGAGGTATCATTTTTTGAAGCACCTCCCTCATTGATTTTCACTCCTTCATCTTCCCTTTTATCTCCCATAAGTCATTTTCATTTATCAATGCTATGGGATTCTTGCTTGGTATTTTTGGGGGGAGGGGTACAGATGGTAAAGATGTCTTTTCAATAGTGTTAGTTTTTTGTTTAGCAATATCAATTTCGACAAGGGATTCTACATGGAATTTTCCTACAACTTCATGCACCATTAGACCAGTGGTCTTAGCAGCTTCAACTGCTAATTTATTCAATGCTTCCATCTCCTCAACCCTTCTCCTCAACATATCCCTCTGCATCATTTGGTCCCTTATTCTCTTCTCTGCTTTTGCTTCCCTTTGCTTTCTATTTTCATTACATTTGGAGACTCTCTCATTAAGTAATTTCATGTCATTATGTACTTCCTCTTCATCTAGCAAGGTAGAATCTCTGTCAAATACTACTACAATGTTAGTCTGATGGGGAGAGGGATCATGGGAGTAATCATCTCTGGTTAGCAAGTTGTTGGGGATGGGGGTATATGCATGAGAATTCGGGTTTACATATCCCTCAACTCTAGCACGTCTAGTGCTAATGTTATCCCTTTCTCTTTGGTTCATGGATTTCCTGTTGGGATTTGAGGAGTATTCATTTGCAATAGTCTTCATAAAAACTCCCCCCCTCTCATTAGAATTATTATCACTGAAGTCTAGTAAATTTCTTTCACATTCCAAACTAGAATGAGAATGCATTTCATGTTTAGGAATGTGATGAGGGGTAAACTTACCTTTTCTTGTATCCTTTTCCTTTATCCATTTCTCACATGGGTTTGTATTCTTGGATAATTCACCTTCTAGTTTACGTTCTGGGTGCTTCTTCATGTGACCTCACATTCCTCTCATTTACAGTTGTGTCCTCTTCATGCTTGTCACCTTCTTTGATCTCTTTGTGTTTTTCTTTATTTCTTTGATGTCTTTAAACACCGGCTCACACTGGTGCAGAGATGTTTGAGTCACCACCCAATTTCCTTGGGACAAATTAGTAGCAATTTTCCTATGCTCTTTGAAGATATCAACAAATCTTTAGAAGCTGAGAAAAACTTTGACACATACGATGTATACTTCTATGAACTTTGAATGCACCTTTTAAAGACAAATGGGCAGGAAACTATCAAGCATTCAGAAAAAACTACTTGGTAAAAATCAGAGCTATATTTAGTAGACACTTGGAATTAACTGACTCTATAAGCAAATATCACCATAAAACGTGGTGTTTTATGATAAGGTGTCCTAGAGAGCCAATAATTGTAAAGCTTATGTCCCCAGTAGAGTTTCCATTTTGTTGGTTTTTTTAAAGAATCATTCAGATCCTTCCAGATACCTATGAGCTTGTTAGGCTCAATTCTCAAATAGCTGCAAGATAATTGGCCAACGAATGAGATATATCACCAATGGATTTATCTCCTACACTTTGCGCTCTACAAAACTTAGGATGGTGGTCCCACAATGTATCTTATATAACTTCTTTAGAAAATTCGCATACACAATGCATATTCAAGCACATATATTCTCACCCATGACTAATAAGAAGAAATTATCCAAGAAATTGGCATTTCCTTGAATGAACTATACCTTCCTAAGTCGAGAATATAAGATAATACAAAGTACAACACATTAAAGATAGATCAATGATTATTTAAAGATTTTTATTAAGTCAAGTAACTGGAACATTGAGAAAGACTTAACAGGTTTGGGATCAGTGCCATTATCTATGGGCAAGGAGTCAGAGAAAATTGCAATATAAGGTATGTTTAATTCTAAACAATAGAGACCTAAGTGACACTACTTTATAATTTGCAAATCTATAACCAAAATCTACAGACTACTTATCGAATCCAACAACCATGCATAGGAATTCCTTATTTGATTCATGCATTTTAAATCATTCCATGAACAAGAGCTAGAACCAAAACAAATATCAAAGTATGAGACGATGACAATTAATGAAATGATCTCTAATCAATATTTTCATTAGTAATTCATATACAAAATCAAAATGGAGACTATAGACTTGAAAATCTCCATTATCCTTCAGATATGTTCAGAAAACATACATTTAACAAAAATATGCTACCCAGACTCAAAGCATAAGATAAAGACTCAGCATATTCACTCTGTGTTCTCAAATTTTAACATTCAGCTCCAAAATTCAACAAAAGACCCACACAATTGGCCCTGAATTCCATTTTAAAGAACAACGGAGCAAAAGAAGTCTCAGGCCAAATGTACACATGTCACATTCCAATTGGACCACTATAAGACATATTCCCCAATTTAGTTATATTTGCACTTTTCAAGGTGGAGGGAATACACATAAGACAAAGATAATTTACGTTAGTTATAAGGAGTAGTTTTTCCTTTCAAAAAGCACATGTCAAAAAGGATAAACTTCTTCATATTAGCACATCCAATTCATCGAGAAAGATGACAAAATTATGTAGACCAAACATAAATTAGCATTCCAGTCAGCATTCCACATCATCAATAGCTGAAACTTCTCTATGAAATATGCATTTTATACATTGGAACTTCTCAGGCCAGACCTGTACAATACTTGACCAAGTATATGTTTCACATCCATGCTTACAAACCAAATCGGCCAACAAATAAGCTTCCCCACTCTTCATATTCATCATCTGAGGGCCATTGGACTCCTTGTCAAAATCCTCCAGAAAGCTGATAAGAAAAGTCAACCTTCCCAAAGTATCATTAAAGACAATAATACCAATGTCTTTACAAATCTCATTCACTTGGGAATCAATAACCTCATCCATCTCATTCTTCCACACTTGCAATGGTTTCAATTCATAATTAGTGATCCAAATCTCTGGCAATGATGACAAATCTGTGAGATCACATTGAGCTATTGATTCTCTTTTCTTCTATTCCAGTGGGGCTATGTACCCCTGAAACTTTTGCTCACTTAATTCACACACAAATGTATAGGTGGGAAGCACAAGGGGATACTTATCTCCATGTTGACCAACTCCAACCAATATTAATTTTAATCTTTCAGCTCTTGGAACCCACTTATTCAAGATTGGCATGGAGAACTCTTTATCTCTATCAGACAATCCCATTGTTTGCATCATCAGGGCATAATTGTCATGCACACTATTCATTCTAGCCTGGATCTTTTCATTCAGATACTTCAAGATAGTATGAACAATGTTCGATACATTTTCATACATTTTTTCCTAGGATTTATCCAACAACTTCTCATATATTTCCAATTGCAAAAGAAGTTGTTCCCTGTCAGATGAGCTTGAGCCTAGTTGACCCGGTTCCTCCACTGAGAGTGATCCTTGTCCTAAACAATATGGCACAATATCCAAAGTTTGATCTTGAGGAGGAAGTTGGGAAGACAGAATTGGAGATATTGGAGATGGGTGACTTGAGCTAGGCTAACCCTATTCTCTTTTCTTTTCTCCCATTTGTTTGTAAAATGCCAACTCAGTTTCTAATATAGCCACCCTCCATTGCCTACTATCATAATCACCAAGAAGTTCTCAGTATTTATTCCTGAGGCCATCCTTCTCAAGGGTGAGACTTTCCACAGTTGCAATTGTCCACTAAAATCTTATGGCTCTGCAAGGGCTGGTTTCCTAGATCCTATAGATAGCGACCATATTGCCAACACATCCCAATCCTCACTAAATGTTGAACCCTGGAGTGCCATTTCCAATTCTTATTTTTTTTGCACCAAAGGCCTCTCCACCCTCCTTATGGCATCTAGGAAAATAGAATCCACAATATTCCATTATGGTAGCAGTAACACACCACACTTCTTTACAAGTTCTCTGCCCTCATGGGGCATAAGCTTTCAAAACTCATTCTTTATGATATTTCTCACATTTTCCTGAATGACACTTTCAAGCAATTCTAGGTGCAGACTCCTTTTAGTGGCCACCTTCTTTCCATACTCTACTACTTTGGATTTCCACCAGAAATATTGGAATGTAGATGTCTCAATGAAGGATTCATCCTCCATAAACTCCTTGCAAGCTTCTACTCTCTAATCATCTGCAGTGTTTAGACCACTAATATCAAGCTTTCCCAATCTGAGGATACTCTATTCTAAACTTGAGGAAATCACTCTTTCATGAGGAGGCATTCCCAGCTGAAAATCTTTAGGAGTGATACATATGTCATCCTCATCTATATCAGAGTATCTGATCACTCCCTTTTCTTCAATTCTTTTCTTCTTTAGAGGTGGTTGTTCAAGAGGAACAAGACTTTGAGGGGGTGAGTCAAGATCAATTATAGGAAAAGAATCTTGTATGAGAGGTGGTGGCAATGTACTCTTAGGAGAATCCGCCTTGGGCCCCTCAAAAGTGACAGGGGTTGATAAGCTTTGTTCTTCATCTATTGTTCTCTTTCTCCTGGAGTAAATTCTCAATTGCTTGGGTGGCTGGTATGTAGGCCTTTCTTCTCACATTACTTCAGTATCTTATTCAACTACCCTTGCCTTTCCTTTATCTATGAATTCTTGTTGTTCCCTCAACATACCAACTACACTTTCCAAGTTGTCCATAACATACATAACCTTGCTAAATTCATTGGGTATGTTTGGAAAAGGATCATATTTATGATCCTTCTTCCACTTTTCTTCCACCATTTTTTTGTAGGCAAGATATTTTTCTTTCCTTTCATCTTGTTCTTCAAAGTTAAAAATGTTCTTGATGACATCCTCAAGATGCACAAAAACACCCATTTTATTATCTTCTTTTAACTTACTAATGAAGCCCTCTAGATCATGATTCCTTTGGGCACATAGGCATTAACTTATATGGCACCATCAAGTGTACCATTTGATTCCATGCTTCCTTTACCAAAATAAAATCAGCAAACACTATCCACTCTAGAAAGGATGATCCTTTCCTTGTTGTATCAAGTAGATGCACCGTCTTTGAAGCTCCTAGTTGTCTCATGATTTCAAGGAATATGATCCTTCGAGGCACATCCCTTGGAAAGACATAAGGGTCCAGACCATTGTCATATATTTTGAAAATTGTCTTATCAGGATATAAAATCATATCTCCCCAATTGTGACTCAAGTTCAAATCTGGCCTCTTCTCCATAGGTCTCAAGAACTCATGAATTTATCTTGGAATTATTGGTGGTTTAGATATCAGGGATTTCCTTATTCCGGATGCAAAGGCATTCTGAAACATCACAAAATTGTATTTTTTGTCATCTTTTCCCAGAATTTTTTTCCAGCACTGAATAGGTTAGCTAACACCTTCCTCTTTCCTTCGCAAAGTGATATCCTTTTCAAAGACCTTTTTTCCTTTATGCAAGAACATAGGCATTAATAGTGAATACCACCAGAACTTTACTCATTGTTTTCCCTCCTTCAACTCAACTAAACCTTTGTGGATTTGTTCTGCCAAATAAGCACCATAATCATAAACAATGTTGTAGGGTGGATGTTGCAAATGTGTGGCCAAATAGCTATACTCCTTCTACAATGTGTCAGGTGGATTGGCACCAATGATTTGGTACAGAGAATACACAGTATTTCTAAAAAAACTAGAAAAATAACTCATTGAGAAAGGTTCAAGAGCTCTCCTTGTTATCAATCTTAAACTGCCTCTTGTGTTTTCCAATGCCAGCCATTGTAGTATGTAGGGGAAACATCTTTTTTCTAATGAACACTTTGGTATTGTTGTGTTCCCTCCTTATATCATCCATGTTTAGGGGAACCATATCTTGACTCCATTCATGCAAGTCAAATATATCTTCAATCTCTTTCCAGTCTTTCCTCACCATGTCTATTCCATCAAATGTTCTAACTACCCTAGACACTGGGTCATACCTCAAGGTGATATCCTTCAATAGATCAACATCCATGTATACATTGGGGAAAATTAACTTTCCCATATCTAGCCTCCGACGATTACTGAGGGGAGCACCAAGGTTTTTATTTCCAAACTAGTGCTGAAATAACTGTCATCTAGTGTAGGGTACCTCAGCATCATTTATGAAGCAAGCCTTTTCTATCACTCCCCCTTTCACAAAAGGGCCACGGAACAAGACCCTTCCTTCTGGTTTCTTACTTGTGGACGAGGGAAGCAAGTCAATTACATCTTGAGATAATGACCTAGACTAGGTCAAAGAAGTGGCAATCTATTCCTTGGGGGCCATGGGTTTTATATACCAGGGTTATAATAGGGAAAATTTCAACTAGCAGTCTCCTAATTGCACCCTATGACTCAGCACAAATACAATTCTAGATGATTTTTACAGGAAACAACCTTTTAAAGATAAAATTAACCCTAACTCAAGTATTGAAGGCAGAGCAATAAAATGCACTTTCCTGAAAGCAAATTGAAAGCAAGCCCTAATTCAAAAGACTGAAAAATCATAAAGCTACATTTGTCATACTTACAGCTTTAAATTGCGATAAACCCTAATACCAGTCAGGATGAATCCAGCGAGTTATTTCTTTCAATTCTCTATATTACTATGACACTTCTTCAAATTCCAAAATAGCAAGAACCGACCGCATACACAAATTTTGAAGGAAATTGAATAAATATACTGGTCACTTCTGCTATTATTTTCCAATTGCACGAAGTGAGACAATCACAACGGGAACACTTCACAACTTTGAATGTGCACTGTCAATCTTCGGCTGAGATGGCCCCTTCTTGAATGACTCAGATAGAGTCAATAGCATTTGAATTTTCATTACTGTTCCAATTGGGACAACTAGCCAGTAAAAACATGCCGACTAGATTTCCTTCACGCACTTGTGGGCTCCACCTTCTAGTAGCCATAGAGTGTATGTGGAAACTTCTCATGGGTTTTGCTACCTCTAACGAGTTTTCATCTTTTCCTAGCGAACTAGTGGGGAATGGTGGACATTGTTCCCTGAGATTTGATCTAGTCCATCGGTTTGGAACTACGGGCCAAAAGCTCGGTAGTGGAGACTGGGCCCCACGTCTGCATGAAGACACATGTCTTCATCTCACCAATCTCGTGGCTACTAAACAGCCTGCATTTACTTTTGGTGATCTAGCGGGGTATGGTCAGGATCTTTTCTGTCAATGGTACCATTGTCATTGGTCTTAAAACCTCGAGCATTTGAATGGGACACAACAACCAAGCCCACATACACATGTCAACCCTTCGCTGACCTCGTAGCACTTAAACTGCCACCGCTTAGAATGTGTGAACTAGCGGGGAACGACCCAGATTAAATCCAATGATCTGACGATATTCGAACCTGCACATACAACAAAGTTATTCATAAAAAGGGGCCTTGACTAGGCTGACGAAGATTTAGCCTTGGAGACTTATGACTTATGCTTAAGTCACTTATAAGAAAAATATTTGGGTCCGAGTATAGAAAAATTAAAATGCTTTGAAGCAAGCCCTCGCTGAATGACAACAACAAATGGTCTGGTAAAGGATGCATATCAATGGCTCATGACACAACTTATGTTACCGGCAACCGAGAAAAGAAATCAACACAAAAATAGAAAGCCAAAGTGTTTTACATGGATTAGTTGGAGATTAGTTCAACAAAGTAAAACCTTAAACCCATATCAGTGGGTAGCATGTGACATGCTAATACCAAGCATAAAAGTTCTCAAAATATCAAGAATTTTGAGGGCTCTATCAGGGTAGTCAAAGTCTCTTAAGCATCTTTTTTTGGTCATGTCCCATATCCCAAAATCTTTAAATTTGGATCCATGATTTCTTCAAGCCATTTAGACAAGAACCCTTTTCATGGAATATGGTTCTCTTGAAGATTGTTCTTACATTACTCACAAATTCAACTAGATTTAGCATTCTTTCAAGATGGAGATTCTACTCAACATATGGAAAGAAAAAAATTCTATTATTTTTCCTACTTATTCTATTGATTAGCATGCATCACTTTTATCTAAAGCAATGATTTTTTTTAATGTGTTATCACAAATCTAGGTGCAAGCTAACAAAGTTACACTTGAGGTGGAACATTTGTAGGTGCTCCTTAATCATTGGGGCAATGTCCCTTATGCAATGGCCAAAGTTCTTTTTCCTTCCTCCTCTTACAAGGGTCACTTGCCTCCTCGTGTGTGTAAGCATGAAAGGACTCTTTCCATTCGTGGCATATGGAGGGCTTGCTCCCAACCTTCTCCCTAGATACTAGAGGAGACCATGGTTGATAAGGATGGACATGGCCTCCTTGTTAGCACTTTGCCTCCTTTCCACTTGTAGGAGGAATTTTTGGGTGGCCTACTATTGATGCTTGTAGTTGATATAATTCTAGCAAATTGACTCTTGTCATTTCACTAGCTCATTCTATAGAAGAAGAAGAAGAAACTAAAGAAAAGAAAGATGATGGGTGGAACCCCTTTGAGGATACTCCTCCATTGATGTATGTGGAAAGCTGGATGATCAAGACTATCATTTCCTTCCTCTACTATATTGTTTTAGCCGCATATCAGCTTCTTTGTTTATATGTTTTGTGCTTTGAGCCTCGCTCAATATAGATTCTAAGAATGTTCTTTCATATCCACCCTTTTTTTTTTTTGCAAATATGTGCAATATTATTTTTTTATAAACAATAATTTAAACATCTATTCATTAAAACAAAAAAAACACCACAAATAAATATTTATTTTATTAATTAAAAAATTAAAATATTTTTTTAACCGACATTTACTTTGTTCCTATCTTCCTAACATGTGGTTGTCCGACAATCTTTGTTGTGGTCTTCTTATCAGCTCTGCACGTATTGTCATACTTTGTTCCCTAAAATAGAAGATTGTAGGCCCGTGTTTGATAATGGTCGGATGATTGATCATCCAACATTATTAAATATTTAGGTTTGAGCTTTATTACCATCAGAGATGGCAAATATAAAGACAGAATCCTACGCCGCCTGTAGACTGAACCGCAAAATATGTTCAAAGGAATGTATTTTGGCTCCCCGTTTTCCTTGGGATGATCCACACAAGTTCACAAATGTGCACAGATTGTTTGGAACCAGCTATATTGTCAAACTACTTCAAGTAATTTGTATCCATATTTACTTGTTCTTCATCTTTGTTAGAAAACATATAGTTTTGTATTGATTTTATAGTGGAACTTACATATTTATGTGATGTTTGTTTAGGGTGTAGAGTCTGAGCTAGGAGCACCTGCAGTGAACAGTATGGTGTATGAAACAACTGTTAGAGTGAATGACCCTGTCAATGAAATTGCTACTATAGTCCACGAATAAATGGAGAAAATAGCGAACCTTGAATCCAAGTTGGATGCGAAACACGAAGAGCTCATGAATATGCGTTCTCAATACAGAGGATATCATTGGCTCTCTCTTCATTTTCCCATGGTCCTTGCTTTAGAATCAATGATAGCATTTGCACTAATCAACTTTTGTTTGATTTCACATCATCTAGTTGGCGTTTCTTGAATCAAAATTTGTTCACTTTGTTTGGTGTATTCTTTTTCAAGTTCTTATAATTGGCTGCAAGTTGTTCCATTTGAGAGTCTTTGACTCCTGTGTCCCTTTTGTTAGTAACAAGAGTCTCTTAAACATCTTTTGTAGTTTTCCCAAGACTTCGGGAAATTTAGACCTAGATACATGAGTTTATGATTTTTTCATGGAATATTGTTCTTTTATAGGTTTGGATTTGCATCCTTCAAAAATTCAAATTCGGCATACTTTTAGAATGGAGATTCTATTCAACATATGAAACGATAGAAATTTGACTATTTTTTCCACATATTCTTTCGATAATCATGGTTTATTTTATATTAAAGCTATTCTTTGTTCTAATATTTTATTGTAGATTCAAGTGCAAGCTAATGAGGTTATACCTAAGGTGGCTCACTTACAAGTGCTTCTTAACCACTAAGGTAGTTCCACTTATGTTGTTACTAAAGTTCTTTCATCTCCCTGTTTCTGTTGGGGTTTCTCTTGTTCTTTTGGGAATCATCATGGACATAGCCTCTCTACTTGAGATAACTAGAAGATTTTCTCATAAGCTTCTCCCCCAACTATGAGAAAAGATCATGGTCAATGAGGCTAGTCGCAACCTGCTCTTTGACACTCTGCTTCTCCATCACTAATGAGAAGTGCCTCTAGATAGTTTGATCCCAACAAATTCTCTTGATTGACTCTAATTGTTTTTCATATTCATGCAATTGAAGAGGATAAAAAAAATGATAGTGATATATGAGACCCTCTTGACGACACTCTAGACCCCATTAATGTATGAGGTAAACCAAATGAGTTGGATCCTCCTCCTTCCCTCACTATTATTACTCTTACTACTTAATGGTTTTGATTATGTTTTTATGCTACAAACTATTGCCTCAATAAACTTTAGAAATGTGATTATTTCCATCCATTCACCTCCTTTTGTGAATATATGTAACACTATTTTATAAATAATAATATATATACTCTCACTCATTAAAAAACAAATATAAAAAACAAAAAAAAAAAAGCTCTACAACCCCCAAACGTTGCCTTTATTATTGTGAAAAATAATCTAATGTTTTGATAATTCATTGTGGATCTTGTATTTGTCCCTATCATCTTTATTGCTTACCCTATTTCAACTATTGCTCAGCACGACTTTTGTATTTGGTTCACTAAAATAGAAACTTGTAGGACCACAGCACTTTTCCGTGCACACATCTTTGATAATGGCCGTCTGCATTATAAAATATTTACATGTGGGCTTTACTGCAACCAGCGATAGAAAAAATGAAGACGCAATCTTGTGCGGCCTGTCGAATGCATCGCAAAAAATGTTCAGAGGACTGTATTTTGGCTCCTCATTTTCCTCGAGATGATCCAGACAAGTTCGCAATTGTGCAGAAAGTGTTTGGAACCAGCTATATCGTCAAGCTACTTCAAGTAATTTGTAACCTTTGCTCATAGAATTTCTTTTATGTGTTGGAAAACTATAGTTTTGTTTTGCTTTTATAGTGTAACTTACATATTTATGTGATTGTTTGTTTAGGGTGTAGAGTCTGAGCTAAGAGCAAGTGCAGTAAAAAATATGGTGTATGAAGCAAGTGTGAGAGTGAAGGATCCCGTCAATGGAACTGGCGCTCTAGTCCACGAACAAATGGAGAAAATAGCGAAGTTGGAATCCCAGTTGGCAGCCAAACATGAAGAGCTCATGGATATGCGTTCTCGATATGACAAGCTTGTATTCCTCCTGCGCACTGGACCTCCTGATGTTGACGAAGTTGTATATCTCAGTGATGTCGCATCACAACCAACTGAAGATATCATGTATGGGGAAATGGATCCATTACTGTTGTGGGACCTGCCATGAGACTAAGTTGGTTGAAGTGATTTCTACTGCAATCATTAAATGGACCTATGACTGCAATCTATAAAATCGATCCATTACTGCATATATTTAATGCATATAACGATATATTTAAAATGCAAGAGGAAATGGATCCATTACTGTTGTGTGATGCATGGATTTAATGCCTTCATAACTGACTGTTTCAAGAATTCTGTGTTATATTCTCGAATCTTTTGTATACTATTACTGAGAAGCTGTGGGTATTCTTAACAGACCTTGAACGAGAACAATGGTGGAACAATAATCTCAGATTTAAAAAACTTAGAGCTAAGCGAGTGAGGTGTGCATAGATATCCTTTGGTTTCCATGCTTCATGGATGCTATATTTGCGTAGTCTAAATCTTGCTTTCAAATCCTATCCTTTACTTGCAAAGATACCTCCTTAGGTAGACCTTTGGAAGTATCTATTTCCACTTGAATTGGAATTGAAGTGAAATGAATTAGACTATCTATTTAAGGATTGAGATTAATTTTTTTTCTAAAGTATCAATGATGCTTAAGAAGCATAGCTTTTCGGGTCAAGGGGTCTAGTTCAATTGATTACAGCATTCTATTGAAGGAAAGAGGCCACAAGGTCTAGTCTCCCCCATCCGCGTGGTATCGGAGGGTGTGTCGCGCTAGTGTCATTGGTCATGTGGAAAAAGTTTACCAGACGCACTACAATTTATAAGGGACTGCTCAATTCCTACAGTCTAAAAAAAAAAAGCATAATTTCCTCAAAATTGAAGGGTATCTAAATTACTAAAATTTTACCCAATATATCATTTTAGTAATAGGGAGGTAGGAGATCAATTAAAGGATATAATTTAATTGATGTGATATGTGTAGGTATTGAGGTTATGTAAGCATTTAGAGAAGGGGATTACTCTACATAGGTCAACTAGAGGAAACATAATTCATTGCGTTAATTTTGTTAGGATTGTGAAGTTAGCCTATATCAATCCACATACTCTCATATTAAGTGAAAGCCTCATAATCCTTGGAGCACTTCCTAATTCCAACTCTAATATAATTTAAATAATAAACAATGGTCATGTCAAGGTCATGTGTGCTCAATACTATCTTACCTAATTTCTTAAATTCAATTATTGGAAACCTTTTGGCAATGCAACAACCCCACCCAAAAGAATCACCAAGTATCTCTAAAATTCTTGCTTTACAATTATATTAATATTTATATTATACTTAAGATATATGTTATTAGAAGGATTCATTGTTAGACTTTGTGTGGCAGGGGTTTGGATTTGATATATGTAAGTACTTTTTAAGTCAAAGATCCTTTTTGCAAGATTTTATTTATAATAGTTCATTTAGGTTGTTTGTTTTCAAGCTTTAATGTATAGGATGACAAGAAAAATTGGTTTTGACTCAAATGTAGGTGAGGGCAGTGCATTTGGTTTAGCTTGCACATTAGATTTTTTATCCCCACCACATTTTACATAGTTTTAACATTATTGTACCTCTTATTTTTACAAACATGAGAACTACTAGGTATGTCCCTTCATTGCACCATTGAACTTGAACCACTTGCATTGGTCCATGCACTCCATCTTGACCCAAATAAAGGTTTTTTTGGTTAGTTACATCTCTATGTGATTTATACCACTGAACACATCAAATCATCAATTATTATCATATTATAGTACATAAAATGTACAAAACACACAACCTTTAGATTTGATAAAAAATAAGATTCCATAAACTCCTATCTTCCTTTTCGAGTGAGACATTTTGCAATGAAATTCAACTCTATTCGAATGAATTTTAAAAAGACAAAAAAGCCTAGTCAAATAAAAAAAGACGGATGTTGACTACTATCCCACAGACAATTGCTATAATTCGAAGGTAAGACAATTGCTATAATTGATAAAGGAAGACTGGAGTCACGAGTGTAGAGTGTTTATAATTGAGAGGAGAGTCAGCATAGGAAGCGTGGAATGGGCTAATGCGATTTTACCTTCCCAAGTTTTAAAACTATATCCACCCAATTCAGTATTAAAATGTGACCTTTAAATGAATTTTATGATATATTTTTTATTTTCTCTTATAGGAGAAGGTATTATTGTTGAAATTTAAACCTCTTCAAAAGAGGATTCTTTTATTCACATTCTTGAAAAGCATTAGAAGAAAGCTAACAAATTTTTCATGAAATATATAAAAAAGTCACACAAGAATTGAAGTTGTAAGGTCAAAAGTGTACTGGATATAAAAGCTCTCCCCTATAACAAAAAAAATTCCTTCCTACATAGATCTCGATCTCTCAACATATGCAATCATATATTAGGTTTGTTTCGAGTGAATTGTCTTTTACACAGTGACTAGTGTATAAATGATATATTTTAGTGTAAAAGGGAAAATAATATATCCACTACTTCATTCTATCATTTATATCTTTAGAGATTAGCCTTGATTCCCAACTTATCCATCTATCATCTTAGGTCAAATATCTAGGGACAAAAGTGACCTAGTTTAGTTCTTAATGTAAAGAATTAATTCAATTCAATTCCATAGGCACAAAATTGACCAAAATCAATTTTATGACTATAGAAGTAACCCCAAAGCTTGTTAATTCAAATTTAAATCTAGGCCCAAGTCAACTCCCTCCAACTAGCTATTGTAAGGAAAATTGAGTACACAAATTTTTTAACATGTTTGTTATGGTTTATATTTAATGACAAGCCCTAGTTCATTTCAAATAATCTACGATAGTCTATAATCAAGGAGAGCTTTCAATATGCATTCATACCAACACCATATAGCATCAACATTGCATCATTATCTTACATCAACATCTAGACATCATTAAATGTTTGATCAAGTGTTGTCTTTGATCATTGGTATCAATCCACTAGATTAAAAATAGAGGTGTCACCAAAGGGGAACTTATTCCTTAACAAATTATTAAATAGTGTTTATTGACACCACCCCCTTTTAGACAAAAGTTGCAAAGATCAAGTAAAATGGATAATTGGCATCATTTTTTGCGAAGATTATTTATACATATATAGTGTTCAAATTTATAAGTAGGATTCAAACCTATAGGTGGAAAAATCAACTCCAAAATCCTAAACTGAAACTAATGAAGATAAAACTTACTAATACAAAGGTAGTTGTGTAATATCATTTAGGGCTTCAACAAATTGGTGAATCCATTAGCAAGATTTTTCATAGGGATTCTCCATTAAGCTTAGAGCTAAGCATCTTTTCCTTCATGTATCTAAATTTTTCATTTATTTTGGCACCATAATTAGTCCCAACGTGTAAATTTTAGGGCTAATTCATCATCTTGCTTCATTTTTTATTTACTCTAGAACTATAATAGAAAATTTCAAGGTCATTAATCTTTATTTTCCTTTTCATTTTTGTGAACTCATTGTATCCTCTACACCCTTAGGTCTTACCTTATGGTTTTATTTATAATGTCTAATTTATTTTTTAAATTTGAGACTTAGTAATATTTTTTATTTATAATAGTACCCCTTTTCTCATTTCAACCATTGAGCTTATGCCAAAGTCTCACTATCATCCTACTTTCCCCTTGAGAATAAGTCTTTGTCTCTACTCTATAATGGCTCACAATTCCATTTATCATGAGATATTTTTTTGATATGATGGAAAATAATATGAGAATAATTTTGATCATGAGGCACACTGAGATTAAATCAATAGGCATGATTTTTATTTCCTTAGATACTTACTTTCTTAAGATATTGTCATTTAATTAGCTAGTTTTTTTTTTCTCCATTGTTTGTTGTTGCTCTTCACAAACTATTGACTAATAATACCTTTAGTTAGAGATTATACAATGTAGTGGGGTTGAGGTTGGCTCTTCAAGATCTCCGCATTTTGTATCTTTCCCCCTCTCATGCAACCTTATTCCTCTATTCCCCACTCCTACCTATGATGTTTCTCATGCTAATTGTACTAGTTTGTTACCTACTCCTCACATGTTTTGATTCCAAGAATTGTTCTAAATTTTGGGTCAAGTGATGATACACCAATGGGGGCATGGATAAACACTTCAATTAATAAGGTTTTAATTGACTTAGAGAAATTAAACCAATTTAAAATCATGGTTTTATTATGTATGTAATGTTGAAAATGTGTTAAGGGGGTGTCAAAGGTGATTTAGAGCATAGTTAGAGTCTTTATAGAAAATTCTTGGCTTCAATCCTAAGTGTAAAGGTATAAATGAAAAGTTAAATCAAATGTTGCTATATAAAAGTGAAAACATATTAATGACTGTAAAAAATTTGGTTTGGAAAAAGTGGACAAAATATGATTGACTAAGCATAGAGTGAAATGTGAAGGGTATTAGAGTTTCAATTGATTCTTTTGATTTTTTTTTCTTTTATTCAAGTATCATTTGAGGTTGTAGCAGTAATTTTTTTTATGAAAACATGAGTTTAGGAGGGTTATATCTTCGTATAATATTCATTTTTTATGTTTAAAGTGTGTTTGTAAGTTAAATGAAATAAGGTTTTTGAGTTGTTAGGTTTCATAACAAGTGTGAAGGATTTTTCCTACATGTATTTGATTTAATTAGTATTGAATGCTTTATAAAATTTATATGATTTATTGAGATAGTGGGATGAGGATTAAAATTCTCTCTTTCCAAAGTGCTCACCCTTTCAAGTTCATCTAAGGAATCATGTTGTTACATCCATGCGTGTTTAAGTTTTTCATACAATTTTATTTTCCATTTCAATGTTTCTATTGAAACTTAGTCAAATTTAACATATGGAAATGTATATTCCATCTTCATTAAGGTTTTAAGATAAATTTAAACATTGTGTATATGATTGTCTATAACTTTATGATCACAAAGACATGACCTCTTGTGTTTAAGGAATTAAGTGGTACCGAAGCTTCATGTTATGATTAATACTTTTTTCCATACATGAGGCCAAGTAGAAGTGAAAATTTAATCTCTTATGAACTTGAAATTGGCACAAGATATTGTATTCAAGTATTTAGTTTGATGTCAAAATCAAAATAATATGGGGAAATGTGTTTCAAAATAATTGAATATGATGTTGTAAGGATGTTTAGCTTATTTAGATAGATAGACTTGAGAGCATCATATTCATCTTAATTTAAAATATTGGAAATGCAAGGTTTCATGAAGAAGACATAGAAACAATGAGGCCTAAATCAAAGAAAAATGAAACATATCAAGTAGAGACTTATTCAAAGCTAAAACAATACTAGATGTATAATTATTTGATGAAGAAATCAATTTTTATAAGGTTGATTAGTGAATTTCTAAAATAGAAGTCTACTTTATACTTTAAAAATTAATTGCTCATGAAAGAATTGCATTACAAGTCTCAAGCTATCCAATAATTTAATATATGAACTTGTTATTAGAGTCATGCCTTACCCTTGGAATTTCATGAAGTTCCATCAATTTCAAAATGAGAAGACATTAATTTTTTGGTAAAAAATAATTTCATCCAACTTTTCATTAGAAAGAGAGGGTTATGTTGAAACATTGATTTTATCAAAAGAAATGATAGTGTTTATAAGTACATTAGCAAGTTCATAAAGTGATGAATGTAATTGATGGAAGACATAAAGGACAGCGAGGTATTGAAGAAATACATAGGTGGGTTGTTTGGAAACATTAAGAAAAAATTTTAAATAAAAAATCCTAGAGACATGAATGAAATGTTTTCATAAGAACACTATCTTAATTCAAAGAAGAACAAAACCTCCTCTTTCAAGAAAAGAAATCATAGGGGACATCAATGAGATGTGAAGTAAGAGTAAGGATAAAGATAAGAGAAAATAAGGAGATGTTTAAAACTTCAATATAAAAAGTACAAGTGGAAGGGTAATCCAGATTGTGGCCTATGGTACAAAAGGTTGTGAAAAGAAATCTCATGAGAAAGCTATGAAAATAATCTTTAGATACTTGAAGTGAACTCTGAATTATGGCCTATGGTACAAAAAGGATCAAAATTTCTCTGTGAGTGCCTATACTGATGTTGATTGGGTAGGTTGTGTTATTAAGTACAAGTGGAAGTGCATTCTTTTTGGGAGATAGATTGGTCTCATGGTTTAGTAAAAAGCAGGATTCAATTTCTTTGTCCACAATAAAATCATAATATATTTTTGCAAAATCTTGTTGTACTCAAGTGCTTTGGATGAAGCAAACTTTGAAGGATGTGAAGGTGGTTTATGATGAACCTATTCCTATACTATGTGAAAATACAAGTGTAGTTATCATTTCCAAGAACCTTTTAATGCACTCAAGAACTACACACCTCTCAATCTGGTATCAGTTTTTGAGAGAGAAGGTTGCAAAACATGAAGTTAGAATGGATTATGTGCCTACCAAGGACTAGATTGCATACATTTTCATTAAGACACTTTCAAAGGATAATTTTGAGTATTTGTGGCTGAAGTTAAGGGTTATTTCCCCTCGTTGTTCTAACTAGATGCATAAATGGTGCATCTATCTAGGGAGAGAAATTCATGTCATATCCTTTACTCTTGGATTGAAGAGTGCTACCTCTTAGGGGGAGATGGTAGAAAGGGCGAGTCTTCAATATGTTATGTAGTTGTTATAATGTATGTACAATTGGTTGAAGAAGATGTGTTGCTAATCAAAGAGGGAATATGTGTTGCTACTTCAATTGAAGATATTTTTCCCTTTGTTCCTAAAGTTAGAGAATGACCTGTATTGTTGTGTAGGAATGTATGACCCTTTGTCCTTGAAGTCAAATGGGGAGAGTGAGTAGTGTGTGTTGCCATCAATGCCAAAGGGGGAGATTTTTGGTAGTTGATTTAATTGATGTCAACACTAAGGAGATTTTTGGAAGTTGTCATTGATGCGAGCTTTTGAGAAGTAAGTTGTTAGTCCTTGGTATTGGTTGTCATTGTTATACTCAGTTTGGGCTAACATTGGTGATGAATTTCATGGTTGGATGTCATGCCTTATCAAAGAAGAATGATTGAAGTTTATGATTGGATGCCACGCCTTATCAAAGAAGAGTTGTTGAAGTTAAGATAATGCATCATTATTGTTAGAAAATTTGATTTCATAATGATATATTTAGATGAGGATTAGAAGCATGACTAATAATGGAGAGGTATTTTGAAGGTCTACAATATGGATTATTCTCTCTCTTGATGTTCCTAATTAAGTATGTGTTGCTTAAAGGAAGTTCTAGCCTCCGCAAGTTGCTTAACTATTTCTAGTTTAGGAAGATGTAGTGAAGTTCGTCCAAGAGAATGCTCTACATTCCTCCATTGTTGATGCTTTGGTCTTGCAATTTGGTATTCAATGTTAGTTTTTTATCGATTTTGCACTCCTATCTTTTCAAGCCTCCTGTGTTGTTGAGATCTTTGTGAATTGCTAAAGGTTGGTAGTTTTGTTGGTTTTCTAGACTAATATGAGAAATGCTTCACATTTCTTTGCATTGATGTTTCTACTCCTATAGATTGGTGAATATTCTCTCAATGTTTGTATAGTATCTCAATTCCAATCTCATGTGTTGAAGTGGTATACAAGCTGATATGTTAATGTTATATCTCATGATTAAGCATTTTTTGTTTTTGGAATAAAATTTTATGTTCTTGTTTGATCTGCGGTGGGTGTTGGTAGCATGAAATTATGAAATGATTGTATGGAAGTGTTGTTGGATGTTGAATGAACATCAAGGCCATGTGATCTGTACATTGCTAATTAGTCGCTTTGATGTTGTATGGTGTCTTGAGTTAGCTTTCTAAGTTATTTGTCGATATTTGGTAGATAAGTCTTGTTCCTTGTGCCATGTGCTTGGAGGGTTGCGTCAATAATGGAGAATGTGTAAAATAGATTTGAGTCATGATATATATTTCTTGTGATCGCATCCTATTAATTCAATAAGAACTATGTTTATGGGTCAATTGGTTATGTGCTTCAATGTTTCATCCACAATTTTCCTTGATGACGACTTAGGTTGATGTGCATCTACATGAAAATATTTTGGATCGGCTTGAAAGAAGTGCTAAGAGTGTTTTTATTCCTTTCTATCTTTTGGGTAGGATAGAGCATTATGTTTTGGTGGTCGACCAATTAATTTCATTTTTTATCCTTTTCCTAGCTGACCTAATTGAAGTTATGAAGTGTTCTAGTGGATACCAATGAAAGATCATTATGGATGCAACAAGGTGGATAAGTGTACAAGTGTGAAGAAGTGTGTGCGAATTGTATTGAATATCTAGCAGCAATAGAGCTAAAGTGTGTGAAAGGAAAGACCAATTGTGCTATAATGCCTCAGTTAATAGAGTGTTGTATTGGAAATCATTGTAATTAACTCTAAATCATATTGTATCCTACTCTAAGATAGTGAATCTCATCAAGTCCTTGTATCTTCCTCCTAAAGTCATGTTGTCTTCAGTTCAACAAATCCCCTATATCTTGCTCTAAAGTAGTGAGCCTTCTTGTGAGTTTTTTTGGCAATGAGCCTTATATTATAAGTTAACTTTCACCAAAAAATTTCCCTCATTATATTTTCAATGTAAATCTAGTGTTCTCCTTGTGCATGTGAGTGTTATTTGTTTCTCATTACTATTGATCTGGTTAGAAGTAGAATTGCTATATGTTTAATTATTGAAGAACCATTAAATTTTATAAGGATTCAAATTGTTATATCCTTCTTTGTTACTATTCTTCTTAAAGGTTTCTTGATCTCTAGTAAAGAAGGTTGTCTTGTGCTAAAAGATTTTTGGAAGGGATTACATTTTGATAAGACTAATTCATCCCCCCTCTCAATATTTGAAAGTGTTCAACATATGAAATGTGATGCTTTAGGTCATGGCATAGAAATAGCATTAATTGAGTCCTTTTACGCTTTCTACTAAAGGTTTTGGCTACTTCTTCATGCATTAAGTGTCCCATAGGTTGGTTAAAGGAATTTCCTTGCCTAACTCTATAGCTCAAGTTTGTTAATGGCCATGTTTTGGAAGAGTTATTCCTCACTCTCATTGAAGAGGAGAAAAATATCAAATAGCTACTCAAGTTCCTTGATATTTTTTGCAAATATTTTGCTTCTACCATTCAATGGCACAAGACTAAATTTTATAGACAATCCTTCATTCCCATGCCTTATTTCCTTAATTCCTTTGGTTTGAAATAGATTCTTCATGGAGAATTTTTTCCTAGATTCTTGGGCATCCCATTTTCTTTCAAGGCTTCACATGTATCCCTTTAACAAGTTGTTCTTCTCATAATTGAGAAAAATCTACCTTACTTGATCACAAAGCCCCTTTTGTTGTCACATGAAATTGCACCCTGTTGAGCATGAAGTTCAATATTCCAATGACACAATGGAAACAACCTCAAGGTGTGGCTCGACTTTGTGCAAATGAGGTTGAATCTTCGAAGAAGGATGAATTCCTCTTTCAATCCAAGTGCAATGTGTTGGTACAACCCAACACATGAAAAACTACCACTACCTTACTCTAATAGCTAACATGGGGAAAGGGTTAGAAATAATGTGTGAAGGGAAAATGGAGGTGATACACCAATATAGAAAATTCATTTCTTCCTAACCTAGAATACATAATACATTGTTGAAGAGGGGAAATGGAACTTTCACAACTCTTTGTTTGGTCAATTCTCAGAGGCATACAAGAAAGATTATAGAGTTTGACAAGGCACTAGAAGGAAAGAGAATTTCTCCAAAAAAAAAGTTGCAAACAATTTAACACAACATACATGCATGAAAAATACAAAAAAACACTCAGATATACAAGGTAATAATTTACTCAAACACAAAAGAGATGAGAAGAGGAAAAATTGATAGATTTCATTGATGTAGAGGCAAAAAGCCAATCTTTACAATGATAGAGATCTGCAAAATACATGGTCTTCCAAAGAAAAACCAGAGAGGAGCTAAAGGAAGAACCTCTAAAATGAATACATTTTTTTCCTTTATAGATCAGGCATAACTGAGAAACACAAACCAAACCCTAACCCTAACCAAGGTTAGCAATGACGCTTGTGTGTGCAAGATTTGAGCCATCTATTGAAATCTCGATTAGGGCATAAATTCATCAGTAAAGTCAAAAATTAGAAATAAATGGGCACGGGTACCCATGAAATCCATTTGTAGATGGTAAGGGGAGAAATTAATGCTATCCTTGAAGCTCAGGAATAAGATTTGAGTTCTCAAAATTCAAATCAAGCCTAAAAAATGTTGCCTAGAAAACATGTCAAAACACAGGAAGGTCAAGGCATTGGGCCTAAAAAATCACCTTTACAAGTTGTGTTGTAGAAAAAAGGATCCTTTTCTTGACATGGGATTAATTCATGATTAATTGGACTTGCTTTAGGTGTTGTGAAGCATTTTATGCATCCACACCAGGTGTTGGGCCCTTATAAATTGAATAACATACTTGTAATAATGTCTTGTGAAGGTGTTGTGAAGTGTTGTAAGACATTTCTACACTATTCTAGACTCTATTTATTACAATTCACCTAAAAATCACCTTTTTATTCATCAATAAGTCCTATTTTAAAGTGTTGTAAAGTCTTGTAACAAGATTTCATGCTTTTCTAGGCACAACTTCACTATTTATCTCTTTCCTATGACTTATTTGACCTCTTTATGCCCTCATATGTCCTAATTAAGTGTATTTTTGAATATTATCCCAACAAATAACATTGAATACAACTTATTTCCCAACACTTGTTTTTAGGTCCTAGGTGGGACCCATTTGCCATGAGTGGCGAATGAGTCCCCCTTAGCTTCAAATTCAAACTATTCTAAATTTTGTTTTGCGTTTTTATTCAAAAACACTTGATGTCAACCTGTGATGAGGTATGAATGGTAAACTAAGGCACAAGAGTGTATAAATATGTGTTTTTCTCCTCATTTCACATCTCCTATCTCCCACATCCATTCTTCATTATTCATCCACCAATCTTCCATCTCAAGTTAAGCACGTTAGGGATTTCACATTGCAAGTAATTAATTTAGCTTCCTAAGACATTCAAGGGTAGATTCTACATGTTTTGTTGAAAATTTTCAAGATCAATCATCATGGCAAGGTAATCAACTCCATTGTTGCATGTTTCATTTCATTATTTCATCATTTTGGTTTAATTACCTAAAA
Organism: Sequoia sempervirens; assembly: GCA_007258455.2. Lineage (NCBI taxonomy): Eukaryota > Viridiplantae > Streptophyta > Pinopsida > Cupressales > Cupressaceae > Sequoia > Sequoia sempervirens. The sequence continues at coordinate 1,051,457,815 of VDFB02271358.1, read as the reverse complement.
GGGGTTTGACTTAGGCAAACCTCCATACCCTAACATTCAAAATCTCTCTCTTGTTTGGTTTGTATGCAGATTTAGGTCCCTTGGAAGCTTGGAAATCATTGGAGATCAATCTGCAAAGTCATTCAAGTCATCTCTTCATTATTCAAGTCAAAATATCAATAAAAAGGAACTTTCAAACCCGAATCTGACAATTTCAGAAGTGTAGATCTAGCTCCACAAAATCAACTCCTAAATTTACTGATTCTTGTAGGTGGACTAATTCACCACCCATGGCGAATGAGTCCCATATGTAGGCTTGATAAGTGGTTTTGTCAGAATTTAGCTCTCGACAATCAGAAACCTATTTCCACAACTTTTCATCAGAAGTAGGACTAATTTTCCATCTGTGGAAAATCAGTCCTAGTGGTCATTAGCAGTAACTTCTAGAACATTCTAGAACCTTCCAGCAATAGTGATCTACCTTCATGTGCACTATGTTCAATTTCATCAATTTCTATTTTCATTTATTTAGGTTTCTAGTTCATATTTGCAACCAACATTGTGTTTTCCAACATCTTGCATTAGATTAGTTTATATTCACTTATTTGCATTTGTAAGCATTCAAACATATCCAAACACACTTCACATCCATTTCGCATCCATCCTTATAGTTAATCTTGATTGAAACATTGTGCATTTTAGCCCATCTTTCCCCTTTTAGGTGAAAAATCCTAAAAGAGCGAGGAAGGATTTAGGTGGCAAAATCCTTCGTTTCATTTTGGTGAACCTGATTTTTAGAACACTTTATTGTCTAATTTTGGAGTCTTTCATCATACATCTAGCTTGCATTGATCTTGCATTAAGGTTTGCATGAATTCATTTGAATACTAGGTTTCAAATTTTGCATTCATAAAAAGTGCATTTAGGTTGCATTTTTGGCATCTAATTTCATTGAAATTTTCTAAAATTTTGCATTTTTCATTTAGGTGTGCATCATAGCACTCAGAAACCATAAATATAACTCAAAATTTTCTAAAAAGTTTGAAAAAAGTCCATATTGGGACTCATTCGCCACCCTAGGTGAATTAGTCCCTTTTGACCCCTAAAACAACATTTTATAGAATTCATAAATTTGTTTTTAGGCTTATGTTTGGTGCCTTAAATTTTATATATCAATTAGTTGCATTTCTATAGCATGCATTTCACTAGATTTCACTTCAAATATCTCATTTCATGCATGGTTAAAATTCACATTTGCATTTCCAATCTTTCATTTTTTTAAATTATTGCATAGTTTCATCAGTAAATTAGTTTGTTTGAAATCTAAAAAGTTGCATTGCATCCTATGTCTTTATATTACATTTTACATAGCTTCTGATATATTTAAATCATTCACAATATGCATTGTTTACATTCATGGCATTTAAACTCTTGCAAGTTCCATTTTCAACTCTATTTCGTAGTCCTTTTAGATTAGCTTACATTGAGGAAACATTCACACATATAAACAATCGATCACAAAACAAATCAAATGATCCAATCAAACAAATGATCCAATTTCAAAAAATCCTCTCATCTAAGCCTCTTAGTAGTGGTTATGTAGACAAGTTAGATGAAGTTCTTCAGGACTTTATCTCACTCACTTCATCCTCTAAAGCTTGTCATGAGAATCCTAAACAAATTGACGATAACTTATCTACTAAACCTTCTTGTAGTGATGACTTAGACATGTTAGTTGAAGCTCTTAAATACTTCATCTCTTCTATCTCATCCACTAAAGGTTTGACACAAGAAGATTCAAGAATCAATAATCATGATAATCACACTTGTTCTTCTCCTAATATCTTTCCCATTGGTGATGTAGATATCTTGATGAAAGAAGACACAATTATTTAAGATCATGCAAGTCTTGCTTGTCTTCCTCCTCCTCCCCCTTGCAACAACATTATGAGACACAAAGATAAAATCATTTCTCCTACCTTACCTAGTATCAATAATCATGACAATCCACCCTTTTCTTCTCCTAATATCTTCTCTACACATGAAGAAGATAGTTTAGTGTTAGAAGATATTATAGTGGAACATCTATTTGAAAAAAAAATTCCAATCACTAGTAACCATGAAACTCTTAGCTATATTTCTCTTGATGCCTTCCCCATGAGTGATGAAGCTATCTTTCCAAATTCCATTATGACATGTGATGAACATATTATCTCTCCTCCTAGGGTTGATATTATGGCACATAAGAATGATGCCTTCAAGAAAACAGACAACCAACTCAGGCCTTCTTCTCATATCCTCACCACTATTGTTACTCAATAGAATTCAAGCCTTCATCATCACCTTCTATGTACTAAGAAACAAGGTCACAATACACCCACCCTCGTTCTTCCAACTTATGGTCTTCATGATTGTCCTTTCATAGCCATCAACCCATCCAAAAACCCTTCACTCAAAATCCATACCATCAACAACCATTCTACCAAGAAATCATTACCCTTGGTACATCCTAAATCGATATATAAATAACATTATTTGCTGCTCCTTGCCATGTAATAGTTGTAGAATTATAGCATTCTCACTATTACATGTTTCACATCCCTTGCAAGGGGAAGCATACCGTCATCCACTCCAAACTAACCTCTGTCCTACACTAAGTGGGGGCAAAGGGTTAGCAAGCCTTATCCTCATATGTCACTTGTTGTTTTCTCTTTTGACTCATCATTAACCTTTCATGAACGTATAAGAGTAAGCTTGGGATGTAGACAACATTTCTTAAAGATTGACTTGCATGTGACATACTCCCTTTCTTCATGGCATAGCTTATCGGAAACATATGACTTGGCATAGGGATTTTTGAATAAGCTCGCATCTCTCTATCTTCTACCTTAAAGCAATTGATCACAGTAATGGTGTTAGAAATCTCTTTAAAGTGGGGGCATCCATAGACAACATTTACTTGCAAATTTCATGGTTTGATTTACTTTTTCTTGTGACATGTCCTCTCCTTGGTGGTGTCATTTGGTTTGATGTTTTTCAAGATTGTACGATCAACTGAAGTGGACTGATGCGAATGAGGCATCCCATGGATAATGATCTGGCACTAGAGATAATGATCAACTGAAGTGGCCTAATGCGAACGAGGCATCCCATGGATAACAATCTAACCTCCTGACCCATACTCTCTTGGAGACACTAAGCACAATTCTCCCTAAGAAGAATACCTTACATGAACAAAGAAAAGTACCCTTTAACAAAACTTTTACATATCATTCAAAAACATTTACAAAAGCATTTTTCATTGTGGTACCTTATCAAAGTTATCAGGATGATAACTTTGGTATGGTTTGTATAATTGGAAGCCGACACACTGGCATGACTTTCTCACTTAACCACTTCTTTGGGACATCTCACCCCATGGACGACCTAAATTTCCATGGCCCTAGAGTGAGTATACTTTTGGCCTTCTCACCCGATGGACAACCAAGAATTTCTGTCGACCCAGAGTGAGTACATATTTTCCACCCCGTCTTTCTTTCCATCTTTCCTTTGCATGATTTTGTATCTTGGGGCCTTGAATTACATGCATATCTCTCTTGAATGGCTACTTTAGTGTGAGTTTGAAGTAGGTTCATCGTCTCAATAAAGTGGGCTAAATGTGGCATAGAAAAAAAGACCCTTTCCTTGACATGGGATTAATTCATGATTAATTGGACTTGATTTAGGTGTTGTGAAGCATTTTATGCATCCACACTAGGTCTTGGGACCTTATAAATTGAATAACATACTTTTAATGACATCTTGTGAAGGTTTTGTGAAGTGTTATAAGACATTTCTACACTCTTCTCTAGACTCTATTTATTACAATTCACCTAAAAGTCATCTTTTTTATTCATCAACAAGTCCTATTTCAAAATTTTGTAAAGTCTTGTAACAAGATTTCACGCTTTTCTAGGCACAACTTCACTATTTATTCCTTTCCTATGACTTATTTGACCTCTTTATGCCCTCATACATCTTAATTAAGTGTATTTTTTAATATTATCTCGACAAACAACATCAAATACAACTTATTTCCTGACACTTGTTTTTAGGTCCTAGGTGGGACCCATTCACCATGAGTGGTGAACAAGTCCCCCTTGGCTCCAAATTCAAAATATTTTAAATTTATTTTTAGGTTTTTATTCAAAAACACTTGATGTCAACTTGTGATGAGGTATGAATGATAAACTAATATGTGTTTTTCTCCTTATTTCACATCTCCTATCTCCCACATCCATTCTTCATTATTCATCCACCAATATTCCTTCTCAAGTTAAGCAAGTTACTAGGGATTTCACATTGCAAGTCATTAATTTAGCTTCCTAGGACATTCAAGGGCAGATTCTACATGTTTTGTTGCAAAATTTCAAGATCAATCATCATGGCAAGGTAATAAACTCTATTGTTGCATTTTTCATTTCATTATTTCATCATTTTGGTTTAATTACCTAAAAGGGGTTTGACTTAGGAAAACCCCCATGCCCTAACATTCAACATCTCTCTCTCTCTCTTGTCTAGTTTGTATGCAGATTTAGGTCCCTTGGAATCTTAGAAATAATTGGAGATCAAGTTGCAAAGCCATTCAAGTCATCTCTTCATTATTCAAGTCAAAATATCAACAAAAAGGAACTTTTAGACCCGAATTTGACAATTTTAGAAGCAAACACTTATACGAAGCAGAAGTGCAGATCTAGCTCCACATATTCAACTCCTGAATTTACTTATTCCTGTAGGTGGACTAATTTGTCACCCATGGCGAATGATTCCCATTTGTAGGCCTAAAAAGTGGTAAAGGGGGGAAATAAATGACAACATTAATGGTGACTTTTGTGGGATAATTACCTACTAATCATGGGATCTGTTGATGATGTTTTATGCACAACAACAACTCAGACAAAACACAAGTATCCTATCTCTCTTGAAAGGTAAATCTCTATCAGCAAGCCTCAATACATAACCCATAGGTCTCTAATGTTAGGTCTTGACAATGCATAAACAACTCAGATAATATGTGAAAATGTTGGTAATCACAAAGGGACCTTACTACAAGCAACCGAATATTAAACTTATCCGATTTCGCCATATGGTGATACTTCAATCCTAAAACTAACCCAGATAATAAAGAAATAGCAAAAGGTAAGGGTTTAAGAGATACCCTAAGATTAAATCTACTTCTAAGACTAACAATGCAAATGATGAAATACTTGAAATGGACCAATCCCTCAGAAACTAATTTCTACTTGACCCAGATAAATCTGCAATCTTACAGAAATAGTGCGATCTTCTAAGGTATTAAAGATTTTCAGATCATGAACATTCATCCAAAACAATCCTAATGCAATTGAGATGAACAAATATTCACAATTGAACTAAGCATGATAAATATGAAAGACCAGGCTAACTTTGCAAAGCAACTAACAGTCAGCTAGCTGCAAAAAGTATGGACCAGGGATTGCTGCAAACACTTCAAGCATCAAATCATAAACTCTATTAAATCATATATAACTCTAAATCTAACATATATCAAATAACCTCGAGCAATTCTAGAAGATAGAATCATAAGAACCATGCAAGATAAATCAACACAAAGAGATCACCAGAAATCACAATGTCTTCCATTTTATTGAATCATCCAATGACAACAACAATTCTAATGTTCTGTGTTACAACAATTTCTCCAAAATAAACTAACTTCTAATACTAGCTCTTGACTCTATCTGCTTCTAATTCTAATTATTCTACTCTAGTCCAACCCCTTAAAAATGAGAAGGCACTATCCTTTATAGATTTTTACATTTTAAATCAATGGCCATGATTAAAACAATACAATGGCTAAGATCATCCTCCAGAAACATCAGGATGTTATACTTAGGGTTTGGAATTCTTGATACATCATCAACCAATGAGAAAATAATAGTTACAATCTTGATCAATGAGAAAATAATATTCTACCATCTTGGCATTTGACAAAAATTCTGATTGGAGAGTAGCAACAGAAGCATTTCCTAGAAAACTCCTCCAGTTAGCATACAACAGGAAGCACAAAATCTCATGTGGATGCAAATTTAATATTAAATTGTAATATAGGTCCACTCGAATGGCTCATCTATTTGCACATTTCCATATGTAGGTGTATATTCAATTTCTTGAATTGAAATTTAAAATCCTTTTGGCAGCTTAATTTGACACATAGCCATATGTGATTGCTTGAAAACAATTTGAATCTCCATCTTCAAGCCGACCTTTTTGTAGCATGCTCTCATCTGTTAATAGTTCGTCTCAATATACTAATGTTGTGAACCCAAGGGTTGTAGTCTGTGATTCTAAATTAAATCCATAACCATCCTTAGATCATACTTTTTGTTCCCTTTGGGCATTTCTAACTAATGATCAACACCCTGCACCTAGGAATGACAGCTGACCCATATTCTCACTATCCTTTCCTCCATAATCATTAGACACCCTTCCTGGGGACAATCTACTGTGCCATTACCGCTTAACATAGATTGAATCCCCAAAGGTGACAAATTACAAGCCTAGGTTATAGCACTACACTCCTCTTGATCCTCCTTGGCTGCCATATTTCTAGCCATTGGTCATTCACTTATTCAATTAATTCCCAGAATAGAATTCAACTACCCACATTATTGAAATCTTCCTGTGATCAATAACGAAATAACGACTCCTTACTATGCATTGCTAGAGATTCCTTCGCATAGACCAGCACTAATTTTGCATTACAAGTGCCTTCCATAGTGAATTATCTGCCAAAACATCCTTTGTTTATGTGCATTAGCCATCTTGTGGAGACTACTTGCTTCGGGAATTCACCCCTCCATTCGTGATCATAAAATATTTGCTTCACAAAAATGGCACCCATCCTTAAGTTGAACCTTCAATGCTGCTAATGAATTTTAAGGCTTTATGCTTAGCGTCATACCGTGAACAATTAAAATTTCTGACTTACAACCCATGAGCTCATGATTCTTAATCATTGTTGCCAATAGGTAATTGAAATAAAGCAAAGGGAGAACCTCTTTCATTGTTTCGACCACTAGTTTGAGCCCTTTTAAATTTCTACCATCTTGCCTTGGAGACCATCTCACATGCCGATTATACCCAAGCATTCTATCATTCTGAAGGGCATTGGTGGATCTACATTGTAACTCTATGGTATCCCATTGCCCCGGGGATTTTACATTATTGGGAGATACAACACTTCAGGAATTTTAGTGTCCTCGGTATTTTGAAGGCCCCGAGGAAATTAGAAGTCTCGAGAAAATCCAAAGTGGAAGGATTTCTCCATGATCTGCTCATCCAGATGAAATTTCTGATTCTCTCTCTTCTTCGCGGATTTTGGTTTTTCAAAAATTTATGTCCTTCGAGGAATCCACCATGACCTGAATTTCCTAAACTTTATTTCCTTTGGGAAATCTAATTGAGTGTGGATTTTTTGAGAATCTGTAATCCTTTCCTCAAATCGATATATCTTTGTGTGTCATGGCTTATCAATATAAATCTTTTCGTGAAATTATTTGTGCTAAGATCTCTCGGATGGGCTCTATCTGTTGTCCATATTTCCTTCTATCTTGCTATTAGAATCCATATTGCATTACACCCCAGCTCTTCCATGAATATTGGCTATCGTGCAAGGAATGATCTTCAAGAAATTCAAACCCCCTGATTGTAGCAATGGAAGAAATATATGATCATCATGATATCCTTCGCCAACAAAAATGACCTCCCCTCCAGATTTCCATACATCAGTCCCACCTGGAAACATGAGAACCCCTGAGACGAGTCATAGATCCCATGATGATAAATGATCATAAAGCTTGGGCAAACCTTCCACACTAGAATTGCTCTATCTACTTAGTGTGATTTCCTCCTTAACCATGCCAATAAATGAGAACCTGATTCTTTGAAGCCACATATAATCATGAACTCATTGAAGTATCTCATCATGTTCTAAAAACACTTTCCATACGCAGACATGATCCATCTCTATAAAGTCTCGTACCATACCAATATCCATATCATGATCTCTTATAGTGGTGGCCTACAACTTTGAATGCTAATTCCTTCATCTCAACCTTTAATCCCCTGATATTGTGGGCTATGGAATACTTCCTAGGTTGTGTTTTAGGCCTGCAAAATCAGATTAGTATTGAAATAAAAAAAAAAATTCCATAATAATTAATCTTCAAGGAAATCCAATAATGATTTTGTGTAAGCCAATATAACATGATGCCATCATATCATGACCCAAAACCATGCACATCAACTCCCTGATCTTAACTTAAAAATGAAGCCAGACTAAAAATCTAAGGGGTGGCACGCAGACAAAAGACCTTAAAATTCATGTATATAAACCAGTTTTCTCACACGATCATACAATAGTGACTAAAAATTCCATTTGCCCAGATAACATCTAGCAAAATAAATTAATCTCAACAACCTCAAAATTTGCATAATGAATTAAATTAAACACACAAGTTCCTCAAGTAGACCAAGACAGACTGAAGAAACTCGGAAACCTGACGACAAAATAGATTTAAAAAAAAATCTGGTCCCTGCAAAATTCCATGAAGTACCAAATTTCCTGAACTGTAGCACTAAATCCCTTTCGCCAGAATTTGAGTGAAAGTCGGGAAAATCTGGATGGAGCGGAAATTCCTGAAATGAGGCAAAAACTTGAACTTTGTTCAGAACTTAAGTTTTTTCGATGTGCAACTCAAGGGAATCACTTAGGTAAGCGAGATAAACATTCAAGAACTATTGAAAGCGACCAAATTCAGCAATCAAAGGACCAAAAGGCATCAAAAATTAGAGCGAAAAAAAGGAGGTTCGTACTTCTAGTGGGGCGTGTGTGCAAAAACTGCACAACAAATGGAAACTCTCGCTGGGATGACAAACAGGAATCAAGAACCCAAAATCTCTGGTTTCAATCTCCAAATTAGGAAAACAAATCAAAATACAATACCAAAGAATCAAGACCAAGGGTAGAACAAACTTTCACTAACCTAAAAATCCTAGTGTGTGCAAGTGAGTACGTTTCCCTCCTGAAGTTACTATAGAAACCAAGCTGAATCTAATCAAGCTACGTAAGGGTTCTAACTTCAAAAGCATCCTAGATAGAGTGTCGCTTCCAGTCAGGCGTTCATAGCCCCGATGAGGTTCTCGATGTGGAACTCCCTAGCATAGCTCTACTTCCAGTTAGGCGTCCATAGCCCCGATAGAGATACTAGGATACTCCTGATGAGGTGAACTTTCTTTTGATTTTTCAATATTCTCTCTCTTTTTTTTTTCTCTTTTGATATTCTTTCAGGGTCTTTTAAACTTTCCCTTTCACCTTGTAAGCAATGAAGCTTACACTCAGGGCTGAGAACCACAGTGGCGCTAAAGTAGAATATAATATTTTTCACTTGACCAAACCTTGCAAGGAGTCAAACGGTAACCTCAAGATTTTTAAAGTGTAAGAAAGATATAAGATTCCAGGATGCTTTAGGTTCAAGTCAGACCAATGACCTATCCTCTTCGAATCAAACATTCAGACTGCTTGACGCTAACAAAAGATCTTGACCATTAATTCCAAAGATATGATTAAATTCCATCAGTAAAATACTTAGAAACAGTCCCAAACAATAAAATGGTTGTTGTGCAAGTAGGACACTTCCCAAACAAAAGGAAAAGGAACACCGAACCAGAGAAGTAGAGCAACAACCAAACCGAAACTGAAAATCAAACCTAAACTAACACAATCTAATCTAAAGAAATCAAAAGCAGAGAAAAAAACTTAACGAAAGCAGAGCAAGCCGCATTTATTCAAATCAACAGTATGTACAAAGAAACACCAAAATGACTCATAACCAGACATGATAAACTAAGACCTACACCTTTTTGAATTTTCAGTACATGGACAAGCAATAAGGTGAAAGTAACAGTCCTTAAGAATGCAAACTTATCTTTATACTCAGCAAAGTAAACCTTAAAAATGTAACATTCAAATTCAACCTCATAATCAGGAATAATTAGCAATTGAGGCAATTCACTGAAACCATGATCAGTCCATATGCAAGTTGACTTTCCTAAACTTTCATAATCAAATTGATAAGCTCCAGAATTTTCAATAGGGAAAGAAACAAACTGGTGTTGTAATGTTGTAGACAAAATTTGGTATTCATCATCCTACACTTGCAAAGAGCTGATATCCATGTCATCAATTCATGGTACTATATCCAACCCACTCGAACTGTTGGCGACATGTTGAACTTTCTGCTGGAAAATAGATGCAGCAGTTTGGAATTCTTGATAGTCCAACTCAGAGTGTTGATTAGTATTATGAAGCCTACACCATCTCGAAAGAGCTGCCTGAGTGAGGTGAACTCCACTAGATTTCTCTTGATTATTTGGCCGATCCAAAGATGTTAGGACTCCTTCATTGTCAGGCCTTGTGTCCAAAGTCCTATTCTAACATGGTGGTTTCCCTCCATGATCTTTATCAAGATGGTGTCCCCTATCAAAGTTGTGCCCCTGAGCTTGCATCATATCCCTGTTACTTTGATCATAATTGGACTAAATCCCCCTTTGGGCTACTTGGGATTGACTATTCTGGTGCCTTAGGTAGGTGACTTCAGTGTTCAGCTTCTCAACTAGCTTTGTGAGTGCATCCACCCTCTCCTTGTTTGCACTGTTTGATGGAGGAACAACACCAGCTAAATTATGCATACAAACAGAGTGGAACCCATGGTTCAAGGGTTGATTAAATATCTCAAAAATCTATAGATAGTTGGGTATATTAGCTTGTTGATGAAGAAATGCACACTGGTTCATATCTAGAAGGTAATTTGGCATGGGTGGAACTTGATTCAAGGGTTGACCTAGATGTAGAACCAAGGGTAATTGAGGGATTGAACTCATCATGGGTGTTTGGTTAGCCAAGGGTCCAAACAAGTGATGTCTCAAATCCGTACTCACTTTAACAGCCACATTATAAGCTTCAAATAAGCTGTCAAGAGGGTTTTCTTTCCATTTGATGAAAGTAGATGTTAAACTATCCAAATCTTCATAATAAACCTCCCTAGCAGAGGCATCATCTATAGCATAAGGGGGTTGCAGCCTAGTATAAGCCTTATGAAATCTATTATTGAAAGCCACTATTGGTTCATTCGCCTCCCTCTTGACTCTGGTAAACTACAAAAGTAACTCATTAGCACTAATTGGGATCTCAAATTTATGTAAAAATGCAATTTCCAACTGAGGCCAAGTAGTAATAGACCCAGTAGGAAGATGGTTATACCAAAAAAATGCCTCATCTCCAAGGGAATATGGGAAAAGTTTGCATGCAACATCCTCATGATTAATTCCCCTATCCTTAAGGGTAGTTTTAAAAATCCTAATATGCTCCTCTGCAGTCCTTTTGGGATCATTAATGTGGAACTTGGAGCAGAAAAGCTCAAGATTTTTAGGCATAGGATTGTATTGGTTGAAAGATAAAGGAGATGGGTTGTTCGCCAAGAATGCCATTGGTGAAGGTGTAGGTGGTAATGGCTGATTTATGGTTGGCTGAAGCTGGTGAATGGGAATGGCTTCAGAATTGGATGAAGATGAACTTGATGAATATGAGTATGATGGAGATGATGGGGGTGACTGGGTGGATGATGACTCTCCCCTTCTCTTAGTCCTTCTTGACTTGGTAGGAGCTTGTAACTCTTGAAATTCCTCTTCTCCTGGAGTAGATCTGGTTCTTCTTATGAACCTATCAGGAGAAATGGTAGACATAAATCGATCCAGCTTGCTTATTCAGGCCCTCCTTCTAGTGCCAATTTGTTGATGATGTTTTCTGCACAGCAACAACTCAAACAAGATACAAGTATCCTATCTCTCTTGAAAGGTAAATCTCTATTAGCAAGCCTCAAGACATAACCCCAAGGTCTCTATAGGTCTTGACAATGCATAAACAACTCAGAGAATATGTGAAAATGTTGGTAATCACAAAGGGACCTTACTACAAGCAACTAAATCTTAAACTTATCTGATTTCGCCATATGGTGATACTTCAATCCTAAAACTAACCCAAATAATAAAGAAATAGAAAAAAGGTAAGGGTTTAAGAGAGACCCTAAGATTAAATCTACTTCTAAGACTAACAATGCAAATGATGAAATACTTGAAATGGACCAATCCCTTAGAAACTAATTTCTACTTGACCCAGATAAATCTGCAATCTTACAGAAATAGTGCAATCTTCTAAGGTATTAAAGATTTTCAGATCATGAAAATTCATCCAAAACAATCCTATTGCAATTGAGATGAATAAATATTCACAATTGAACTAAGCATGATAAATATGAAAGACCAGGCTAACTTTGCAAAGCAACTAACAGTCAACTAGCTACAAAAAGTATGGACCAGGGATTGTTGCAAACACTTCAAGCATCAAATCATAAACTCTATTAAATCAGATCTAACTCTAAATCTAACATATATCAAATAACCTTGAGCAATTCCATAAGATAGAATAATAAGAACCATGCAAGATAAATCAACATAAAGAGATCACCAGAAATCACAATGTCTTCCATTGTATTGAATCATCCAATGATAGCAACAATTCTAATGTTCTGTGTTACAAAAATTGCTCCAAAATAGACTAACTTCTAATACTAGCTCTTGACTCTATCTGCTTCTAAGTCTAATTCTTCTACTCTAGCCCAACCCCTTAAAAAGGAGAAGGCACTGGCCTTTATAGATTTTTACATTTTAAATCAATGGCCATGATTAAAACAATCCAATGGCTGAGATCATCCACTAGAAACATCAGGATGTTATACTTAGGGTTTGGCATTCTTGACACATCATCAACCAATGAGAAAATAGAAAGTACAATCTTGATCAATGAGAAAATAATATTCTACCATCCTAGCATTTGATGAAAATTCTGATTGGAGAGTAGAAACAAAAGCATTTCCCAAAAAACTCCTCCAATTAGCATACAGTTGGTAGCACAGAATCTCATGTGGATGCACATTTAATATTAAATTGTAATATAGGTCCACTCGAATGGCTCATCTATCCACACATTTCCATATGTAGGTGTATATTCAATTTCTTGAATTAAAATTTAAAATCCTTTTGGCAACTTAATTTGGCACATAGCCATATGTGATTTCTTGAAAACAATTTGAATCTCCATCTTCAAGCCAACCCTTTTGTAGCATGCTCTCATCCGTTAATAGTTTGTCTCAATATACTAATCTTGCAAACCCAAAGGTTGCAGTCTATGATTCTAAACCTGATCTTTAAATCCATAACTGACTCCTTAGATCATAATTTTTGTTCCCTTTGGGAATTTCTAACTAACGACCAAATTTGCAAACAATGATCAACACCCTGCACCTAGGAATGATAGCTGACCCGTATTCTCACTATCCCTTCATCCATAATCATTAGACACCCTACTTAGGGACAATCTACCGCACCATTACCACTTATAGCATAGATTGAATCCCCGAAGGTGACAAATTACAAGCCTAGGTTATAACACTACACTCCTCTTGATCCTCCTTGGTTGTCGTATTTCTAGCCATTGGTCATTCACTTAATCAATTAATTCCCAAAATAGAATTCAGCCGCCCACATTGTTGAAATCTTCCTATGATCAATAATGAAATAATGACTCCTTACAATGCATTTCCATAGATTCCTTCACATAGACCAACACTAATTCTACATTACAAGTGCCTTCCATAGTGAAGTATCTGCCAAAACATCCTCTGTTTATGCGCATTAGCCATCTCGCGGAGACTACTTGCTTCAGGAATTCACCCCTCCATTCGTGATCATAAAATATTTTCTTCACAAAACTAGTAGCCATCCTTAAGTCGAACCTTTAGTGCTACTAATAAATTTTAAGGCTTTATCCTTAGCATCATACTGTGAACAATTAAAATTCCTAACTTACAACCCATGAGCTCACGATTCTTAATCATTATTTCCAATAGGTAATCAAAATAAAGCAAAGATAGAACCTCTTTCATTGTTTCGACCACCAGTTTGAGCCCTTTTAAATTTCTACCATCTCACCTTAGAGACCATCTCACATGCCGATTATACCCAAGCATTCTATCATTCTCAAGGGAATTGGTGGATCTGCACTGTAACTCTATCATATCCCACTGCCCCGAGGATTTTATGTTATAAGGAAATATGAAACTTCAGGAATTTTAGTGTCCTTAAGATTTTGAAGGTCCCAGGGAAATTAGAAGTCTTAGGAAAATACGAAGTGGAAGGATTTCTCTGAGATTTTCTCATCTAGATGAAATTTCTGATGCTCTCTCTTCTTCCCAGATTTTGGTTTTTCAAAAATTTATGTCCTTCGGGGAATCCGCCATGTAATAAATATAAATATAAATCTTTTCATGAAATTCTTTGTGCTAAAATCTCTCGGATGGGCTCTATATGTTGTCCATATTTCCTTCTATCTTGCTATTAGAAGCCAAATTGCATTACACCCCAACTCTTCCATGAATATTGGTTGTCGTGCAAGGAATGATCTTCCAGAAATTCAAACCCCCTGATTGCAGTGATGGAAGAAATATATGATCATCATGATATCCTTCGCCAACAAAAATGACCTCCCCTCCATATTTCCATACATTAGTCCCACCTGGAAACATGAGAACCCTCGAGACGAGTCGTAGATCCCGTGATGATAAATGATCATAAAGCTTGGGAAAACCTTCCACACTGGAATTGCTTTATCTACTTAGTGTGATTTCCTCCTTAACCATGCCAATAAATGAGAACCTGATTCTTTGAAGCCACATATAATCATGAACTCATTGAAGTATCTCGTCATGTTGTAAGAACACTTTCCATACATAGACATGATCCATCTCTGTAAAGTCTCATACCATACCAATATTCATATCATAATCTCTTATAGCAGTGACCTACAACTTTGAATGCTAATTCCTTCATCTCAACCTTTAATCCCCTGATATTGTGAGCTATGGAATACTTCCTAGGTTGTTGTGTTCTAAGCCAACAAAATCAAATTAGTACTGAAATACAAACACAAATTCCATAATCATTAATCTTCAAGGAAATCCAATAATGATTTTGTGTAAGCCAATATAACATGATGCCATCATATCATGACCTAGAACCATGCACATCAACTCCCTAATCTTAACTTAAAAAAGAAGCTAGACTGAAAATCTAAGGGGTGGCACGTAGACAGAAGACCTTAAAATTCATGTATATAAACCAGTTTTCTCGCACGATCATACAATAGTGACTGAAAATTCCATTTGCCCAGATAACATATGGCAAAATAAATTAATCTCAAGAACCTCAGAATTTGTATAATGAATTAAATTAAACACGCAGGTTCCTCAAGCAGACCAAGACATATTGAAGAAACCCGAAAACCTGATGGAAAAATGGATTTGCAGAAAAATTCGATCGCTACAGAATTCCACGAAGTACCAAATTTTCTGAACTGTAGCACTGAAGCCCTTTCACCAAGTTTGAGTGAAATTCGGGAAAATCCGGATGGAGGGGAAAATCTCGAAATGAGGCAAAAACCCGAACTTTGTTCAGAACTTAAGTTTTTTCAATGTGCAACTCAGGGGAATCACTTAGGCAAGCAAGATAAACATTCAAGCACTCCTAAAAGTGACCAAATTGAGCAATCAAAGGACCAAAAGGCATCCAAAATTAAAGAAAAAAAAAGGGGGTCCCTACTTCTAGTGGGGCGTGTGTGCAAAAACTGCACAACAAGATCTAGAGGCCTTATCGGTCCATTGGGCAGGAAGTCATGAAGTAGAAAAATTCAACAGCTGGGCCTCCTCAAAGGAAAACAAAACATGTTCAACTATACTTGGAGAAAAAAATGAAAGCTAAGAGCATACATTCCCTTAAGGAGAATGCAGGGTGTGCAAATGCACTTCATGGAAAGCAAGATATTTACTATATATACACAGGGTGCTTGCAAGAAGTTGAGTCCACTTTTTGGCCATTTAGTGGAAGTGTTTTCCCTGATTTTCAGAATTTGACATGTTTGAAATTAAAATTTGAAGCACTTAGAGGTGGAATCTTGGAAAAAGTCACTTATCATAAAATGCAGTATTCGGAGTCTAGTTTCCAAATATGTAATTTGTTTCAATACCCAGATGATACAAATTGATTTTCAATAGGTGTTTCTAAAAACCACTGTTTAATTTTTTTTCTTTACCATACAATGCATGTGTACATCATCCATATTTTGACCTAAATAATCATATTTTTCTAAAAAAATTTGGGAAAAGATTTGTAACCCACTGAAGCACACTTTCCATATTTTTTTGTAATTTTTTATTGAATAATTTTCTTTTTGTTAAATTTTTACTAGCCATATTTGGTGTTTTGAAAATTTTTCATGTACGTCATGCATAAGATGACCTAAACTTATCATTTGATTTTTTATTTTTAAATTGAAAAGAATTGTCTGAAGTATGCTTTCGTGCAATCCGTTTGTCAAAAAATTATGTTAATAAAAAGTTATTAAAATACTAAAAATCCCTGATAATTCAAGTTTATGGACTTGTTTCATCAGAAATTAAATAAAAAATTAAAAAACTAATCCAATTTAAAAAAAAAAACATATTTGGAATCTACACTGTCTCATCTATAATGGGTTTTAATTTCATCAAAAAATTCTACAAAAATAGTCTTCAGATGTATGCCCAAAGTCAGTATTTTCTTGTGACATTGCTAGGACCTTCAACTTGCAGGTTAAACTAGGTGTAGGGCCTAGGTTCATAGTCCCAAACCTTTTCATGAACCTATTAACAAAGCAAAAACCTGGCCTACATTTCAAATTTCAAGAAACGAGATCTCTTTTACTAAATAGGATTCCGTTTTCTTTATAAACAAGATCTTGTTTAATAAATGGGATCGCATTTTCCATTTGTCTGTTGAAAATGGAACAAGATCCCATTTAATAAATGGGATCCTATTTACTAGTGGATCCCATTTAATAAATAAGATCTTGATTTATATAACTCAAGATCCCTAGTTATTTTTGACCATTTGTTTTAATTTTACTATCAAAGATGTACATCTCAAGTTTGAGAATTGTTTTGTACAGCTGACTATGACATATTCTCTATTTTCTATCAAAATTTGTCTTGTACAAGCTCTTCAACTTGGTATTTTTTTCAATTTTGAAAGGAGGCATCATTAGGACATTGTTACAAAGGAATTTTGTTGAATTGCTACTTGTTTTCAAAGGAGGAAGAGGAAATTTATTTAATTGCTACTTGTTTGAAGGAGGAAGAGAAATTTTGTCGAATTGCTATTTGTTTTTAAAGGAGGAAGAGGAATTTTATTTATTTTTTATTTGTTTGAAGGAGGAAGAGAAATTTTTTTGAATTGCTATTTTTTTCAAAGGAGGATGAGAAATTTTGTTTAAATGCTACTTGTTTGAAGGAGGGAGAGAAATTTTGTGCAATTTCTACTTGTTTGAAGGAGGAAGTGGAATTTTGTTTTATTGCTACTTGTTTGAAGGAGGAAGAGGAATTTTGTTCAATTGCTACTTGTTTGAAGGAGGAAGAGGAAATTTGTTTAATTGCTACTTGTCTAAAGTAGGAAGAGGAATTTTGTGAACAATTGCTACTTGTTTGAAGGAGGAAAAAACAAGGAAGACTTTCAATTTTTTGACATTCATTTCTGTATACTTCAAAAAAATTCAATCATGGGATCACAATGTCAGAATAAGAGGAAAGATGGGAAGGTATTGACCCCAGAAGAAATTCAAGAAAAGAGAGAGAAGGATGCAAAAATAAAAAGAGAAAGAAGAATGAGAATTAAATTAATGAATGATGGTGAAGCATCCAATTCCATTTAACTATTGAAGATAAAAATATTGAGGAGACCATGGATGTAGATGATGCAAACTTGCAAGAGGTGAATGTGGAAACTAATACGAATATACAAACTACTCCTGGTATGTCTTCAAATATCCATTTCAATGCTATGGAGAATGTTTCAATAGGCACAAGTCTAGGTACGTCTTCAAATCGACCTTTGAGCCTCATGAAAATTCTATTTATTAGAGATTTAAAAAATGTTGCATATATCAATGTTGACATCGATAATATTCGTAGAGTTCAAGATTTTAGTCAAATTGTTGTTGAAAATGAAAATGAAAATCCTTTTATTGAAAAGGAAAATGAAAAAGAAAACCATTTTGTTGTTGAAAATGAAAATGAAAATCCTTTTAATGAAAATGAAAATGAAAACTATTTTGTTATTGAAAATGAAAATGAAAATGAAAATCCTTTTCTTGAACCCAAAAAATGAAAACTATTTTTTTGATGAAAATGAAGATGAAAATGAAAATAGTTTTGAAGTTAAAAATGAAAATTAATTTCTAGGAAGTGATGTTGAAAGGGTATGTGTAGGATCATCATGGAAAAAACAGGCCCTTAAGTGGCAAAAAATCAGAAAAATCAGAGTTAGGCAACTTGACGTAAAAATTTGAATAAGTTATCTATATTATTTCAAAATATGTAAAATAGAATATGTAGAAAATTGAATTTAGTTTCTAAACTACTAGGTTTTTTTTTTTAAATCTATTTGGTGAAAATTTGAAATTTCAATGTAGTGGTACTTAAATTTCATGGAAAAATAAGAAGTAGGTGTCTGTCTGACCACCCTAACCACACTAAAATGATAATATTTTTTATAAGATTTTAGATATAAGTATATAACTCATGTCCCAATGTGATGCATTATTTTTTGTAATTTTTTTCCAAGTAAATAATTAATTATGATTTTTTATTACAACTTTAAAAAAATAAAACTCATATGTCTGGCCACCTTAACTTGGTCAAAATTCATGAAATTCAATTTTTCTTTTTTAATCCAATAGTATGCAAAGCATAGAATGTGACATGTTTGATTCAAAAATGCAATAATTTGAAAGCTTATAGATGTTTTTCATTCATCCTATCAATTAGGACTTTAATCGTAATTCAAATAGAAAATGAATAATAATTATTTATTAAATTAAAAGGAAACATAATTTATATTGGTGGAAAGATGGGAATCTCCTTTAAAAACCCTTTTCGTTTCATCAATTTTGGGTAAAAAAAAGTCAGCCACATACCCTACACATACCCATCATATTGCCACTTTTTGGCCCATCATGATCCTGCACATACCTGAAAATGAATATATATTTTTTTAAATTGAAAGTGATGTTTTGGATAATCTTCCTGGTAAGATTTCTTGGAGACAAATAAGAACACATTCTAATAGATTATACAAACAATTTTTTTATCGTAAAAATTTTTTTAGTTCAATGACAACTAATGATGCAATTGATGGGAATACAAAAAATGAGAAAAGTAATGAAAAAGTTAGGAATTTTTGTTAAATAGAGAAGAAAATATCAATTAGTAAAAATGCTATATCTTCTATTCCTAGTGCCATTCAGTGTATTGGAAAAAATAGTTGATCTAAAAATAAGAATGCAACAAGAAGAGCTATAACAAAGTCTGCTATAGTTAATAAAGCAACTTTGAATAAAAGAATGTTAAGCAATATTACTAAAGTTTTAAAAATACATCCTAAAACATTGGTAAGAGCGGAAAAAGAAGATAAAGTACATAAAATGATCCAATCAACCAATGTTGGAGTTTTAGTGGTCAGCTCCTGAGGTCTGACATGAAATTGAATGTCGAAATTAAATATTTGATTGAAAAATATTGACATGATAATACCAGGGTATCATCTAATGCTAGATATTTTTAAAAATTAAGAGGGGTGCAAACTTCACGATCCTCATCCAAAACACCTATTAGATACAACAAAAACTTAATTTTATAGAAAATTTTGTGGTGATTTAGTGTTACCTGGTAATATTAAAATAAGTCAAAGGTCTTTTGAAAAATGTAAACCTTTGTATGTAAATATTAATAAGCAACAAATATCTTGTTGTTGTAAAACACATGTTCAATTTCATTATTTTTATGATGTTTTTCGATATATACATTGTATTTTGCATCCTAAAATGATTATGCAGGAATGTGGTATTAATATGCCACCTGAAACAATAAGGGATTTTATATCAAGTTTGTTTTGTGAAAGATCTAATGGAAAATTATTTTATTTAAGTTCTTGTTTTTTTGGACAATGGACTAGTTGTGGAAATCTTTCATTCTTAAGAGTTTGCATGCATGAAATTGTTGATAATAATTTTGGAAAACAATTAGTGGATGTTAAAATATTTAAGAATGTTAACTATTCTCTAAAAGATGGAAAAATTGGAAAGCGTTGTGATTTAGTTACAAAAAAAGTTAGTGTACATGCATTCATATTCTAATTTAAGAATAAGATTGTACCAAAATATGTCATGCACTCTCAACATGATCGATGGATTGAGGGCCAATTTCACGCATGTAGAAACACATTTCTAGTTGGTAGTATAATATCAGTGGTTGGTTTTGCAGAAAACTATACTCTAGCTCCGTAGGAGGAAATTCAATCACAGTATTATAATTCAATGGGAGTAGCTATGTTTGTTCATATTTTTTATAGACATGCAGATGATAGTACAAAGAATGATAGAAATTTTTTTAGGGAGTATCATTTATATTTGAGTGACAACCGATTACACTCAACAGAGTTTGTTCAATATTGTTTAAATATATTTTATAGAAATTTAAGAGAAAGAGGAATCTAGATGACAAAACACCTCATATGGACAAATAATTGTACGAGATAGTTCAAGAATGCTCAAATTTTCTACTAGTTAAGTAAGGTTCACAAGGAACTTAATGTGCAACATATGTGGAGTTTTTTTGAAGCTGGGCATGGTAAAGGAGAATATGATGGAGCTGGTGCATGCATTAAAATAATTCTTGCTAGAGAATAATTGAAATTTGAGGATGCAGTAAAGTTTAAAGATACACGTGGGATTGTGGATTGGTGCAATACAAGATTATCTACACTTGGTTCAAGCGAGCACTCTATAGTTTTCCGATTCTTTTGGTTGGTTGAAGAAGAGAAAATTCTACCTAGACTTGATTGTGAGATAGTTAGTGGATCTACTAAATGGAATTCATTTAAGAGTTCAAATGAAAGCACATGGACTATCTGGAAAAGGGAGCTTGCATGTTTTTGTCAGTTTTGTATCTTAGGAGATTGGGGAGCATGTGAAAATATGGAATGGGTTGAAGAGTGGAAGCAAAGATCATTAACACTAGCACAAACACATCAATATGAAACAACAATTGAAGACAATGATCAAGTGTTTGCAATAGAAGACTATGACCATGTTTTAGACCTTGTAGAAGAAGGAAATTTAATTCAATTTATTTAATTTTATTTCACTTTATTACTATTTTGTAATACTAAATTATTTATTTATATACATATGAATGGATGTATGTAGATTGGTCAAATTATATGGACACACACAAGTTATTAAATTAAATTTTTTTGCAAGACATGTGTATGTTGTTGTTGCACCTAAGAGGAATGAAGAGGAAATGGAATATTGGTTGGCTTGTTGTGTGGAGACTAAACATAAGTTAATAACACCTTGAGAAGATGGTGATAGCTATCATTATCCAACAGGTATGGTGATCCCCTTAAGACATCCCCTTAAGAAAATTTTGATAACAAGTTTTTGATCCCCTTAAGCAAATTTTTAGAACTTCTTTGATCCGCTTAGAAAATTTTGAGAACTTCTTTGATGATGACTATCATGTTTTCCAATAGGATCAGTGGTGGTTGTTGGCACTTACCTATGAAAATACCTGATAAGGAAGAATGGTTTGTCTGCATTCGAAGATTATAAAACACATAAAAAAATTATGCACACTACTCACATTTGGTGGTGGCAACAAATATAAAACTAGATCGGTATCATGGAAGACCTACAAATAACTTGAGCTATGGAAAATTTCTATGGAAGAGCATGATACAATCATAGATGCATTTCAAAAAGAGAGGACGCAGATTGTACAATGGAATAAGTAAATATAGGTAAATATAATTTTAGTTTTATATTGTCCTTTTAAATAGATTAAATACATGTTTTGATATTTCTCAAGTGTGTTATTAAATGAAATTTATTTAAATTGTCCTTTTATAGATCCTTAAGCCATCATCACAAAAAGGAGAGTACCTACAGATTCAACCTAGACAACATGGAATACTTGGTAAAAATAGACAATTATTAGTTAAATTATATTTAAATATATTTTTTGATTATATATTGATATTCCTTGTAAATTAATAGTTAAAACTCATTTATTATCCTTTTTTTGTATCCTTAAGCCATCATCACATTGATCTCATACTCTGAAACATAAACGAGAGGATGCAAATTCAACCTACACACATGTGTTGAATACTTTTAAATACAGGTACTTGAGTTATGTACATATAGATAGTTTTATATAAATTAAAATATGCATGTTTTGATGATTTCATTGATATTGCTTGTACCATTTTGATATTAGGTGGCATGAAGACCTACTACATTTTGGGCACAAGTTTCAGATGTTCCTAAGATGGCATAGCCAAATTTTGTAAACATTGTTTTGAGTTGACATATATGTACATACATACTTACACAATTAAACATTTTGTACAAATTACAAATACGTGTACATACACAATTATACTCTATGTACTTTTATGTATCAAAATTAATATTCTATATATTTTGTTTGTTAAATGTGCATGTTTTCCTACTTTAAAACTTTAAATTTTATTGTATAACCACTAACTATCATGTATATTATTGTTAAATCAATTATATCAAATGTGATTAAATATGAGACATGTACTTTGAAGTATTTCATCCCCTTAAGACGTCCTTTTAGGATATATCCTTTAAAAATATTATACTTAATTATATAATTTGTTATGATGAGTCACCCTGCTTTGAAACTTTAAATTTGATTGTATAATCACTAAACAACATGTATATTACTATTAAATTTGGTTTCCTTGAGCAACTTCACCAAATTTTGACAACTTCTTTGATCCCCTTAAGATGTCATATTAGGACATATACTAAATATTGTACTTAATTATATCATTTGTTATGATGAGTCACCCTAAAGACTAATACTTGTTTATATCACTAAATATTTATACTTAATTATACTCTTCTTTGATCACCTTAAGACATCGTATTAGGACCCCTTAAGACATCCTATTATGACATGAATTAAATAAACCTCAAGACACTATTTAAATTGTATAGAATGTGAATATTATGATGAGTCATCCTAAATTCTAAATTAATTATATCAATTGGAATTAAATATGAGACATGTACTTTGAATAATTTCATCCCCTTAAGACGTCCATAGGTAAAGATGTTTGCTATTATTCAATTTGTATTTTGAAATCATTTGGTTTAGGATGATTCCAATTACATGGAAACTTGTAAATTAACTTAGTTGTCTCTTTTGACAGAGGATGTGACTCCCATTCCAATAGAAAGTACCAAAAGAAAGGGTGGAGGTAGAGGAAGAAGATTGTAGTATTTTTGTTAGATGCTATTATTTGTTTCGACAAATTATAAATTAGTTTTTTTTATGGGGGTATGTGCAAGATCATTATAGACCAAAAAGTGGCAATATGATGGGTATGTGTAGGGTATGTGGTTGATGAATTTTTTTAACCCAAAATTGATGAAACCAAAAGGGTTTTTAAAGGAGATTCTCAACTTTCTACCAATATAAATTATACTTTACTTTGAATTTAATAAATAATTATTATTCTTTTTTCTATTTGAATTACAACTAAAGTCCTGATTGATAGGCTGATTGAAAAAAATCTATAGATTTCAAACAGTATCGCATTTTTTCAATCTGAAACATGCATCACATTCTATGCTTCGCATACTATAGGATTTTAAAAAAAAAATTGAATTTCATGAATTTTTGACCAAGTTAAGGTGGTCAAACATATGAGTTTTTATATTTTTAAAAGTTATAATAAAAATCATAATTAATTATTTACTTGGAAAAATTACAAAAAAATATGCATCACATTGGGACATGAGTTCTCTACTTATATCTAAAATCTTATAAAAATATTATCATTTTATTGTTGTTAGGGTGGTTAGACAAACACCTACTTATTTTTTCCCTAAATTTAAGTACCAGCATTAAATTTCAAATTTTACCAAATAGATTTTATTTTTAAACCTAGTAGTTTAGAAACTACATTCAATTTTCTATAGATTCTATTCTTACATATTTTTGAAATAATATAGATAACTTATTCAAATTTTTTACGTCAAGTTGCCTAACTCTAATTTTTTTGAATTTTTCACCACTTAAGGGCCTATGTTTTCCATGATGATCCTGCACATACCCATGGAACATGAGGTGAAGAGGAATTTTCCATTCTTAAGTTTTGTCTAGAAATTTTTATTATTTTTAAATATGGGAGTACTGTTGGATATTGCTGATATCTGCTTTTCATTGATGTCAACACTATTGGCATTAGAGGTTGTATATGTCAAGGATATTAAGAAAATTGTAATATTTAAGTAAGTTGCAGGTTGTCGCTAGTGCAGTGAAGTTCATTACGTTGGACAGCTCAGTATGTTGATGTTCAAAGGTTGTGGATTAAAGGGTTTTTTCTCTAGTATATCTAGTTTATCCACGTTAAGTTTCAAAGATCTGCATAAAGATTTGATCGAGTTATGGGTATTTGTGTTCTGACAGTTTTTATGTTGCTTCAGTTGATGTTCCTGAAAGAAGATGTGATTTTGGTAATGTGAGTTGTTTCGGATGCTTCTCTAGTGATTCATGATGCTTGTGGATGTTTCTAGATTGCGCTCTATCTTTTTTGCACGGCTGCATTGATCGTTGTGCTCACAATTGAAGATTTTATTTTGTGTGTTCCTGTATTTTTTATTCATGGCTGACAAGGTGATTGTAGCATGTTGTGGATCTTCAAGGAATAATTATTGAAGATTTTTCATGCTCAAGGATGTTGTTTTGCATCTTAACTATGTTGGCTGACATTGGTTGATTTGCATTAACAATTATTTATGTTTGGGCTGACAGTTTGTATTCATTTTATATTTTATTGAAGCTAACATGTAGATGATGTTATTCTTGTTTGTAGATATATATAAGTGATTATTTTATCATTTGAATGAAAAATGGGGTAGTGAAGTGTGTGATTCTTGTGTGTGAATAATGTTGTAATAATTCAAAGGAAGAAGTAAAGTGTGAAGAGTGAGCAGATTTTATGTGCTTAACAAAAACTATAATCAAGCATGAGAAGATACTATTTCCTTAGTTCAAAATCTTGTGGATGTAATCCTAATCTTTCTATAAGATAGTGAGTCTTCCTATTGGGAAGTAAGCATTTTGTATTTGAGCAGTGAACTCTAGGCAGTGCGCCTAAATGCATGTGCATTCCCCATTTATTCTTTTATACTTTTAATAGGGTATAATCTTGTGGACTAACCTCGACTATGGTTTTTCCTCTAACAGGGTTTCCACATAACAAATCTTGGTGTTATATGTGTTTCTGATGTGGTGATGATTTATGCTTTCATGTTTATTTATCAGATTTGAGAATAAGGTTAACAAGTTTAATAAGTTTAAATTTTTGTGACAACTGATTCAGCCCCCCCCTTTCAGTTGTCTGCCCTTGTGTTGCCAACAATTGGTATCAAAGCAGGTTCCTTGGAAGAAGTTTAATAGATTGAGGTGATCTAGGATGGTGACATATAAGAAGGATAGTCTGAGATTTGATGGAAAAAATTATTCTCTGTGGAAGACTCGAATGGAGTGTCATTTGAGATGCATTGGTGACCCTTACTAGAACATTACAAAGAATAGGTATATCATCCCACAAAATGGTCCTTCTACTGCAGGTGAGATTAAATATGTCGAGTACAATATCAGGGCTAAGGAAGCATTGTTGAGTGCTCTGATTGATTCTGAGATGACAAATGTAATGGATCTGAAGATTGCTTATGAGATATGGAAAAAGTTGGAAATTTTGTATGAAGGTGATGCCCATGTTAAGATTGCTAAGCTGCAAAGTCTGAAAGGGAAATATGAAACATTGAAAATGGGTGAAGATGAGAACATTACTAATTTTATGGAGAGAGTGAATGAGCTTGTATGTAATATCATATGTGAAGGTGGAACATTGGAAGAATTAGATATTGTTGCTAAAGTGCTCAGATCCTTTCATTCTACATACAAACACAAAGTTGTTATTGAGGAGATCTAGACTGTGACAAATGTAACTAGAGACATGTTGATTGGTAAGCTTGCTACTTTTGAGTTAAGTGAGTTTGGTGATGCTTTTCCTAAGATAGAATCTGCATTCAAAGCTACTACCTCCAGAAAATATAAGAAGAGATATGATCCAAGAGAAAGTTCTAGAAAATTGTCCAAGTATGAGTAGGAAATGAGAGAGATTGAAGAAGAAGAGAGAAAGATAGATGAGCTTGAAGCATTTCTTGTCAAGAGAGTACCCAGAGGAGAAGGTAAGTATAAAGTAAAATTGCCTCTTAAATGTTTTTCATGCAATAAGATAGGTCATTTTTCCTCAAGGTGTCTAGAAAGAGTTCCTAAGCCAAGACCTAACAAGCCTAAATTCCAAAGAAAATGTTATTATGTTGCTGATGAAGGTGTCACAGATGATGAATCTGATAAAGGAAATTCAAGTGGAGATGAATGGGTATTTATTTCTATCAAGGAAAATGATCTAGTACCTACTGAATTTTCTAGTTGCATGAATGTGGAGAAAGCTCTGACATCTAGAATTGAAGAAAAGGATGAATGGGTGATTTACAATGGATGCTCTCATCACATGATTGGTGATAAAAGTAAATTTGTGAGTCTTGAAAAGTATGATGGTGGTGTTGTAAGATTTGGTGATGATAAAGCTGGTGTAATCCATGAAAGAGGATCCATTTCCTTTGATGGTAAGAATAATATTGATGATGTTCTATATGTGGAAGGTTTGAAGCATAATCTTTTAAGTGTTGGACAAATGGTTGACAAGGGATACAATCTTCAATTCAAGGATGGAAAGTTTAGAATATTGGGGAGTTCCAGAAATATGATTGCATCAGGTACAAAAACAAAAGGTAATATCTTTCACCTGAGTACTACTAGTAAAAGTTTTCTGATTGCTCAAGTTTATGAATGTTGGTTGTGACATAGGAGATTGTGTCATGTAAACTTTGACAATACTATCAAGATAAGTTCTACTTAGGTTGTGAGAAATCTTCCTAACTCGATAAAGCCTACTAATACCATATGCAAGGAATGCCAGTTAGGGAAGTGAACTAGAGTTTCATTTTGGAGCAAACAACAATATACAAATGAAGTATTGGAGCTTGTGCATACTAATCTGTGTGGTCCTTCTAGAGTTAGAAGTTTATAAGAAGACATGCATTTCATGTTACTCATTGATGATTATTCTAGATTGATGTGGGTTGCTTTCTTAAGGGAAAAATTGAAAGCTCTAGAGAAATTCAATATTTTTAAGGCTAAGGTTGAGACAAAGACAGGTTTGAAGATTGAATTTATGAGATCAGATAGAGGTGGTGAATTCTTTTCTAGTGAGTTTAATTATTTTTTGTGAAGAGCATGGGATAAAGAGGCAATTATCTGCCCTATGGACCCCTTAGCAAAATGGAGTTGTGGAAAGGAAGAACATGACACTTCTAGATGCTACTAGGACTATGATTTTGGAAGGAAATGTCCCACATATCTATTAGAGAGAAGTTGTGAGTACTACTGTTTACACTCTTAATCGGGTGCATATCAAAGGTGAGACTAGTAAGACCCCTTATGAGCTATGGTTTGGTCATAAGCCTACTGTTAGATATTTTAAAATATTTGGGAGTAAATGTTATATCAAAAGAGATGAAGATATAGGAAATTTTGATGCTACAAGTGATGAAGGAATCTTTCTTGGTTATTCTACTAAAAGTAAGGCCTATCGGTGATTTAATAAGAGATTGAGGAAAGTAGTTGAAAGTGATAATGTCAAGGTTGATGAAGACACAATTAGACCATCTAGAACCTGTGGATATGATTCAGATCATGAGAATGCCAATTCAGTTTAGACTCAAAATCAAGTTCAGATCATTTGGTGAATCGGGAAAATCAAGAGGATGGAACTAGTGAAAGTACAAAAGTGAGATCACAAGAGCCTGATGTTCAAGAACATCCTAAGACTCTAAGGAATGTAAGATTGAATCATTCAGAAGATCAAATTATAGGTCATAAGAATAAAGGTGTTCAAACTAGGAGAAGAATTACAGAAGAATATTGTTTGATTTCAAAGAATGAACCTAGTAGTGTCAATGAAGCATGCAAAAATGAAAATTGGATGGAAGCAATGAAAGAAGAACTACTACAAATTGAGAAGAATGATACATGGATTCTTGTTCCTAGAACTAAGGATAAAAATGTAATTGGAACTAAATGGGTCTTTCAAAATAAACTGAATGAGCAAGGTGAAGTTGTTAGAAACAAACCAAGACTGGTGTGTAAGGGATATTCACAAATGGAAGGAATTGACTTTGAAGATACTTTTTCCCCTATTCCTAGGATTGAAGCTGTGAGATTATTTCTTGCTTATGTTGCTTACAAAAACTTCAAGATTTATTAGATGGATGTCAAGTCAACATTTCTAAATGGTGAATTGGAAGAAGAAGCGTATATTGAGCAACCTAATGGATTCCAATTGACTGATCAGGGAGATCTGGTTTGTTAGTTAAAGAAAGCATTGTATGGACTTAAGCAAGCCCCAAGAGCATGGCATGCCAGATTGGATAAGTATTTATTGAAACTTGGATTTAACAAAGGTACTACTAATAATAATTTGTATTTCAAGATTGATCATGATAAAGATTTAATTGTTGAAGTCTTTGTTGATGATATCATTTTTGGAGGAGATGATAGTTTGTGCATAAAGTTTGATGATGAGATGCAGAGTGAGTTTGAGATGTCTATGATTGGAGAAATGAAATTATTTTTGGGATTACAAATTCCTCAGCTAGACAAAGGGATCTTTATATGTCAATCCAAGTATGTGAAAGAATTGCTAAATAAGTTTGGTATGGAAGATTCAAAGCCAGTTGGTACACCTATGGTGATCGGATGTAAGTTGACACAAGATGATGATTCTCCTAAAGAAAATTAGACTAGATATAGATAAATGATTGGTGGATTGCTCTATTTGACTCAAACTAGACCTGATATCATGAATGTCATATGCATTGTTGCAAGATTTCAAGTTGATCCTAAGGAATCTCATGTGATAGTTGTGAAGAGGATTTCAGATACTTGAAAGGGATAGTTGATTTTGGCCTATGGTATCTTAAAGAAGATGACTTTACTTTGAGTTCTTTTACTGATGTTGATTGGGCATGAAATGTGAATGATAGAAAGAGTACCAGTGGTGGTGCATTTTTCTTGGGAAAGAAGTTGATTTCATGGTTAAGTAAGAAGCAAAATGCCATTACTTTATCTACTGTAGAGGTAGAATACATTGTTGTTTCTAACAATTGTACTCAAGTATTGTGGATGAAGCAGATGTTGAAAGATATCAGAGTTGTGAATGATGAACCTATTGCTATATTCTGTGATAATTCAAGTGAAATTAACATTTCTAAGAATCTAGTGTTTCATTCAAAGACCAAGCATATATCTATCAAGTTTCACTTTATGAGAGAGAAGGTGAGTGAAAAGGAAGTCAGATTGGAGTATGTTCCCACTAAGGAAAAAATTGGAAACATCTTTACTAAGCCTTTTCCTAAGGATACTTTTGAGTATCTCAGAGGGAAGCTAGGGGTGATTACCCCTCCTAATTAGAACTAAGATGCATTGACTTGCATCAGTCTCTGCATTTCATAGTCATCTCTTGATCCAGATTGATGTTGTGGTGGCTACTACTCAGGGGGAGTAGTCAGATGTTCAGAAATGTGGTTCAGGGCTTCTATGAGAAAGATAATGTGTATCCTTGCCATTGATTTCAAAGGGGGAGAAGAGTTATGTGAAAAATTGTGAGTTATCTGTGGAGAAGATTCAAAATCTAAGGGGGAAAAAGTGCTAAGAGAAATTTGGGTTGATGGTTTTTTTCACATCATGTGTTGCCATCAATGCCAAATGGGGAGATTGTTGGATTTTTTTGATATGTGGTTGTCATTGATGTCAACACTATTGGCATTAGAGGTTGTATATGTCGAGGATATTGAGAAAATTGTAATAAAGGAAGTTGTAGGTTGTTGGTAGTGCAGTGAAGTTCAATACATTGTCCAGCTCAGTATGTTGATGTTCCAAGGTTGTGTATTAAAGGGTTTGTTGTTGAATATATATATTTTATCCATGTTAATTTTCAGAGATCCGCATGAATATTTGATTGAGTTATGGGTATTTGTGTTCTAACAGTTTTTTTGTTCTTCAATTGGTGTTCTTGAAAGAAGATGATGTGATTCTGGTAACATGAGTTGTTACGGATGCTACTCTAGTGATTCATGATGCTTGTGGATGTTTCTAGATCATGATCTATCTTTTTTGCATGTCCACATTGACCGTTTGGCTCGAGATTGAATATTTTCTTTTGTGTGTTCATGTATTTTTTGTTCATGGCCGACAGGATGATTGTAGTGTGTTTTGGATCTTCGAGGAATAATTATTGAAGATTTTTCATGTTCAAGGATGTTGTTTTGGGTCTTCACTATGTTGTGGCCGACATTGGTTGATTCACATTGATAATTATTTATGTTTGGGCCAACAATTTGTATTCATTTTATATTTTATTGAAGCCAACATGTAGATGATGTTATTCTTGGTTGCAGATATATATTAGTGATTGTTTAATCATTTGAATAAAAATGGGGTAGCGAAGTGTGCGATTCATGTGTGTGAATAATGTTATAATTATTTGAAGGAAGAAGTAAAGTGTGAAGAGTCAGCATATTTTATGTGCTTAACCGAAACTGTAATAAGGCATGAGAAGATGTTATTTTCTCAGTTCAAAATCTTATGGATGTAATCCTAATCTTTATGTAAGACAGTGAGTCTTCCTATTGGGTAGTAAGCCTTTTGTATTTGAGCATTGAGCTCTAGGCAGTGTGCCTAAATGCATGTGCATTCCCCATTTTTTCCCCTAACACAGTTTCCACGTAGAAAATCTTTGTATTATGTGTTTTTCTAATGTGGTGATGATTTATGCTTTCATGTTTATTTATCAAATCTAAGAATAAGGTTAACAAGTTTAATAAGTTTAAATTTCTATGAGAACTGATTCACCCCCCCTCTCAGTTATCTACCCTTGTGTTCCCAATAAGAACGTGATTTAATTTCAAAACTTTATCCTATTTTTGGATAATTTAGTTATATGTTTGTTCTTTAATTTTGTGTTGTAAAAGAACTAGGAAATATGGTGTATACTTATAGAGCATTTTTTTTGGAAAAACTTGTCGCATTTTGATTGGTATTTATGTTTAGTTTATAAAATTTATTAATATTTTTGTTCTCTAATCTTGTATGGTATTGTTTATTTCTTAAATTTTCACCCTTTGTGGTATATGAATGGATTGCTTTTGTTTATAGGTTATGATTTATTTTCTTATTTTATTAGATAACCTATGTATTGGGGCCCCTTAAGACCTCCTATTAGGGCCCTTTAAGACATCTTATTAGGACATGAATTAAAAAAGTGAACATTGACTAATTATCACTAATTATTGAATGTAAATCATGTATGGATCACTAAATTTGTAAATTACAAATATTGAAATGTCCTATTAATTTCAACTTTAAATTCATACTTGTATTTAAAATTAAACAATAATAAAGTCCATTATTTACAATATATTAAGTTGATGAAACCAATATATATTAAGTCCATAAGATTACAACCCATGTGTAAGTGTGAAATAAGTAAATAAGTAAAACAACTAAAAACACTTCTTAATGAAACATTATATCAAGATTTAACAACAATTAACTAATTTAAAGCACATAAAACTTGAAAGCATCTCATTGTTTCCTATCTCCAAATATTTATTAAATCATAGAGGGCTCTTAGATTTGGCAAGCACTGTGACTGTTAAAATGCCAATCTAGAGAATGGAATGATGCTAAATGCAATGATCTACTTCTATATGGTGATTTATAAATGATATTGATGCTACTATAATCTATGCTAACATGAAACCTGATGGATGGAAGCTACAGTCAAATTAAGATGCAACCATGATATTGATTCTACAAATGCTACGATTGCTTGATTGCTATTCCTATAGAGTAAGTTTGCACAAAGTTGGGATACATGGATTCGAGATCCATTTGTTGTAGAAGAAGGTTGTATTTATACATTTACGACAACAATTTTGTGAAGGGGCAACACAACAAAGGCTTGGATTTGATCTAGAGGATTCAATGGTAAGAGATGAAGAAACTTGAGCTGATCATGGGAATGGTTTCTCCCCATGAAAACATTAGGCCAGATGATAGGAAGAATCATAGGAAAGAGATTGAAGAGGATTACCAATTTGTCTCCAATTTGTCTCCACAACTTTCCTGTGAATACCAGTTGAATTAATTTAGACATAGAATATCTAATTTTATTGGTGAGATATGAGGAACTATAGGATTTGAATATTTTGGATTTATTCAAATTTAGGAAGAAATAAGATATTAAATTTAATAAAACAAACTATAGAAGTCTATTTATTAAATTAAATATGGAAGAAATGAACAATTATATAAAAAAAAGTATTAAATTTGTTTATTTAATTAAGATAGAATAATAGAAGAATTTGGAAGAATTAAATGTGAACTATGTAAATAAATATTTGTATTTATTTAATAGTAGATGAAATTAAGATTAATTAATCAAATAAGTCATACTTAATTAATTAGATTATCTAGACCATTTTTAGGTGTATACATTTTTCCCTTGTTTGAAGTGATGTGTTTACACATTGCTTCAAAGAAGATTTTGTTGCTACTGCCAATATCAACGAAAAAAATTTAGTATGCCCCAGACGTTGATTTTGAGTTGATGATGGATATATGCCCCCTCAGGAGATAAATTGATGAATTTTGGATTTTTTTGGATTTTTTTCGGAATTTGCAAATTTTAATGATTTTTTGATGATTTGATGTAGATTTTTAATTTCAATGATCTGCAAAATCGATTTATCTCCTGAAAATAAAGATTGAGCTTTCTAGATTGATTAATTGATTAATTGATTCCTTATGTTTCCTCCTTATGTTTGATGTTTGATGATCACACTCACTCGGTTGATTTGATGATGTTGATGTGATAGTTGATGATTGACCTCATGATAGGTGAGAATCAATGATACAATGATGATGATTGACCTTATGATAGGTGAGGATAATTGATATGATGATGATGATTTCCCTCATGATAGGTGAGGATCAATGATAGTTTGATAATTTACCTCATGATAGGTGAGGATCAATGATAGATTGATGATTTTCCTCATGATAGGCGAGGATCAATGATAGATTGATGATTTTCCTCATGATCGGTGAGGATCAATGATAGATTGATGATTGTGCTCATGATAGGCGAGGATCAATGATAGACTGATTGATTGACCTCATGATAGGCGAGGTTCATTGATAGATTGATTGATTGACCTCATGACAGGCAATGATCAATAATAGTCGCTCACAAGATTTGATCAAAGTGTCACCGGAGCCGATTAGATTGATAGGCTGATTGATTTTTTATTGATTGATAATATTGCTGATTTTGTGATATGTTATGATCATAGGAGGATTTTAGAGTTCTTCCCAAAAATGTGAGACATGATTCTACATCTGGTGCAGGATGATATAGATATCATCAATCAATGTGGAAAATCTATAATGTAGATGAAAAACTAATATGAATGCAATCTAATTTAACCATGCAAATCCACATATGTAAGCATTGGCATCTTAACAGTCCATTTATCATGATTTTTATCATCATTGAGCTTTTAAAATGTTGAAAGTGAGTACAAGCATCGATGGTATAATTTAGACAATAATGACTTGAGTACTACTTCTATG
This sequence comes from Sequoia sempervirens, assembly GCA_007258455.2. NCBI lineage: Eukaryota > Viridiplantae > Streptophyta > Pinopsida > Cupressales > Cupressaceae > Sequoia > Sequoia sempervirens. The sequence continues at coordinate 1,051,423,685 of VDFB02271358.1, read as the reverse complement.
ATTTTTGATATTGCAAGTGAACACAAGCATCAAGGTATAATTAAACCAAGATGACCTAGGCATTTCTTGTGTAAACAAACAAGAATCAGTCACTTTCCTATGTGAATTGGAATGTCATTCATGATACTTTGTAGAGCACTTCCCATGACAATTCACATAGTAATTGTGATTAATTCGTAGACAACAGATAAAGAAAATACCATTCTCCTTCCTAGCTTCTCTAGTTCAGTACATCATTGAGTTGCTCCAAAAAAATGATAGCAAAGATCAAAGTACAATATATCCAACCTTTTTCTTAAAGTATATCAACCATTATTTAGATTAGATCATCATTTTGATACTAATTTTAACGTTTGATTCAGATGGTTGATGGAATGGATTCGATGTTTGTTGTATGTTCAATGTTGGATCTTCCTATGATCATTGTGTTTGTTGCGTTAGTCATACTACTGTTTGTCCATTTGATTAGGCTCAAATTTTATTGCCCCTAGTGAGTTCAGGATTTTCCTCCCAAGCTTTGGTGAGACACAACGACATTTTCTAGGATATGTACATGAGATTTTATTGCACCTTTTTCAAATTTTATGATTTTTTTTGTATTTTTTTGACTTTTTGACTTCTTTTATTGTATATTTCTCTTCTCTTTTTTATTTTATTTTTCAAGATATTTAAGATGAAATGAGATGATATGATTGATTGAAGGAAAAAGATGCCCAAAAATAGGGGTAATGCAACCATGGATAAATGATAGATCAAAATGAAAGACTCACTACAAAACATGTCACAGAAGCAACATATCTCTTGTCAAAAGATGATACTGGTTGATTGATTAAGCTATGAAGAATGATTGATTCCATAAGGCATGATGATGATAAGTACTTAGGATCACTTATTCCCCTAAGTACGATAAGATTGATGATTGTTGATGATTGATTGACAAAAGATATGAGGATTGGATAATATTTTACAGCTACGCTCAAATATGATTTGCATGATAAGATTCAAGGTTGCAAAGGGATATGGTGACATGGATTTTGATAAGCTATGGGATATGGAATGGAAGAAAGCAAGGATAAAAATAATGAATGGGATGATCAAGATCAACTAGATAAGATACAAACACAAGGCGCAAGTATTTTTCCCATATTCCTCATCAAGACCAAGGAAAGGAAGAAAGCATATATTTAGTAAGAATGATGGAATATGGATAAGATGAAAGATATGGTATGGATGTATAGGATAAGATATATGATGTTCAAGAAGATCCTTAACCTTGTTCAGATAAAAGGTGGAAATGTAAGGAATGAGCATAGAAAGGATAATTACCATGAATGATAAGATGGACTAAAGTTGTCCCTAAGTGTAGAGTGCAAGAGGAATATGGAAGATAGGATATGGATGATAGGGAGATGGAGGAAGGACTTAAGAATCAAGTTTCACAACCAAATATCCCTCTAATAAACCATGGGAATGGGAATTAGAATCCTAAATGTTGGTAGATTAATAATATGATGGAAGAATCTAAGGAGTTATGCAAAGTTTTGTATTAAAGGAGAATGATGGGGGATGAATGCTGGATAATGGATAGGAGGTTGGAAGGCCTATTGATGGATAGATGGAAAGGATGGAAAGATAAATGTTGGCACACACCTTGAAGGGTGGTGGAGTGATGGAGGAAAAATGGATTTGGAAGGTGATAGGTTATTAGATGGAAAATTGGAGGAAGCTTTTGGATTAGAAAATTTGGATGCCAATTTAAATTTTATTGCTTCTATAAGAATTTTAGGAATCCACATGACTTTTGACTTTGATTTTTTCTTTGTGGGCCTTTGTGGCCTTTTGAAATTTTCTTTTATTTTTGCATGTCTCTTCGAGGAGACATGTTGATCCTTTGATACATGTGGATTTTGATATAGAATGTTTTGATATTTGGCACCCAAATTGCTTCCAAGAGCAATGGGAGGGGTGGATTGAGATGAATGATATGGAGGTATTATGGATGAGTAAATGTGGGTATAATTTTGAAAGGGCATCAAGGATGTGTTCCTTTTTTGTTCTTAAGAAATAGGATATGGACCTAGGATAGAGGGAAGGTTTGATGCACTAGGATGAGGACCTAGGATAGATGGAATGTTTGATGAACTAGAATGAGGACCTAGGATAGATGGAAGGTTTGATGAACTAGGAAACTTAGGCATATAATCAAGGCCATGGTGATATGGGTTTCTTTGAAAAAAAAGGGGTTCTAGGATACCTTGTTCATAAAGGCCTAATCCTTTTCCTTTGTAATTCATACTTTGACACATTAGTTTACCAATGGGATATGTATTGTTTGTGAAACAAGATGCAAGTCCATTTTGGGGAGGATATGATATGGATGAGAGGATAGGTGTTCGAAGTAGACCAGAATGGATAAAGGTGGAGGATCCCAATTTATAGGTGTGGGGTTCATGGATAGCTTGAATAGGTGTGATAGGCTCTTGACATGGGGATGATGGGGTTCTTTGATCTTGACTTGGAAAAGGATTATGAAGTGGTATGAAAGGCATATCTTAATCATGAGAAGGATAAACATCTTCATGGGATGAAAGGGTGTCCTTGAATGGAAGCATATCTTGATCTTGATGAGGAAGGGAATCATGAGATTTTGTAGAAACCATGTCTTAATAATTAGTTAGAAAGACATCATTAGATAGGATGGAAGAACTATCATACTCTTGTGATGCAATAGAATCATGAGATGGTATGGATTGATTAGATGATGTGGAAGAAGAACTTGGAAGGATACTTGTCTCTTGATATGGAAGGGAATTATTTTAGATGAAAATTGAAAGGAGGGGATCATCATAAGATTCTTGAGAAATGGGATCTTGAACAAAGATTGGAAGAATTTGTGGAATTTTGATATCATTGGATGGAGTGGAAAGAATATCTTGATGTGTAGGGAAGTCTATGCTAGCATGCTTTGGATTGTGAGATTGACATGAATCATTGGATGTTGAAGGTATGATAGAAGAGGATGTTTGGATGGAATTGTTAACTTGAGTGAAAGAATATTGAGGTTTATTTTTGCTTATGGTGGATGGAGATAAATGCATGAAATGATAGGATTGCTCAATATAATTTGTATTTGAGGACTTAGATTTGGGCTTATTGAACTTTTGTAAAAATTCAAAGACATTGAACTTGGATGATGTAGTTTTTGGTGAAGAAGGTCTCATGTTCATTGTTTGGTCAAGATGATATGGGTAGATGTCTGGCAGTAGATATCTCTCTATGGTTGTTTCCCTTTGCATGTCTTAGAATTGTTGTTGAAGGTTTTCCATCTGTTGAGTTAAAGCATTCAATTGATCCTCATCTATTTCAGCCATGGTGGTTTGAGTTTCAATTTCCTCTTTCTAGGATTTTTAGTCTTTGTGACCTTGTTAAAATGGACATACAAACATTATTGTTTTCAATAAACTTTTGATCTTAGTTTGGTAAGTGTCAAGGATATTAACTTAAGTCAAATAGAATGATAGATTCTATTGATTAGACTAAGTTGATAAGTTTGATTATATAGTTTCGTTTCTTTGATTTAGGTTGTTTCATCTTGAAACTTAACTTACTAATAAAATTTCTTTTATTAAGACACTTTTGGATGGTAGATCTTGGTTTGATTTGAACAAATTCAATTGTAAAGTCCAGTTTATGTAGGTTTAAGACTCTGTTTTTGATTTAGGAAATTTTATGTTCTAATAAAAATCCAAATTTTGATGTTAACTGTCTGATATGGGTTTCCAATAGCTTTCTGTTTTCTTGTTTTCTTTAGTTTTTTCAGGATGATCTTATCTGAATTAATGTTTTGAAAACACAACAAGCATTTGTAAAACTGTTGTTTTTAAGTCCTAGAATCTAAACAATAAGTGTATGTTCAAGGATCAACAAATCCTTTTTTATTTTCACAGTTTTTTTGACAAGAAATACACTTCAGACAGACTCACTCTTAAGGAAAAAAGGTCATCATTATACTCAAACAACCCACATATTAAAATTACGTTGAATCACACAACTGTGTCACCCCCTAGAGGGCACTCGTGTTTTTGTCTTTTCCAAGTGCATACTCAAAGTTATATTTCTCGATCCCTTGAGAAAATAGTCCTTGGCAATTATATGGTGAGTGTCTTGGGGATAGATTCTTCCCTTCCCCGACACTGCTAAGTATTACAATGTTTGGAAACTAACAAGTTGGATACTACACTATGGTTCATAGATGGGGTTTCCGTTTGGAGCGAAAAATGATAAACTTCCTTAGGAGACCTCCCAATCTTTAAAACAAAGATTTTGGGGATGGTTATCTTGCACACTTCTAGTAAATGAGGATTTGTCCTATTTACTTTTATTTTATAGTGGGTTGGAAAACTTGGCTTTGGTTGTTCCCACTCAGGTCGTTCCCATAGGGTGATTACTTTTTCCCACTATGGAAAGCCTTCTAAAGGATTTAATAAAGCATGAAATACATAAAAATAAAGGATGAGTCTGGCGTTTTGATCACCCAGTTAAGGGGAGAGCATATGCCTATCACCACACAATTGCAATAATCAATTGTTCAATTTTTAGAGCCCAAACGACAATTTGTTATCTATGTGAAGATGTTGCTTCACAAAAGAAATGATGTCAATTTTAATCCCAAATAGAAATGTGTGGTGACTACCCTAGGATTGATATATTTTAGATCAAGTGACTACCCTAGGATTGGTTCATTTTAGTCCAACTAAAAAAAAATGAGGTTATTGGTCACAGTTGCATCAGATCCAGACAACAGTTTACAAAAGAACTATAACAAAGGTCAAAAGAGCTACAAAAATGCTTAGATGCATTGTAGAAATAGTTGTAAGCACGACAAAATTTGGCAGAAGCGTTTTAGAATTCATTAGATTTGAAGAGGAACTGTCTATTTGTGCTAAAAGCTTTTGATTGAAGTGCTAAAATAGTCTTCAAAAGTGCTATAGTTTCTATCGAAAGTGCTAAAATAGTCAGATGTGCTATAGTTTGTATCGGATGCACTACAGAATCTTTTGATCACAATAAAAGAAACCATGCTTGTATCCTGTACGAACACTTTTCAGAAAAAAAATATTAAAAACATGGGGTTATGCCCCATGGTGGGCGCCAAATTGTAAGTGTGAAATAAATAAATAAATAAAACAACTAAAAACACTTCTTAATGAAACATTATATCAATATTTAACAACAATTAACTAATTTAAAGCACAAAAAACTTGAAAGCACCTCATTGTTTCCTATCTCCGAAGATTTATTAAATCACAGAGGGCTCTCAAATTTGGTAAGCACTGTGACTGTTAAAATGCTAATCTAGAGAATGGAATGATGCTAAATTAAATGATCTACTTCTATATGGTGATTTCTAAATGATATTGATGCTACTGTAATCTATGCTGACATGAAACTTGATGGATGGAAGCTACAGTTAAATTAAGATGCAACCATGATATTGATTCTACAAATGCTATGATTGCTATGATACTAAGATGCTATTACTATTGCTATGATTGCTTGATTGCTTGATTGCTATTCTTGCAAAGTAAGTTTGCACAAAGTTGGTATATGGGGATTTGGGATCCATTTCTTGTAGAAGAAGGTTGTATTTATAGAATTATGATAGCAATTTTGTGAAGGGGCAGCACAACAAAGGCTTGGATTTGATCTAGAGGATTCAATGGTAAGAGATGAAGAAACTTGAGCTGATCATGGGAATTGTTTATCCCCATGAAAACATCAGGCCAGATGATAGGAAGAATCAAAAGAAAGAGATTGAAGAGGATTACCAATTTGTCTCCACAACTTTCCCATGAATACTAGTTGAATTAATTTAGACATTGAATATCTAATTTTATTGGTGAGATATGATGAGCTGTAGGATTTGAATATTTTGGATTTATTCAAATTTAGGAAGAAATAAGATATTAAATTTAATAAAACAAACTATAGAAGTCTATTTATTAAATTAAATATGGAAGAAATGAACAATTAAATAAAACAAAGTATGTGAACTTGTTTATTTAATTAAGATAGAATGATGTGATTTAAAAATAGAAGAATTTGATAATTAAATAAAACAAAGTATTAATTTTTTTTATTTAATTAAGATAGAATAATAGAAGAATTTAGAAGAATTAAATGTGAACTATGTAAATAAATATTTCTATTTATTTAATAGTAGATGAATTTAAGATTAATTAATCAAATAAGTCGTATTTAATTAATTAGATTATCCAAACCATTTTTAGGTGTATACACCATGAAATAAAGTCTGTGAAACAAAATATTAAGTCTATGAAACTAATATATATTAGGTCCATAAGAGTACAACCCCTGAAATAAATTCCATGAAACAAAATATTAAGTCCATGAGAAATCAAATACAACTCGTGAAATCATGCCTAACTCATATCATCTATATAATCAAGAGACCTCTTCACACCATGCAAACTACGTGAATGACCTGGACCACTCTATACAAGAGAAAGATGAAATCAGATTTAAGGCGATTAAAACTGATTTAATGACAATTTAATTTATAATTTATCATATTTAAATTGTACTATAAGAGGTTGTGCACCCTCTATTCTAGGACCTTTTTGTGCATGGTCAATTACAAGATGTGTCTCATGCTATAAAAGAAAAAAGAATTTAACATGTATGAGCTCATATATATATATATATATATATATTCAATTTTAAATTTAATTAAAGTTATTCACAATGTATAATTTCTAATTGAATTTAATATAATAAAAAATTTAAATTGCCATTATATCTGGCTGCTCCACATGTCGTCCTTGAGGTGTAACTATGATTGATTCAGGGTAGAAAGTGGCAATAAGAAAGTCCTACAAGGTCAATTTTAAAGCATGTATACTTGAATTAGGTTAAAATATATATTCAAGTTTCAATATTTTGTGTAGAAACTTTTTTAAATAGCCTGAAATTCAGATGACTCATGAGTAGCCACCACATCTAATGTTTGTCTGATCCCCATTCTCATTGTCATGTCAACCTATACATTCATATAGACATTTATTTCACTTATAATATTTACAAGTGTACATGCACATTTGATATATAGTGAATTCAAAATTTTCATAATTGTAAAGTTACAATAATGTAAGTCAAATAATTCACAATATAAATGTACCTTGGTACCTTGATCTAAGATGCTCGATAGTGGATGATCACTCGACAACTCCTTGGGTGGAATCAACGTGGAAGTTGATTGAGTCCCCTAAACCAACATAAATATTTAAAATATATGTTCATGATTGAATTAAAAATTAAAATGTCAAGTTAAAAAATTATTTCATATATAATTTAAAAAATTGAAATCAAAATACCCCATGAGGGATGTCGACTTCAACTAGTGTCAACATATATACTCGAGGTGCAAATGATTTCCCTATTGTTAGTGTCATCTACACCAAATAGTTTGATTGTTAAAATGTACTGCAAATTTTTATTGATATATATGTTCATTAAAATTCTTATAAATTCAACATGTAGATACATATTTATACCTGTGTCACACTATCCTTAGGGTGATCCTCTATAGTAAGAAATTCTACGAATGAATTGAGGTGACCAAATGATCCACCAAAATCTCCATGTCCACCCAAACTGGGTGTGTCCTGTCGACACTCGTGGAGTGGTACTAGGACCAACTCCATAGAACACTCCTCAATCATCATGGTCTTTATGCTCCCTTGCCACTATCGCAGAAGCATGTTGATCAAGGTCTCTAGTGAAGCGTAGTCAAGGATCCTAATTTCGATATCACCACATGTTGATGCACAAGTGTGGGAATGGTAGGACCAAGAGGAGGAACAAGGGGAACACCTTGCACATGCATAGGGAATTGGGGATCAACCCTTGCCCCTAACCTTTATTGTGGCATACTGCCAAGAACACCCTGAAATGATTTAAAATCAAAATAATTGGGATTTTTCCCCAAAACAAACTCTACATATAGTTTCCTCAAAAAATATAATGGGACCTCCAAATTAGCATGTGGTGGATTTTCAAATACCATCCACCATCGATCCCAAAAATGTGCACTCATCTGTGGATGTATACACCACCTCATGGATATTCTAGATTTAGTTGCAGGAATGGGCTGTTGAGTATTAGGGTTGATAAAATAAGGTTCTAGATGGGATTTTGTTATTTTTAGGTCTAAAATTTGTTTATATGAGATACCATATGCATAAAATCATCTCATCTTCTCTCTATCTCATTGATGCCTATCTAGTCAGAATTAATATACCTAATGGCATCCATAACATTTTGCATCGTAGATGCAAAAAATATCAAATGTGGTACAATCAATGCTTCATTTTGCATCGCATTGATTTGGTTTTGAATGGATGCCACATTTTCATTGATACGTGCTCACAAGCGAGCCTCATCTAATGTAGCAGGTGGTGGAGGTGGAGGTTGCTAAGGTGGTGGATTAATGATATCATCAATGTCAAATTGATCCATGATATATATATATATATATATATATATATATATATATATATATATATATATATATATATATATATATATATATATATATATATATATATGTGTTCACCTACATTAAATTATACAAAATTAACATACAAACTTACAAAAATGCACTATATAGTTAAATTTTTAACGTACATGCAAATTTTTTTAAATAGGATGTGCATACATATACATACACATACATACATTGATTGAACTTGAGCATGTGCATACAAATTTCAAAATTTAAGATGTACATACATTTAAAATAAAAAATGCGATGCATATTTCATGCATACATCATTTAGCTAAACTATGTGTTCATAAAAATTTCAAGATTTAAGATCTAGAACTATGCAATTTCAATACATGTACATACTAAAAGATAAACATGAAACATTCAAAAAAGCTCATTTATGTCTAACACATATAAATTACATTTTTCCAACAGGAGAAATCATGATAGTAGATAGTCATAAAATACACTATTATAAATTCATCATTATAAGTAAATTCAACACTAAAAAAATCCATCCAAACAAATTCATAAATTCATCACTAAAAATATCCATCCAACAAAATTCATAGATTCATCACTAGAAATATCCATCCAACCAAATTCGTAAATTCATCACTAAAAATATCCATCCAACCAAATTCACAAATTTGATGAGGGCACAGCTCGAGACTTAGAAAATAACCCACAAACAAAAGAATAATCTTATTATTCAGAAAATGGAGCTTCTTACATGCAAAGGATCTCAAATCCCCAAATTCTACAACACATGCAAGTTACAGAAAGCTACAAAATCACCCTTTCGCAATATGCGAGCTTGTCCCCCAAAAAGTTACCCAAAAATTAGAAACCCGCCCATAAATAGAGCTCCTCTTTAGTTTGGAGCCAAAACAACATTCAAATTTGAGTTTAGGCGGTTTGGCGCCGAAAAATTACAACTTGAAGTTCAAATTTCAAAAGAACATTTGCAATTGTATCTTCTAGAAAGTGCGCCAACTTCCCAAGGCCATAACTTTTGATCCTGAGACTCTGATTCGTGAACCGTTTGAACCATTGGAAAGGTCTCGAAGTCAACAACGTGCTCAAAATTTGCTATGCCAATTTCGGCATGTTTCGGGGCCGATCCGGGAACTCTAAGTGCCTCAAATCTAACTTAGAAGATTTTCAGGTGCAAATCTGGGAAACTAAAACTGCAATATCCTTCAACCCAAGAATAGAAAATAAAAATTGTAAATTGGGAATTTCATTATGACGAAAAGGGTATCCAAAAATGTAAAAACATCTAAAAACTGAGAAAATTTAAATTTAAGTATTTTTGGGTGATGCAAGATTGCCTTTACACCACTGGATGCTCCTGCATCAAAATTCATCACAAAAAATATCCATCGAACCAAATTCATAAATTCATAACTATAAAATCATTGTCTTAATTTATAAAGTGTTATAGCTCTCTATTGCATTTCTTCATTTCTTTGTGTTTTCCTTTTCAAAATCAGACTTGTTGATGGTGTTTTCTGCACAACAACAACTCAGATAGAATATAATATCCTATCTCTCTTGAAAGTAAATCTCTATCAACAAGCCTCAAGAGATAACCCCAAGGTCTCTAATTTCAGGTCTTGACAATCTAAAAACAACTCAGTGATAAATGTGAAAATGTTGGTAATCACAAAGGTACCTTACAAAACAATTACTGGAAGTCTTAAATTTATCAAATTTTGCAATATGATGATACTTGAATTCCTAAATCTAACCCGAATGATAAAATAAATAGCAAAAGATAAGGGTTCAAGTAATATTTCTAAGATTAAAATTACTCCTAAGATCAAAAATTCAAATGATGAAATACTTGAAATGGACCAATCCCTCAAAACTAATTTTTGATTAACCCATATTTCATCTGCAATCTTACAGAAACAGTGCAATCTTCTAAGGTATTAAATAGTTTCAAATCATGAAACATTCATTCAAGTCAACCCTATTTTTCAATTGAAATGAATAAAACATCCACAATTGAACTAAGCACAGTAAATATAAGGTCCGGATTAACTTTACACATCAACCCACAATCAACTAGTTGCTAAAAGTATGGACCAGGGATTGCTACAAGCACTTCAAGCATCAAACCATAAACACAATTGAATCATATCTAATTCTAAGTCTAACATATATCCAATGTTTTCCAAGCAATCTCAAAAGATAGAATAGCAAGAACCATGCAAGATAAATCAACACAAAAAATATCACCAAAGCACAATGTCTTAACTTGTATTGAATCACCCAAAAGTTGCAACAATTCCATTATTTTGTATTACAACACTTGCTTCAAAATAAACTAACTCCTAGCTCTAACTCTTGCTCTATCACTTCACTTGCTCCAAAATCTAATTTTTATAGCCCTTGCAAATGAGGGAAAATTACCTATTTATAGAATTTTTATGCTATGTCAGCTCAAATAGGGTTACAAAGATGGACGCCTAGAATAGATTGGCCCAAAGAGTTTCTAGAATAAAAAAATATCTTACATTTAATGCTTGAGGCCTTTCCAAGTCATCCTGGGTTCTCCAATGTAGCTCGCTCCAATGAATGAAGAGGACGGAAGAAAAAAAGGTGTAGAAATCATGGATAAATGGGAAGCACAAATATCAATGCAATCATTCATTAACTAGCCCCTTCATCCTTATCTTGACCCAAATTATCTTGCACCTTAAGAAAAATCCTCTCCAAGTTGGCCAGTGGTGGGGTGATCAACACTTTAAATCTCCTCTCAATTGATTTAATTTCCTCCATTGATTCCTTGATGACCTTGTCCCAGTCTACCTTGAGATCTTGAAAATTTTCCATGACAACAATATAGGTAGATGTGTCATCCAAATGGTGGGAGGTGATTGGACCATAATCAATTGGAGCATAAACTTCATGCCACCATTTACTAATTGTTCAAGGCTCAAATGTTTTGGTGCAAATTTCTTCCTCCCAGTCATTACCTCAAAGAATGAGATGCATTTGTAGTAGATTCCATTCAATATATTTCCCATTTGCTGACCCTATTTATGGATTTTCTTCAGAACCTTTTGTCTAATTTGCAGGGCTTCATACCACTCCCAAGGCTTTGAAACTTTTGAGGAAGGCAAGGTTCCATCAATTATTAATCTCTCCTTAGTATAACCCATAATTGAATTTGTTTTTTGCAGGAGGAGGTCCACATCATATTTATCTTGGCCCAACAAATTCTGCAGCCACTCAAATGTCCTATGTGTATCTCCACAAGTTGAAAAAATCTCCTTAATCATGTTATCTCCTTTAAGCCCTACTCCTTGTAGCCATTCATGTGTAGCCTGTGTAGAAATCTTCATTTTTTCAAGCTCATTAACTACCTCCCTAGGAAATAATCCTTTAGGAGTTATTCCTTCACTTCCCATTATGTGCAAAGGTTTCATCAGATGTCATACATACCTATATACATCATTCAACTGCTTTTGTAACTTCTCTTTTTCATCTGTCTCTTTATCCAATCTTCTCAAAATAACCCGAGAAGACTCCTAAAACTCTGCCTTTTCTTGATTTTGCTAATAGGTCCTAGGTTCATTGTTTGAATGTTGTAATATTGAGGAGTTACCTCATCCTTATTCTTATCTACTACATGAGTGGCAATATGAATCACCCTATTATTTGATTCATCCCTAGTGACTCTGGAAATAATTATGGCCTTCTTTTTTGCTTTACCTTTTCCAATGTTTGCTAGTAAATCATCCTAGTTCGGAGGAGTATCATCTATGACTATTTGCTTGCTTTTCAATTCCTCATTGAGCCAAGTGGGAGTAGAAGTACCTTGTTTCTTACTTTGTTTATCCTTCTCTTATTGATCAATGAAAGGATAAACATTTGAATGATGCACCGCACAAAATTCTTCACCTTTATCTTCTTTCTCTTTGTCTTTCTCCTTGTCCTCCTCTGTCACTTCATGAGTTGGAGAGGGAATTCTTTCATGCAACTCTTTTTTCTCCAGGGATTTCTCTTTTCTATCCTTGACTTGTGAATCTTCATATGACACCAAAGAATATTGCAGAATCCTATCAATCTCTACCTCCACATTGTGAAGATCTCCATCCCTAAATTCTTTTGTGTCTTCACCTTGAGGGGTATCTTCAACAGTTGCATCTGTCGGCTTCTTTTCTTCATCATGCAATTCCTGAGCAGAAGGAGAGGTAGCAGTATCCTTTTGTTGTTGTGTAATAGAGCGAATCGTAGGAGCACCCTCTTTTACCAAACCGGCCTTAGGGGATGGAGTTCTTGATCTCCAAGTATAAACCTATGTTTTCTCTGAAGAACTCTCAACATTAACTAGCTCTAGCCCTGTCTCATCCTTTCCCCTTGGAGGCTCATTTTGCTTCCTTGATGTTCTTATTAGTCTTTGCCTTTTGAGCATAGTAGAATCACCCTTTTTTCCTTCTTCTTCATGTTCCTCTTCTTGAGCAGATTTCTTCCCCTTGGAAGTAGTCTTTCTCTTCTTTGCAATGGGATTTATTTTCTTTTCTTCTCCAGCCTCTGTTTGACCACCTTTGATCCTAATTTTAAAAGAGGATCCCACCTTTCTTTTCCTTTTGATTTCTGCTCCTCTTTAGAAGTATACTGAGACTCCAAGCTTCCCATTAGGTCATAAGTATATTGCTTCCCTTCAATATCTAACTCCCAAATCTTGTGCTTGATCCACAACTTAGTGTATTTGATAAAGGAGCATTAATTTTCTCCAGCTCTATTTTTTCCTCCTCCATCCAATCAATCTCACCTATTGGCTTGTCTTTGATTGGCTCATAATCATGATTTTGTATAGTCTCTCCATCATCATCAACTTGATCTGGAATGGCCTTGATGTTGTACAATCTTATTAGGTTAGTAGGAAATCTGGAGAACCTCTTCCTCAGAACTTTGAATTCATCTTTACTATTTACCCAATAGTCCTCAATATCATCCTTATGTCTAAACTCCCTATTGGCTTTCTTTTGAGCTCCACCTATTCTACCACACCTAGGCCTCTTAGTATGCAAGGATAAACCAAAGTTATTCATCTCTTCTTCAGAAAAATGTGTTGTGGCCAGGGAAGGGCAAGCCTCATTACCTCCAATCCTTAATGGGAACTCATTGGAAAAACCAGTTTTGTGCATATCCTTCTTCACAATTGCATCAAAGGCAGAAATTTTCCATGTAACCTCCACAAGAATGATATGATCAATAGGATACTTGGGAAATTTGTATGGAGCTCTCTAACAACCATCAATCCTGATGTAGGAAAATGTGGGGAACTATATGAATCATGCTCCAAAAATTTGAATAAACTCCTTGGTAGCATTAGAAATCCTAATATGCTATGCACCCTACAGAAATATTGCAATGTACATGGTGAATGCATTGTTCACCCTTATATAGCTAGGATTAACCAAATGAAACTAGGGGTAAACTTCATAGCACTCAATCCCTTATATGGATGGAACCTTGCCAAGGCATAGACCAAATAAGATGTCATAGTGAAACTCTTCATCTGCAGAACATTACACAATTTCTCATGAATGATCCTACTGATTATCCTTGACCAATGGTAGTTTGTACCTTTTTCCATTTTCACTATCAGATAAAACATCCAATTCTCAAACATTCCTGCACTCTTAAGACCCATCACTCTACTGAGAAGGGTGATTGCATCATAGTAGTCTGATTTGAACTTAGCTCTCAAAAACTATTTTGGCAATCTAAAAATGTATGCCTTAAGTTTCTCTAGCCAAGTATTGATAACCTCCAGAACCTTGTTTGTATCTTGCTCATTATATTTCTTGGCTATATCAATATCAAATTGTATCACATGGGACCAGTATGGCATATCAAATTTTTGGGAAATTGAGACAGGGGAAAAGTTTGCAAGTACTCTACCTTGTGGACGGATCCCTCTTTGTGTGCCTTGACGATAATGTCTAGCACATTCCAAAACAAGCTCATAACACTATACTTTGGGAGGAAAACCGGCCACATGAGCCAACCCAAAATCTCTCATTCTCCTAACCAACAGAAAAGGGTCACTCATTGCTATCCTTTCCCTGAATTCTTCATAGTCCCACCTTCCCACATTAGTGTCAGTCACCTCTGACCAAATAGACACAAGATTACTTTCAAGAAACTTTCTCTTTGTGTCCAACCTGATCTTTTTGGCCTTTGAGATAGAAGCTCCTTCACCATAAGGATCCATCTACTTATCCTTAGCCTTGCTAGCAATAGCCTCTCTTGATTTAGCCTACATTTAGCAAGAGGCCATAATCAATTTTCATTACAACACATGAGCTAAGGTTAGTCCATCATAAATAACATATTTATCATCCAAATAAACCCAAATAATGATCAAAATCCCATAAAATCTCATAAACATAATTCCTTAAAAAACTTGGGATTTTCACCCCTTCGCAGAAATCAAGTCGAGGAAATTCAGGGATTTCATGACCAGCTGGAAGTCAGTGAAGAAATCATAGATATGACCTCAAAAATCAATCAATCAACATTTTAGCTCAATAAATTACAATATCTACCCATAAATTAGTCAAACCACCCATGAAATATTGGAATCATGTAATATCAAATCATCCATTTCTACTATTTCCTCATGTTCAGAAAGTTTGGGAATTTCCATCCAGGATGGAAATTAGGGAAGATATCACAAAGTTCACCTCTACATGTACTTTTAGGAAAATGATAGGGCGAGGGAAATTCAGAGATTACTGAGTGTCAACGAATTTCACGAAGTGCCTAGAATTTCTGAAATTTCCAACTCTTCACAGTTTGGCCAAATTGATCAAATGATCATTAACTTGGGACTTTGGGCTCAGATCTTGTGTTCATTTCAAAATTTTCATTGATGGCCTAGACCTGTAACTCATTCAAGCATAGTTTAATTGATACTTAACAAGAAATTCAAAGATCATAACCCTAAGGTTTTTCCATGGACACACAATCCTAGCCTCAACTCACTCAGTCATTCAACCAAATGAAAATTAACCTTTGAAACTCTCAAAGGTAAGTGACAATAAGATGCAAATGGGAAATCAACAACTCAAACTCATATCCATATCATCAATTCATGAAACACAAGGAACCTAGATCGATTGCACGAAATTTCCATTACGTATAGGATCAAATTCAAAGGCCAAATCAAGGAATGACTAGTATTGTTAATTCAATAAATATTTGTGACCTCAAAGCCCATGGAGGTATTGAAATGAAAAGGGGAAGACCCTAGTTTAATCACAAACCTCCAAAAAACACAGAAAACCAAAGCAAAGAGTACACATAATACTATGAAACCATACATACTCATCAATCAAAGCAAAGGGTGTCATGCACATACCATTGATGGAGAAGAACTAAAGAGAAAACAATTGGAAACAAGCTTCAAACTCCAAGAACATGCAAACAATTCCAAGAAAACACCACCAGAACCAACAACTCACAACTCCAACAACCAAGCTCACATGTAGCTCCTAGAACCAAGCTCTTTCAAATTTGATGTCAGACAAATAATTATCAATCCATGAATATAATCTCTCACAATTCCATTAAATGCAAGCTGTAGGATTCGTATGATAGGGATAAATGAAGTGAAATGATGGCTCAAGACATACTTTGGGGACCTGAGGGTGTGACAAAAGTCAAGGATTCTGGAGGTCTAGTGAAGTTCAAAGAATTCCACCAAACATGGAATTCTGGAAGTGCCAAAATTTCTGGGATATAACATTAAGCAACAAACTTCAGACATTTGAGACACTGAAAAAAGTCAGATATTTTTGCCCAAAGAGGAAATACCTAAAACCCAGGAAAAACTTGAAATTCACCTTTTAACTCAATATTTTTACCATTTTCACAATTTGGAACTTTGAAGGTGACTTCTAAGGATTAATTCATGACCATAAAATTGCAATAGGGCACCCCAAAAGAGAAAGTTCATCAAATCACATGAGTGATTCAAGACACAGACTGAGGGACTTATCCCTTAAGGGGATGAAGTCAGGACTGTACAAGAAAAATGAATGAAAAGCAAAGCAAAGAGGGTCCCTACTTTCAACGGGGCGTGTGTATGAAAACTACACAACAAATGGTGATTCCTACTAAGGAAATGCTTCAAAGCATTTCGATGACAAAATAGAATAAAGAACCAAGAATCTCTGGTTTCAGTCCTTACATCAGGCCACCTATAAACAAGATTTCAGAATTCACAAGGAAGCAAAGCTTTCATGTACCAGGGTCTAAGTGTGTGCACATGTATTCATTGCCCTCTCCTCAGTTGCAACAAGAACCAAACACATTCTAATCCAACTACATAAGGATTCTATCTCCAAACTCATCCTAGATAGAGCCTCGTTGCTAGTGAGGTATCCAAAGCCCCAACAAGGTTACCACTATGGTCCTCCCAAGCATAGCTCTACTACTAGCCAAGTGTACATAGCCCCGGTAGAGATACTAGGATGTACCCCTGATAAGGTGAATATTTCTTTTGATTTTCAAGATTCTCTTTTCTTTTTCTCTCCTTTTTGATATTGTGATAAGATATTTTAAAATTTCCCTTTCACCTCATAAGTAATGAAGCTCACACTTAGGGCTGAGAACCACAGTGGCATTGAAGCAGAATATAAGATTTTTCACTTGACTATACTTAGCAAGGACTGCATACAACCTTGGAATATTTAAAATATGTATGAAGATATGAAACCCAAATACATTCTAGATTTAACTTAATCCAATGACCCATCTATTCCAAGCATACCTGACACCAAATTAAATAATTTCCACCAACTGACTTTGGAAAGATCATTAAAGTTTGTAAAGGAAATATTCAGAATAGTCCTAGATAATATGATAATTTCCATGCAGATGCAACAAACCCAGAAGAAAACAAGAAAACCAAAAGCAAGAGAAAAGGAAAAAGAAAACCTACCCTAATCAAAACAAACCTAAACTAACCAAAATTAGAACACAAACAAAACAAAGAAAAGTGAAAAGGAAAACCTACCCTAACCAAAGAAAAAAAACAAAAGAAAGGAAACCTACTCTAATTATTTACAAGGAAAGAGCTGTAAAAAACTCAAGATTGGAAGTAATGCTTTAGGTACTTCCCATTGACAGGTAGTGGGATATCCTCTCCAATCAGAGTTTTCAAGAAAAAATCATTATCTCCCAGAATCTCTAAAATCTGGTAAGGTCTGAGCTAGAGTTTGTCAAACTTTCCATGCTCCCCTTTCTGGTCATGCACTTTATCCCAGTAGAGAACAAAGTCATAGATTCTAAAGGCTTTCACCTTGGCTCTTCTATCAAACCATCTCTTAACTACACCTTGATGTTTGGAAAACTTCTCTAAAGCTTCATCTCTTCTCTCTTCAAGGTGTAACAATTCAGCCAGGCAGGCCTCATGCTTGTCCCTTTCATCATAATATTCATTAATGAACATCAAAGTGGGGATCTTTAACTGGATGGGAAATACAGGTTCCAAACCATACACAAGGTGATAAGGAGAGGTCCCTAGGGAGGTCTTATGTCTTGTACAGTCTTCCCAAAGAGAAAATCTAAGTTGAGTGTGCCAATCCTTGGGATTATTCTCTAATAGCTTATGGATGACTGTTAAAAGATTCTTATTGGAAGACTCAGCCAAACCATTTCCTTTTGGGTAATAATTAGATGCAAAATTTATGATGATTCCATGATCAAAGGCCCAATTAGAACATTCTAGTGATGCAAATGCAAGACCATTATCACAAACTAAAGCCAATGGACACCCAAAGCAATTAATAATACCCAACTCGATGAAATTGGTTACCACTTGAGAAGTACATTGTTTGAATGAAAGAGCCTCATTCCACCTAGTAAAATAATTAGTGACAGTGAGAATATACCTGTGGCCTACAGAAGAAGGTGGATTAATTGGACCAATGAAGTCCAATCCCCACTGTGCAAATGACTTTACTTCTATAACTGGTTGAAGTGGAAGAGCTGTATACTTCTCTCTACTTGTTGTGGTCTGACACACATGATAGGTTCTAACGTGGTTGTGTGCATCTTTGAACAATGTGGGCCA
Source organism: Sequoia sempervirens (assembly GCA_007258455.2). NCBI lineage: Eukaryota > Viridiplantae > Streptophyta > Pinopsida > Cupressales > Cupressaceae > Sequoia > Sequoia sempervirens. The sequence goes on along the minus strand of VDFB02271358.1, from coordinate 1,051,405,014 downwards.
ATAATAACCAACCCTCAAAATTTGATTTGTAGTGGAGGGTGTAGATCCATGGGATGTGCCATATCTATCATGAAACTCTTCCATTACTCTTTCAGCTTCTTCCTTTCCCAGGCACCATAAGTAGAAACCCTCATGGTTTTTCTTATACAAGACAACTCCCTTCATCATAAAACTGTCACTCTTCAAATGAAATTTTTTTCTTTGTATTGAGTTAAGATGTTTAGGACATTGTTGGTTCAATAGATAGTAGATAATATCATCATACCAATCTCCTAGGGACACATCTTGGAGGTGGTAGTGTTGAGTTGTGAGGTCAGGACCCATTTCAGCCATTTTTTTGGTTAGCCCTTGTCCTCTTACCAGCTTCATGGGATGAATCTCAATATCATATTCCTGCAACATAGTTACCCACTTAGCTCTACGTTCTCCCAGTTCATTTTGCATCAATAGCAGCTTGACTATAGGATTAGGAGCTATTACAAAGACCTTATTCCTTAGAATATAATGTCTAAATTTCTTTACAGCTCTTACTAAGGCATAGACCTACTTTTCTACACCTCGGTACCTTAACTCTAGATCATTTAAAGGAGAACTCATAAATGCTATGGGGTGCTCATTCCCTTGATCAGACTTCTAAGTCAACATGCCAACACAGGAGTGGTCGAAAGCAAATGAATATATGTAAAAGATCTTGGCATAATCAGGACTTACAAATACTCGAGCTTCAATAATGGATCTCTTAATTTTTGCAAATGCTTCTTTTGCTTCCACATTCCATTCAACCTTACCTTCTTGTTTCAACATTGTATTTAATGGCTTGATTATTTCTACAAATCCAATGATGAACTTCCTTACGAAGTTAATTTTTCCAAAGAATGACTTCATTTCTTTCTTACTAGCAGGTGGCTGAATCTTGAGTATGGATTCCACTCATTTAGGGTCAATAGAAATTCCCTTCTCTGAAATAATGTGTCCCAACAGTTTTCCTTCAATAACCAAAGATACACTTCTTTGGATTAAGGGATATGCCAAATTCTCGACACCTTTGAAACACTTTGCATAAATCTGCTATATGATCTCCTCGCCTTTTGGAAAAAACTATCAAATCATCCATATGAATAATTATGCACTTACCAATGATGTCCTTAAAGGTGATATCCATAGATCTCTGGAATGTGGCTCTAGCATTGATCAGCCCAAAGGGCATTCTCCTGTAAGAAAATGTTCCCCATTTTGTAGTAAAGGTAGTTTTATGTCTATCCTCATACTACACCATGACTTGGTTCTATCCAGAGTACCCATCTAAAAAGGACATCATTTGAGATCCATTGACAATCTGAAGCAGTTCATCCAATGAAGGAACTACATAATTATCTTTTTCTGATTTTTTCTTTCTCACTAGAACCAAATTTGCAACCCAGGTTGAATGTCTCACCAGGAATATGATGCGAGCTTAAAGTAGTTTCTACACCTCCTTTTGAATGACTAGATCCAACAGAGCATTAATTGGCCTTTGCCTTTGCCTGAATGGTTTGACATTTGGATTGAGAGGGATGGTGTGTGTAATAATTGAAGTGTCATATGTCTTCAGGTCTTTGCAACTCTAGAATATTACATGTTTATATGTATGCAGGGCGTCAATGATTCCTTTCCTCTCCTCTAGAGTACACACTTTACCAATAAATACATTCTTGATATCATCTTGAGTCCCCATGTTGTATGTTTCACATTGACTACTGATGGATGCCTTCTTAGCATCTTGCTCTTGATCTCTAACCCTATCAAGATAAAAATCCTCTCTAGCTGCACCATTCCCCTCGGAATAGTATTAGTCTTCAAATTGATGACCCCTTCTAAGTCCATCTTTGCTTCCTGGGGTTTAGCTTCATCAATGATCTATGAAGTAAAGAGATCAAAACTTGTGATAAAATTTAAGATTTGCTTGTCATCTTCAAATACCTGAAAGTTAGTCACATTGTCAGGTACTGAAGGTACTAGAGTTAGCTCTACAATGAACTTCTTTAATCCAGAAAGGGACAAAGGCTGCAAGGTACTAGCTACCTGAGCCAGAGAATCTACATTTTGGTTCTTATCGGGAGTTATCAACTGGATATTAAAGGCATCAAATCCCTCAATAAGGTCCCATACTCTATGCCTATAATTGGTCATCCTTCTATTATGGCATGAATATTTATTTCTAACTTGCTTAACCACTAACTCATAATCCCCAAATACTTGCAAAATATTAACCTTCTTCCTTAGTGCAATGAGTAATCCATGAATCAAAGCCTCATATTTAGCTACATTATTGGTACAATGAAACTGAAGTCTGTGAGTAGAAAATAAAGTTTTACCTTTAGGGCTGATCAACTCAAATCCTGCTCTAGCACCTTGCTTTGATTTGGATCCATCAAACCTTAGTGTCCAATAGCCAACAAATCCATATTTCTTCGTCTTGTCTCTTGTGTTGTTATTGCTGGAAGGTTCTTCAAGGTGTACCATGCTCTTTCCTTGGGGATCATCTTGAGTATTTTGTATATTAATTCTGACTATTGGAGTGGGGTTAATGCACCTCTGTACCTATTCTACCGTTGTTTGGTACAAGCAGCATTCCAATTCTAAGTGAGAGGAATTATGAACTCTACACCAACTGGGTAAAAGTAGTTCTTCAAAATTCATATCTCTACCTAGGTGAATATGATCTTCTATGCATTTCTGGATGAATTCTTGAAAATTGTCCAACAAACTAAGTTGGTTATCTTTAGGATCATCATCATCTTCAATTGGTTCCACCAAGGCTCTAGTACTACTAGATTCTACTGTAAGATCGATGGGTGTGGTATGCAACATAAGAATTTATTCTACATCATACTCTTCAACAGGGGCTTCCAACACATAATTTCCCATGCTTACTTTTGATATCAATATTTCATTCAAAGTATTTTGATACTCTATAATTACATCCTTCATTCGAGGTTCCCTTTCAATTCTGATTTGATTTGGCACTCCCTTCCAAGGAAGCCACATGCGAGACTGATCAGTTGATACATATCCATTCAAGGCCTTAGTAGAGTCTCTTCCCAAAATTAGACCATAAGTGTCAGGTATGTCTGCTACCTATATATTAATGACTTGTTAAATTTTGGGGTCTGAAGCAGTCTGCATTGGGATCATGTTTAGTTCCCTTACCACATTAACTTATGTTCTATCGAGTTGAGTGACTTTCTTTTGGGAGACAAGATGGGTAATTCCTAGAGCTCTACAAATAGCAAAGGGCATCACATTCATGGAAGCACATGAATCTAGCAGACAATTGTGCAAATTCTTCCCAAAGAGATTAACATAAATAAAAAATGGAGGAGTTTTTGTTCTACCTTGGAACAAATTAAGGGAGTATCAACCTGAGCAACTAGAATTTTATCTTTTTCTTTCCCTATGTCTCTAGGTTGTGTGTGAACCTGACTCTGATCTTTTAATACTTGAGAAATAGATGAATTATTAGCAGTTCCACTAACTGGTCTATCTTGCGATATTGAATTTATACTGTAAGCTCCTAGGACTACATTTCTAATAGCAGGTACTCTCAATAGTTCAAATGCAGAAAGGATTGACTTTAGTTTCTTGAGTTCTTTTGCAATATATGCAGCCAACTGCTCTGTTCTCATGTCAGTAGGAGCCTCCTTGAGACATTCCACCACCTTGTCTTTGCTTGCTTCAACACCCTTCCCTTTTGATGGATCAACTTGTCCTTGATCTTTCGATAATTATTTCCTGGGTACATGAGGATATGTTGGATTATTGTTGGCATTAGGATCTAGAGGTATGGTGAATTGTTTTGGAGGAATAGAAGTGGTAAATGGACCTCCATCTTGTGGGCTTCTAGTGGGCCTATCTCTTAAATAATATTTCTTGATTGGCCTTTGGAACACCTACACCTCTTCAATATTAGCTTCCTCTTCATCCAAAGGGACATTATCATTCTCAGTATTTTCATTAAACAACTGTGTAATCTCATCTCCATTTCACACTTGATCTTCCTCCTCCTTAGATTGGCTTGATTCTTCTTCTAGTCCATTCTCCTCACTTGATGGGAAAGGAGCATGATTTAGCACCAGCACAGGTGAGTCATAAGGAGTAGATGGTACTAACTCCTGGTTATTGGAATTTTTCTCCACTTCACACTAAAAAGTAGATCCAACCACCTAAAACTTAGGAACATCTAACTTTGAATGTTGAATTGTCTTATGGATCCTACACCAACCTGATAAAGTAGCTCCAACTAGATACACACCACCTGGAAGCTTTTCTTGATTAGCTGGTTGATCCAACGGGAATGGGACCTCTCCATTGTTTGGCCCCGTATTCCATGTCTTGTTCTATCTAGGGGGCTACCTTCTATTAAATCCATGTCCACCATCCCACACTCTATCAAAATTATGTCTAGAGGGTTGCCCTCTTTCAAATTTTGTCCCTTTATCAAAATTTTACCCCTTTCAAAGTGTTGTACTTTTTGAGGCTCTTTATTTTCTCTATTGTGATTAGACTGCATACTCCTTTGAGCAACTTGGAGTTGAATTTTTTGATTTCTTAGATAGGTAACCTCCATGTTCAACTTCTTCACTTTTCGGTCAGTTCATCCAACATCTCCTTGTCAGGATTACTATATGAAGTTTGGTTCACACTATTTTGAGGATATCTTGTTGTCACACCAGAGCGTAGTGACTGGTTCAATACCTCAAAATTCTACAAATATGTGGGGAAACTAGTTTGATTTTGTGGATGGAGGGGTTTATTAACACTTTGCTAAGGATAATTGATCACTGGTGGGACTTGATTTATAGGGGGCCTTGGATGAGTGACTAGAGGCAACTAAGGTATCAGATTCATAATAGGAGTATGATTGGTAAGATCCTGATTGAAAGCTTGGACTTTCCTAGGGTGAGCAATGGGTCCTAATGATGGTAAAGGCCCAAATAAGTGTTGTCTCAAATTACTAATAACATTAACAACTTTTGTGTATGCATCAAGTAGGATAGCTGCAAGGTTAGTTCTCCATTTCATGAAGGTAGTTGTCAAGCTATCAAGACCCTCATAATAGAATTCTAATGCAATGGCATCATCTAAAACATAGGTGGTTTTCAACCTAGTATATGCCTGATGGAATCTATTATTAAAAGACCCTATAGGCTCATTGAATTCCCTCTTGACTTTAGTAAATTGAAAATAGAGTTCATTAGCACTAATAGGAATTTTGAACTTTTGCAGAAATGCAGTCTCAAGTTCAGTCCAATTATGAATAGATCCAATAGGAAAATGATTATGCCAGTAGAATGCATCTTCTCCTAGGGAATAAGGAAAGAACATGCATGCAACATCCCCATGGTTGATTCCCTATCCCTAAGACAGGTCTGAAAAATCTTGATGTGTTCCTCTGTAGTTCTATTAGGATCATTAACATGGAAATTTGAACATAAGTGTTTAGGATTCTTGGGAATTACATTCTAATTGTTGAAGGATAAATGATATGGATTATTAGCTGGGAAATCCATTGGTGGAGGTGGAGGTGGTAAAGGCTAATTTATAGCTAATTGAGGCTGCTTGATGAAGATGACTTCAAAATTAGATGAAGATGAGGGTGAGGGAGATGATGGAAGTGGTTGGGTGGATGATGATTCTCCCCTTCTTCTAGTCCTTCTTGACCTATTAGGAGCTTGCAACTCTTGGAATTCCTCTTCTCCTAGCATATATTTGGTTCTTCTTTGGAATCTTTCAGGAGAAATGGCAAACAAAAATCGATCCAGCTTGCTTATTCAGGCCATCCTAGCGCCAATCTATTGATCATGTTTTTTGCACAACTCAGACATAATATAATACCCTATCTCTCTTGAAAGGTAAATCTCTATCAACAAGCCTCAAGAGATAACCCTAAGGTCTCTAAGGTCAGGTCTTGACAATGCAAAAACAACTCAGTGATAAATGTGAAAATATTGGTAATCACAAAGGGACCTTACAAAACAAATACTGGAAGTCTTAAATTTATCAGATTTTGCAATATGATGATACTTGAATTCCTAAATCTAACCTGAATGATAAAAGAAATAACAAAATATAAGGGTTCAAGGAATATTTCTAAGATTAAAATTACTCCTAAGATCAACAATGCAAATGATGAAATACTTGAAATGGACCAATCCCTCAAAACTAATTTTTGATTAACCCAGATTTGATCTACAATCTTAGAGAAACAGTGCAATATTCTAAGGTATTAAAGATTTTAAAATCATGAAACATTCATTCAATCCAACCCTATTTTTCAATTGAAATGAATAAAACATCCACAATTGAACTAAGCATAGTAAATATAAGGTCCAGGCTAACTTTACACAACAACCCACAATCAGCCAGTTGCTAAAAGTATGGACCAGGGATTGCTACAAACACTCAAGCATCAAACCATAAACACAATTGAATCATATCTAATTCTAAGTCTAACATATATCCAATTTTTTCCAAGCAATCTCAAAAGATAGAATAACAAGAACCATGCAAGATAAATCAACATAAGAAAGATCACCAAAGCACAATGTCTTAACTTGTATTGAATCACCTAAAAGATGCAACAATTCTAGTATTTTGTATTACAACACTTGCTTTAGAATAAACTAACTCCTAGCTCTAGCTCTTGCTCTATCACTTAACTTGCTACAAAATCTAATTTTTCTAGCCCTTGCAAATGAGGGAAAATGCCCTATTTATAGAAGTTTTATGCTATGTTGGCCCAAATAGGGTTATAAGGATAGATGGCCAGAATAGCTTGGCCCAAGGAGTTTCTAGAATAAAACAATATCTTACATTTAATGCTTGAGGCCTTTCTAGGTCAGCCTGGGTTCTCCAATGTAGCTCACTCCAATGCATTAAGAGGATGAAAGAAGCAAATGTGTAGAAATCCTAGATAAATGGGAAGCACAAATCTCAATGCAATCATTCATTAATTGGCCTCTTTCTCCTTATCTTGACCGAATTTATCTTGCACCTTAAGAAAAATCCTCTCCAAGTCGGCCAGTGGTGGGGTGATGAACACTTTAAATCTCCTCTCAATTGATTTAATCTCCTCCCTTGATTCCTTGATGGCCTTGTCCCACTCTACCTTGAGATCTTGAAATTTCTCCATGAAAAAATATAGGTAGATGCATCATCCAAATGGTGGGTGGTGATTGTACCATCATCAATTGGAGCATAAACTTCATGCCACCATTTTATTAATTGTTCAAGGCTCAGATATTTTGGTGCAAATTTATTCCTCCCATTCATTACCTCAAAGAATGAGATGCATTTGTTGTAGATGCCATTCAATATATTTCCCATCTGCTGACCCTATTTATGTATTTTCATTAGAAACTTTTGTTTGATCTGTAGGACTTCATACCACTCCCAAGGCTCTAAAACTTTTGAGGAAGGAAATATTCCATCACTTATTAATCTCTCCTCAGTATAACCCATAATTTCCTTTGTTTTCTGCAGGAGGAGGTCCACATCAGATTTATCTTGGCCCAACAAATTCTGCAGCCACTCAAATGACCTATGTGCATCTCCACAAGTTGAAAAAATATCCTTAATCATGTTATCTCCTTTAAGCCCTACTCTTTGCAGCCATTCATGTGTAGCCTACGTAGAAATATTCATTTTTCCAAGATCATTGACTGCGTCCCTAGGCAATAATCCTTCAGGAGTTATTCCTTCACTTCCCATTGTGTACAAAGGTTTCATCAAATGTCATACATACCTGTATACATCATTCAATTGATTTTGTAAGTTCTCTTTTTCCTTTGTCTCTTTATCTAATCTTCTCAAAATAGCCAGAGAAGACTCCTAAAAATTGGCCTTTTCTTGATTTTTGCTAATAGGTCCTAGGTTCATTGTTTGAATGTTGTAATCTTGAGGAGTTACCTCATCCTTATTCTTATATGCTGCAGGAGTGGAAATATGAATCAATCTATTATTTGATTCATCCCTGGTGACTCTGGAAACAATTATGGCCTTCTTTTTTGCTTTACCTTTTCCAATGTTGGCCAGTAAATCATCCTAGTTTGGAGGAGTATCATCTATGACTATTTGCTTGCTTTTCAATTCCTCATTCAGCCAAATGGGAGTAGAAGTACATGGTTGCTCACTTTTTTTATCCTTCTCTTGTTGATCAATGGAAGGTTCAACATTTGAATCATGCACTACAAGAACTTCTTCACCTTTATCTTTTTTCTCTTTCTCTTTCTCCTTGTCCTCCTCTGTCACTTCATGAGCTGGAGAGGGAGTTCTTTCATGCAACTCTTCTTTCTCTAGGGATTTCTCTTATGTATCCTTGACTGGTGAATCTTCATATGACACCAAAGAATATTGCAAAATCCTATCAATCTCTGCCTCTTCATTGTTAAGATCTCCATTGCTGAATTCTTCTATGTCTTCACCTTGAGGTGTATCTTCAACAATTGCATCTGTTGGCTCCTTTTCTTCATCATGTAATTCTTGAGCAGAAGGAGAGGCAGTAGTATCCTTTTATTGTTTGTAACATAGGGAATCATAGGAGCGCCTTCTTTTACCAGACTAGCCTTAGGGGATGGAGTTCTTGATCTCTAAGTATAAACCAATGTTTTCTCTCTAGAACTATCAACATTAACTAGCTCTGGCCCTATCTCATCCTTTCCCCTTGGAGGCTCATTTTTCTTCCTTGATGTTCTCATTACTCTTCTCCTTTTGAGCATAGGAGAATCACCCTTTTTTCCTTCTTCTTCATGTTCCTCTTCTTGAGCAGATTTCTTCTCCTTGGAACCAGTCTTTCTCTTCTTTGCAATGGGATTTCTTTTCTTTTCTTCTCCAACCTCTATTTGACCACCTTTGATCCTAATTTTAAAAGGGGTGCCCCCCTTTTCATTTCCTTTTGAGTTCTACTCCTCTTCAGAACTAGACTAAGACTCGAAGCTTCCCATCAGGATAGAAGTATATTGCTTCCCTTCAGTATCTAACTCCAAAATCTTGTGCTTGATCCACAACTTAGTGTATTTGATAATAGGGGCATTCATTTTCTCCAACTCTATTGTTTCCTCCTCCATCCAATCAATCTCACCTATTGGCTTGTCTTTGATTGGCTCATAATCATGATTTTGTATAGTCTCTCCATCATCATCAACTTGATCCAAGATGACCTTGATGTTGTACAATCTGATTAGTTTAGCAAGAAATTTGGAGAACCTCTTCCTCAAAACTTTGAATTCATCTTTACTATTGGCCCAGTAGTCTTCAATATCATCCTCATGTCTAAAATCCCTATTGTATTTCTTTTGAGCTCCGCCTGTTCTATCTAACCTAGGCCTCTCAGTATGCAAGGATAAACCGAAGGTACTCGTCTCTTCTTCAGAAAAATGTGTTGCGGCGAGGGAAGGGCAAGCCTCATTACCTCCAATCATTAATGGGAACTCATTGGAAAAACTAGTTTTGTGCATATCTTTCTTCACAATTGCATCAAAGGTAGAAATTTTCCTTGTACCCTCCACAAGAATGATATGATCAGTAGGATACCTTGGAAATCTATATGGGTCCCTCTGACAACCATCAATCTTGATATAGGAAAATGTGGGGAACTATATGAACCATGCTCCAAAATTCTGAATCAACTCCTTGGTAGCATCATAAATTCTAATATGCTCTACACCCCTGAGAAATCTTGTGATGTACATGGTGAATGCATCATTCTCCCTTCTATAGCTAGGATTAACTAAATGCAACTGGGGGTAAACTTCATAGATCACATCCTGGCTAGAGAACCCTGAAGTGCTCAATCCCTTATATGGATGGAACCTTGCCAAGGCATAGACCAAAAAAGATGTCCTAGTGAAAGTATTTGTCTACAAAACGTTACACAATTTATCATGATCCTATTGATTATCCTTTCCCAATGGTAGTCTGTACCTTGTTCCATTCTCACTATCAGATAAAACATCCAATTCTCAAACATTCGTGCACTCTTAAGACCCATCACTCTACTGAGAAGGGTGATTGCATCATAGTAGTCTAATTGAACTTAATCTTAACAACTATTTTGGAAATCTAGAAATGTATGCCTTAGGTTTCTCTAGCAAAGTATTGATAAGCTCCAGAGCCTTGTTTGTATCTTGCTCATAATATTTCTTGGCTATATCATTATCAAATTGTACCACATGGGACCAATCTAGCATATCAAATGTTTTGGCAACTGAGATAGGTGAAAAGTTTGTAGGTACTCTGCACTGTGGACTGATCACTCTCTGCATGCCTTGATCATAATGTATAGAACATTCCAAAACAAGCTCATAACACTATATTGTGGGAGGAAAATAGGCCACATGAGCCAACCTAGAATCTCTCATTCTCCTAACCAACACAGAAGGGTCACTCACTGACATCCTTGCCTTGAATTCTTCATAGTCCCACCTTCCCACATTAGTGTTAGTCACCTCCGACCAAATAGACACAAGCTTATTTTTAGGAAACTTGCTCTTTGTGTCCAACCTGATCTTTTTGGCCTCTGAGATAGGAGCTCCTTCACCATCAAGATCCATCTACTTGTCCTTAGCCTTGCTTGATCCAACCTCCATTCAACAAGAGGCCATAATAAATGTTCATTACAACATAGGAGCTAATGTTATTCCATCATAAATAACATATTCATCATGCAAATAAACCTAAATTATGATCAAAATCCTATAAAATCTCATAAACATAATTCCTTAAAAATCTCAGGATTTTCACCCCTTTGCGGAAATCAGGCCAAGGAGGAAATTCAGGGATTTCATGACAAGGTGGAAATTAGTGAAGAAATTATAGATATCACCTCAAAAATCAATCAATCAACTTTGTAGCTCAATAAATGACAATATCTAACCATAAATTAGTCAAACCACCCATGAAATACTAAAATCATGTAATATCAAATCATCCATTTCTACTATTTCCTCTCATTCAGAAAGTTCAGGGATTTCCATCCAGGATGGATATTAGTGAGATATCACAAAGCTCGCCTCTAGATGTACTTTTAGGAAAATTACAGGGCGATGGAAATTCAGAGATTACCAAGTGTCAAGGAATTTCATGAAGTGCCTAGAATTTCTGAAATTTCCAACTCTTCACAGTTTGGCCAAATTGATCGAATGATCATTAATTTGGGACTTTGGGCTTAGGTCTTGTGTTCATTTCAAATTTTTCATTGATGGCCTAGACCTATAACTCATTCAAGCACAGTTTGATTGATACTTAACAAGAAATTTGAAGATCATAACCCTAGGGTTTTTCCATGGACACACAATCCCAGCCTTGACTCAATCAACCATTCAATACAATCAAAATTAACCTTTGAAACTCTCAAAAGTAAGTGAAAATGAGATTAAAATGGGAAATTAACAACTCAAACTCATATCTAGATCATCAATTCCTAAAACACAAGGAACCCTAGATCGATTGCACCAAATCACCATTACATACAAGATCAAATTCAAAGGCCAAATCAAGGAATAACTGGAATTGCCAATTCAATAAATAATCGCGACCTAAAATCCTAGGGAGGTATCAAAATGAAAAGGGGAAGACCCTAGTTTAATCATAT